>MQTX01000164.1:572778-662133 GCA_009735665.1 Angiostrongylus cantonensis | reverse complement strand
ATACATGAAGGTCTGCCCGTTTCGCCAATATATTCGTCTCCGTAAGTACCACAAGAGATCAGGTATATTGTGCTTGAACTCATGCAGTCACCGTCCCCGCCATAAGGGCAGATTACGCAATTCTGTGTTTCGCATAGACGGTCATACAAGCGGTTACGAAATAACTGGCGACGAATAGTATTCGGTGGTATTTCAATTATCGCTACCGATTCCTCTAGATCTGCACTTCTTAGGCATTGTTTTATAGTTATACTTACTCTATCGCTAATGAAGGGCAGCATAAACGGGATTTTCCTTGGGCCAAGTGCTCGGTCTTGGGGCGTCGCTCTTCTTTTAATCATATCTCGTCGGGTTACGATTTTGTAGTAATTGCAGATGGCTATTTGCCGAACCAAGTCGCGCGACTGCTCATTTAATTCCTTCTTCGTACACACGGAGGTGGCTGTTCAAAACACGTTTCTCATAATCGTCCTCTTTTTGTGTGAAAGATGGGAAGAAAGGAAATGAATGAGAATGTTTTTGTTGCTTAGTTTTCGGTACCACTTTACCATGTAACCGCTACTTGATAAGTTCACTTGAACGTTAAGAAATGGAAGCCAGTTCTTTTTCGGTTTCTCTCGGGTATTTCCCTGAAGTATGTCAGATGCTTGACGCAAGATCATCAGCTGATACGAGCTTGTGTGTTCTAATAAGTAAGTATATGACGGAACACGTTGGCCTATCTATTTTATAGTGCAAGATAACAGATGGTTTTAAGTGTGCTTTCTTTGCTGCTTCGACCCATTGGCTGTCAAGTTTTCGGTACTGCTATTTGTGTTCCTTTTCAGATAATGGGCGATAAAGGGTAGCATCCCTAAGATGTACCTCTGTTATTTCAACATCTAACTGGCGAGAAATAGCTACAAACTCTCCCCCTTATCGCTAACTAAGAGTCTAACGGTCTTTGAATTAACTAGATCTCTATTTTCTCGCAGACCTCATTTTTGAGGGCTGTGAGGTTGGAGACAAACTTTCTACGGCGATAGTGACTCAGGTTTTTGAGAACGTCGTCCAAAAGCATGCGGAATTTAATATCAACTTCCACGTTAGGTTCTGCTGTCTAAAAAGTGCTCTAGGAAAAGAGGACGGTTGTAGTCTCGCCACTTCTTGACCTTCTTTCTTATTGAATATTTCCTGCTTGGTCTGACAAGGGAGTCGATCTTGATGCTCATACAAGTTGCGTGCAATCCTACGCACGGTTGCCTTAGAAATGGGTTGCAGTGGTGCAAAGCTTGGGCCCAATTCTAATAGTGAGGGCGCACTTTCAGGTATGGTTATACCCTGAATTTTCTCGGTGCATTGTCAACCGCATTTTGACTGCTACCAGGAAGCACTGGAGACAGACTTCTCTCAGGGACTTTGGAACTTTCATAGCGCTAACGTGAAAATGTTGAATGAGCCAATCGTATTCTTCGTTGATGTTATCGACAACGGCATCTTTCCAGCAGCCGACTAATGAATTAAACAGATCCCAATTTTAACTTATTATTTACTGCCCACTCCTTTTAATGGCAGGTTATATATTGCGAAATATAACTTTAATGATGCTGAGATATTTGCAAAACTTTGGACCTCAAGTGCTTGCGGTGGAGAGCGAAAGCGATATTGTCCTTTCCGGGGAGTAACGCGTTCACCATCACATCATGCGGGTCCTTCGTTTCGCCTGTCTCTCAGCTAGTTCTATCGATATTTTGTCATCAGCAATCACCCGTCAGTGGGATTGATCTGGGGAGCCCAAACCGGCAACGAACCGTGTTAAGCTGAAGCTGTAGTTATAATCACAATTTTAACTTATTATTTACTGACGAGTGATTGCTGACGGCAAAAGATCGATTAAAGTAGCTGAGAGACAGGCGAAACGAATATCCGCATGGTGTGGTGGCGAACGCGTTACTCCCGGGAAAGGAAAAGGCGCGTTCGTTACCCACCGCAAACACCTGCGGTCCGGAGTTTTGCAAATTTCTCAGCATCATTAAAGTTAAACAACTCCCAGTTTACGGTTGATTCTGGGACATCGGTTTTCGAATTTATCGGCTTTTTCTCCCTTCCGCGAGAAATAGAATCCCTGGCATGAAGTAGGCGGTGGTCTGATCAAGCGTAGAATTTTGGGACAACAGCGACACCGATTGAACAAAACTTTCTAAATATTATGATTTTGTCAATTTCTTCATGGTACTCTCCATTGGGAGGCTCTCCCGTCCAGCATTGAGGGTGCGGCTTCTGGAATTGCGAGTTACCGTGGAGGCCATGATAAACTGAGATAACCGCTCACCTTGTTCGTTCCATTCTAATTCATGGGTACCAATATGACGTTCTTCACTTATTCTTCTTCATCCAATCTTGGTGATAAAATCTCTAATGACGATCTTGAAGAATGTGTGGTTTTCTTTGTAGAGCTTCTCCGAGTCCATATAGAATGCTTCGATCTCTTCTTTATAGTTTGATGTCAATGAAGAAGATTGTCAAAATCGGTACTGATCCACACCTTTTTAATGGTAAACGCCCGATTCGGGTTGTAAGCTGTTCGAATGAATCGATGTTTATGGACAAACTCGTGTTGACGAAAATGCCGACACCGCCTACGCCTCTACTGTGGCATGTTCCAAGGAACAGTTCTTCTCCAGTGTCATAGACGGCGTTGAATGGGTGGCGTCGTCTCGTCTGGACCAGGCCAATGACGTCGCACCTTATCATTCTTGCTTGCATGAGCAAGTCTTCTATCGAGGACTCGGATGCAAGTGTACGTGCTTGGTGATCCAGGCAGCTTCCATTGGCCCTGAGATTTTCCACAGCCTCTCTGTAGTCGCCCTACACGCCCTACAACGCTGCGAAATTGAGAGCTCTTTCGGGGTCAGGGGACTGAGGCCCGTCTCTTTTATTGTTGTTAGCTTTTTGGTACCCACGTATAGCTTAGGTACTCCTTGGGCCCAGAACGTGGAGACTGGGTATGCTCACGGGTAGTTTGCCGGCTCTCCCTGAGTGGGCATGCAGCTTATTCGTTGGAGGCGACTCTTAATCGCCTCCCTTATATTTCCCTGTAACTTGATTGCAGACTTTTGGCCGAATTGCCTCGTAGAATACAATTCGCATAAGCTGGAACCCACATAAGCATGCATGAATACGCCTAGCAAATACAAAAAGCATGTGCCAAGTCGGCGCAGCAGAAATAGGGAGTCCATCCCCTGGATCCACTTGCATCTCATAGAGGCAAAGGTCGTTGTTGTTCCGCCATTAACCTCCTATCCGCAACTTGGAGATGGGCCACGTAACCTCGCGATTAACCGGCTATCGGGATCCCTTATATGAGGGAGATCCGTGGACATATATATATATATATATATATATGCATATATACATATATATAATTATTTGCACTTCTGATAGCAGTCAAAATACTGTTGACAATGCACCGAGAAAATCCAGGATCACCATACTTGGGGTATGACCATACCTGAAAGCGCGCCCTCACTATTAGAATTGGGCCCAAGCTTTGCACCACTGAAACCCATTTCTAAGACAACCGTGCGTAGGATCGCATGCAATTTGAATGAGCTTCAAGATTGACTCCGCCGTCAGACCAAGCATGAAATATTGAATAAGAAAGAAGGTCAAGAAGTGGAGAGACTACCACCTTTTCCTAGAGCGTTTTTTAGATAGCAGGGCCCTAACGTGGAAGTTGATATGGAATTCCGCATGTTTTCGGACGACGTTCTCAAAACCCTGAGTCACTATCGCGCGGTAGAAAGCTTGTCTCTAACCTCACAGCCGCACAAAAATGTGGCCTGCGAGAAATTAGAGATATAATAAATTCAAAGACTATTAGATGACCATTAGACTATCAGTTAGTGATAAGGGGAGAGAGCTTGCAGTTATTCCTCGCCAGTTAGATGTTGAGATAACCGAGGTACATCTTGGTGATGCTACCCTTTATCGACCATCAACTGAAAAAGAATGCAAAAGGCAATGCCGAAAACTTGACAGCCAATGGGTCAAAGTGGCAAAGACAGCAGGCTTAAAATCATCTGTTATCTCGGGCTATAAAGTAGATAGGCCAACGTGTCCCTTCTTTTACTTGCTTATTAAAACACATAAGTTAGTATCAGCTGATGATCTTGCGTCAAGCATCTGACATACTTCAGGGTTTACCCGAGAGAAACCGAAAAAGAACTGGCTTCTATTTTTTAACGTTCAACTGAACTTATCAAGTAGCGGTTGCATGGTAAGGTTGTACCGAAAACTAAGCAACAAAAACATTCTCATTCATTTCCTTTCTTCCCATCTTTCACACAAAAAGAGGACGATTATGAGAAACGTGTTTTGAACAGCCACCTCCGTGTGTACGAAGAAGGAATTAAATGAGCAGTCGCGCGACTTGGTTCGGCAAATAGCCATCTGCAATTACTACAAAATCGTAACCCGACGAGATATGATTAAAAGAAGAGCGACGCCCCAAGACCGAGCACTTGGCCCAAGGAAAATCCCGTTTATGCTGCCCTTCATTAGCGATAGAGTAAGTATAACTATAAAACAATGCCTAAGAAGTGCAGGTCTAGAGGAATCGGTTGCTATAGTAGAAATACCACCCGATACTCTCCGTCGTCAATTAGTTCATAACCGCCTGTACGACCGTCTTTGTGAAAGAGAAAGTTGTGTAGTTTGCCCTTTTGGCAAGTACGGTGATTGCATGAGTTTAGGTACGATATACCTGATCTCTTGTGGTACTTGCGGAGACGAATATATTGGCGAAACGGGCAGACCTTTATGTATCCGCATAAAAAAAACACCTAGATGGCGAACGAAAAGCAAAACAAGGCACGCCACTAGGGACGCATAGGATACAAAAGCATAGCGGAGACGATTTTGACATAAAAGTCACTGTCCTCGTACAGGATCCCAAAACACCAGCGCGCAAACTTAAGGCTTTTGGACAAATGCCGAAAACCCTACAATGAACAGCAGAGAGGAATGCCCCTAGATCACGCGTGATCTCGCCCCGTACCTTTGTTTGTATCGATCGTTGGCGGGGGTGCTGCAGGCGTCAGCCATATGTAACAACTCTGAGCGGCTGTTCTTTCTCGGTGGAAGACGGGCCAAAAACAGTGGGTTTTTCGAGAAGCCGCAGATTTTGTAATTATGGTGCAGATTTTCATCTTTATGTTTGTGCTGTTGAAGTGTTTGACCTGCTGAGTTGCATGTTAGTGTACCCTTCCAGGTTCTGAAGAAGGCGATTCTGCCGAAACGTCAGCTATCGTTGTTGCATGTGTATTATTATATTGAAGTAAACGTGTGCTGTTTAACAGCCTCGCGATCGCTGAAACAGAAAACGTTGAATTTATAATGCAGTGTCGATGTTGATAGAAAGTCGATCCTGGGAACTATACACGTATATAGATCCTGTCAACGGTTTACCGCCTCATCGTGGCTGAGACGTGTTCCTGGGTGTAGAACCACGATGTACAGCGATGGGATTCACTCCACGGCGGGGTCTCTCAAGAGAAAAAGGAGTCCGGCGCTTCTACCGGGAAGCCTAGCTAAGAGTAACCCAATGCTATGATCCGCGAACGTGGTGGTATCAAAGTCGCATAATGGCAAATGTTTCTCTGATCCGCAAATGTGGAGACTGCCTGTAGTTGTGAGGGCCTGAGAAGACTTTGTCCAGGTTGACCTCAGGATTCCAGAGAACCACAATGGCTTCACCAGTAAGTTTCCGAAAAATAGAGATTATGCTAGGGTCCGCATGACCGGTGAGGGCGGGCCATTCAAGTATTAAGTATCAAGTCGTTATAGGTGATTGAATGGGTATCTGGCATATATATTGACTCTTGGTGGCCTACCGATGTATTGATTCAGTGCTACTTCACCATTGGACAAGTCTGCTACCAATTTGTCTACCATGGAAAGGTGAAGGGCTTGGTGAATCTGGGCCGCGGTATCAAACCCATGTGTATATTGAGGGGGCTTCTAACCACTGCGCTATACGCTGCCTCATATATGTATATATGGGATAAAAAATGCATCTGTATTTCAGTGATTTAATGCTATTGGCAAATAAAGTCTATAGGTGTCACTTTAACTCGAAGTGCACCTAACTCCCTCGTCTTCAAAGATCACCTCCAACTAATAATAAATATCGCAATTTATATGTCATATTCCTGGATGTTACCGATCCAGTAATTCTTCGCCACTGTAACGATGAGCTTACATTAGTTTCTCCTTCTTTGTGAGTCGCATCTCTGATCTCAATGCCGTCAACAGCGCTCATTACTGCAACACGGCGGCGGTTTGAAAACTGAAATAAAATGTTTACAAACCGTACTTGCTATTGTAGAGTCGAGCTTACGCACAGATTCTAAGACAAGACATTCATGATTGTTTCCAGAAATGGTCTAAGGGAAATAGTTTAAACAGAATAGCAACACTAACCGTCCTGGCAAGAGCGTTGCTCAACATGGCAATTTCCACCTCCTCCTGAAACATGTTCATAACGAGAGAAAATTGTCACGAGAAATAAATGCATAAACAATAACTTCCTTTGATTTGCAGTATCAATAGGCCCAATATGGGAATAATACAACGTGTTACACAGTAGCAATTTCCAAGACTGACTTTCTATTAACCTCGGCATTGATTGATAATTCGATGTTTTACTTCAATAAGCAGACACGAGGTTGTTATTATAGAATTTATTAGGATACAATAGCTGACGCTTCGGCGGTTTCGCCTTCTTCAGAACTGTTTATTTGACGTAAGTATTTTAGTCGGTGGATAGCAGCCGCACAGAGTAATTAATACATGGACGAGGACTGTCACTCAGTGCAAGTATTTAAGTTAGTTCGCATTTAAGTTGGTTGATGGATAGCAACCGTGGAGAGTAATACATGGGTGATGACTGAGAGACAGTCCTCGCCCATGTATTACTCTGTACGGCTGCTATCCACCAACTAACGTAAATACTTAAAGCTCGTAATACGTATTAAACTGTAGTTGGAAGAACATAGTAAGTAGTGAAAATACGTTAGAAAAAGCCTTTCCGACTAACCGCCAGCTCAGCCTTCTCTTTCTCTTCGATATTACGGATTTTCTCCGAATGATTATTTTTCTCATGTTTTTCAATTGACCCATCATTCGGATGCTGTCCAACTGCTACCATAGTCTTAGCCGGAGTGCTACGAGGCTGTAGATAACGAAAAGCACTTCAAATTGTTCATGAACTTTTCAACAATGTCTCTTGCATAAACTCACAGAAACCTCAAGGTTAACACGCCGCAGCAGAACTTGCTTTATAACTTCGAAATATATGGAATTTTGGAAGAGTATACCAGACTGTCCTCCCAAAGGTTTGCCAACTCATCGTGACTGCGAGGTTTTCCTGGGTGTCGGGCTGCGGTATACGGCAGGAGGTTTATCCCCCAGCAAGGCTTCCCAAGCTAAGATGTAGTATGACGTTTCCATCCGTATCCGTATGCACAGCTAAGAGGAAACCAATGCCAGGATCCACCACCATCCTGGTATCAAAGCAGTTTCTTGGTGGCAAATCTTCCTCTGATCAATAAGGGCGGCGAATGCGTGTGGTTGTGACGACCTGGGGCAGGGCTGACCTCGGGACTCCAGGGAACCATAATGGCTAAACTATCATAACTCAACGATGCTGAGATATTTGCAAAACTCCGGACCGCAGGTGTCTGCGGTGGAGATTGATAGTACCAACTGTGAGACAGGTGAAACGAAGACCTGCATGGTGTGGTGGTGAACGTGTTACTCCCCGGAAAGGACAATAGCGCTTTCGTTCCCCACCGCAGACACCTGCGGTCCGGAGTTTTGCAAATATCTCAGTGGCATTATACCTTGCCATTAAAAACAGTAGGCAGTAAATAAAACAGTATAGATTATCATAACTGAGAAGAAATGGAAATTATGCTGAGACCTGCACTACGGGTGAGAACTGGCTATCCAAGCATCCAAGTAAGTAAAAAAGAACTGTTCTACTTAGATTTATTGATTCTGCTACATATCTAAAAACACCTAGGAAAATTTGTGCTTCACGAAACAATGAAGAAGTCACTGTAAAAAATATCTCAGAATACCTTCACCGAAGGTGAATTCATGATTGAAACGATGGTCGATGTGTGCACTTTCCTCCTCACTTGTTCGCGCTTAAAATAAGCTGATTTGAATGATAGGAAGCCTTTTAATTAATGCACTCATAATTTTTTTCATTAAATTAGAATAATAAAAATAACAAATTTGGTTTCCAACCCCTCTGTCTATATGAAAAGTTCAATCACTTCTATGAATATTATTATTGATTAATACAACTGGGAATAAGTTCTAAGAAGCTGCTAGTAAACTAACCCTTCTTAGTTCCAGAGCGTACTGTAATATTCGATCCACCGAAAAAAACATATAAAGGGCAGCAACGATTAATGTCGATTTTGAGTGATAATTGAAGTCGTCAAGTTCAGTGAGATGAAAAGCCTGATTTAGAGTAAAGTTTATGAACCATAGTAAATCTGAACTTAGTTTTCTACCTAATACGCTTTCTAATCTAACAGATCTCCTACATGTGAGAGGTATACAGTCACTCAGTTGTGAGGCAACGTGGAGTCCGCTCAAAGAGCAGAGAAAAAAGTTATGTGGATAAAAAGCAACCATATAGTTGTTCCGAAATATAAGTGAATTCAAGGAGTTGGATTCTTGTTTCTCCTGTGATGGACGTATCAACTGTATCACCGCTTGCTCACATGGCTGTTCTTCGTCCAATGTTTTGCCAATCCTGTTTAGGACCATTCGAGCGAAAACTTGGTAGAGAGAGACAGTGAGCAGAACTGGCGATAGTTGCCAATATCGTGGAGGTCACTCTTATTGAACAAAACCATGGTCTTGGTGGTCTTCTACTGAGTAGGGACCTTGCATCGTAAAATGTATGGTACAAGGAGCCAAATCAACGTGTTAACAAGAACAGGCGGAAAGTTCTTCAGGTGTTCAGATCTGATGATGTCCAGACGTGTTGTTCGATCCTTCATCAACGAAAAAGCATGTCGTATTTCAGAAGGAAGAAGCAGTGAAACAACGTATCCATACTTTTGTATTTTATATAAGAACAGAAAGACCTGGCTATTAAAGAGATTTAGCAGCAATCGCGAATGATCTTCTTAATTGCTTTTCTGGAAGCTGTAACTCTTCTTTCTGGGCGTCGGAGGACAACGACCCTTCTCTTGTAACTGGCGAAGTTTCGGAGCGCTCTGCAATGGCTTTTCCTAGCCTCTGCGGCTTCGGACATAACTGATCCTCTTCTCTCTTTAACGTCGTCTTTTATCGCTAGGCTGCATTGTTTTTTAAGTTCGGATTTAAGTTGAACGTTGCTTGTAGCTCGTGCGATTCGACGCTAGCTTGTCGCCTCGAGTGTTTCAGGAGACAGCTGTCTGTTGAAGACTTTCGAACTCTCAAGTTTCACAGTGCTACTGTGAATATGTTGAATGAGTCATTCATGTTCCTTGTCGATGTATATTAAGAACGGCGTCTTCCCAATAGCCGATTAATAACCAAATAAATTCCAGTTTGTAGTGGTTTTTGGGTTGTTTTTTTTTAAAATTTGGTGGCTCTGCTCAATGCCGGAAATAAAATCTTTGACGAAAAAGGCGATGGTCTGGTCCTATGAAAATTTTGGGACAACAGCGACATGGATCAGGTCAAAACTTTGATTTGCTACGATAGGATCATGGTATTCTTCTTTAGGAGACTAATGACATCTAGTCTCGTTGGAGTGGGTCTCAGAAATTGCGAGTTACCATGAGTGGTCTTGGTGGTCATTGTAAGCTAAGACATCCGCTCGCCCTGTTCGTTGCATTCTAATGCACGAGCTCAATTGTGGCATTCTTTAGACGTTCTGCTGAGTCCAATCTTAACGTTAAAATCTCGGCTGATGATGTACTGATAAATAATACATGGTTTTCTCTGCAGAACTTCTCGAAAACCACATAGAATGCTTCAACTTCGACTTTGTCACAGTTTGATGTCGGCGCGAAAACGACGAAGATTGTCAAGACCGGTATGGATCCACATATTTTTAATCGTAAACGTCCGATTCGGGTTGTAAGCTGTTCGAATGAATCGATGTTAATGGACAAACACATGTTGACGAGAATGCCGACGCCGCCGACTCCTCTACAGTCTAGTCGCATGATCCGAGGAACAGTTGTTCTCCGGTGTCACAGACGGCATTCAACAAGTTTCAGTCAATCAGATGACGCCATACGTTTTCTTTCTTGCCTTCATGATCAGGCCCTTTATCAAGGATTCAGGAACAAGTGTGCGTGCAATGCGTGTACAGATCGCCTCACCTTAGTTGTTTACGATTTAGGCGGATTAGAATGGCCCTAAGATTTTAGCAGCCTCTGCGTGTTCTTTCTATCGAAAGCTGCCGTTTCGAAGACTTTTTCGGGGTCAAAGGAATTAAGCCGTTTATTCTGCTGTGCTTAGCGTTCGATAGCCACTTACTGAGCTCTGCACGTGGGTGCTGGATAGCTTGCCAGTCTCTCCCAGAGTAGACAGAAAGCTTATTCGTTAGAGGCGACTCTTAGACTCCTCCAATATATTTCTCTGTCACGTGATTGCAGGGTTTTTCCCGAATTGACTCGTAGAATACAATCCGAATTAACGAAAACACACCCATACTCGCATGCATGAATACGTCCTCGTAAGTACAGATGGTACGTACCAAGCTGGCACAGGAGGTCAATCCCCTGAACCCATCTGCTTCTCAGAGCAAAAGTCACTTTTATTCAGTGATTAACCACTGTCGCCATCTGGCAACGCGCCTCGTTTTCTCTCCCCTAACCGGCATGAGATCCCTCTATGAGGGAGATTAAAGCTCATTTAAGACTGTTTCACTGGCTTCTACCAAGGAACGTCCACATCAATCCAAAGGTGTCGAAAAGTGGTCATTATTAAACCAACCCCATCAAGCCAGATTATGGCAAGGTGTCGTTGTTACATTTACGCCAAAAACGGTCGAAGTAAGAGGGTGCGAACCAGAATTGCAATGGTACTTGTAGTAGTAGAGTGAGCGAAGCCTAATGGGAACGTTTAGCGTTGGGCGGGCTAGAAAGGCTAAAGTAATAGAAGCATATATGGTGCATCCTTGCCCAGGCCAGAGAATACATTTGTGATAGGTAGTATCTAATCAAATAGCACCCGAAACATAGCAACCACATTCTTAAAGGTTTTGCTGATTTATAGATAAGATGGTCATTTAAGAGTGACTTCCCAAGCTTGTCAACACACAGGGATTGAACTAATGCAATATTCATAGTTCGCCCATATCTTGCAGAGTTTCATCGGCGCTTCAAACTCGCTCCAGATTATGGAAGGATGTACCACCGGTATAGTGTCAATAGAAATGGTGAAACATGATCTGTACCCGCAACTCAGAGAAGATATAAAAAATTGCGCTTAATGTGAAGCATTTCTTTAGCACTCATGTAAACGTTTCCACATCAGAATGCTTTGTTCCTTGTTCCAGTTGTTATAGCTGCATACAGTGAAATAGAAAAAACACTGGAAAATCTAAGGTTTTTATCACAAAGGCTCCTCTACCGGTTGGTGAAACTTCTCAGAGTTGTTCTGACCAAAAAAAGATCTCATAATTAGAAGCTGCCAACGAATTCTTAAGATCGAAATGGAATGAATACTCGTTAAAATTCGTTCAAGAACTTAGTGACTTCTCTATGTCTTATGGTTAACCTTGGCACTCATCCTTAATTTCTTACTCTGTTCATGAGCCAACGAGATAATGTTGGTTTGAAGGTGTTTATAGCAAATGCTATTAGGGAAAATCGTAAAATATCATAAATATATGTTTGTGGAAATCTTTTGTAAGCTGTTCAGTAATGCAGAGGTCACACCTGGGGTATCATTATGAATATAGATGATCCGCTTAATGCTCCGATCCCAAGTGCTATTAGGAGAACCATGATCCGTTCGTAGAGAGCTTTGCTCAGACACGGCAACGCCAACATCCCCAGTGGTGCCGAAAACGAACACGCTGACACTATTAGTATTCCAACAGTCCACGCTGAAAATCTGCTGCTAAGGGAAAGCGTTCGGTTACATCATGACAGAAAGCCAAAACGAAAGTCGAAATTTTAGGTTTTTCGCTTTGCTATTTCAAGGCTACTAACTAGAAAATGTTAGGAATGCATAAAATACTCTTCCTTCTTTTTTCGCGTGGATCGAGCAGGCTTGTGATTTCTGCGTTGAAAGGAAGAGCTTCACCGAAGATTTAGAAGAGAAGTATTTCTTGCAGGGCTGAATACTATTTGTCACTCTTCTGCGCAACGCCTACTTGCTTCACAGACTGGTTTTACCTTTTTTTATGCTTGAGAAAGTTGTGAGACCTATTACGACTAGTCTAGTGACATTGCTGATTTTGGCATTAGTTGGGCCTTAGTTGACCTTTCTGTATGTCACGTTTCTAATCATTGCCTTAACAAATGAAAAGCGAGGGCTCATGTGTATCTGCAAGAGTATAATCAGGTTTTCGGGTATACCCCCTTATCATTTCCATCCGCAAACAATTTTGAATAAAATCCTCTGAGAAATTATATGTACGTGAAATATTTGGTGTGGGATACGCAGCAATTAGAGATGCTGTGCAATTATAAGTGTATGCTCACTAATTCGACCCCGAACCAGACTAAACCATCCTTCGATCACTTTGAGATTGAGAAACTGATACTGGACTTTTATGATAAAGGATCCTTTCTTTTCACTCTAAGTGATTGAAGTGAGCACATGGGACCGTTTTAGCACGGTTACTTCAGGATTCCAAAAAAATTTACTCGATCAATATTCAACGGCATTTGTGCAAAACGCAGTCCTCAAATGGCAAGCGGGAGTTGGGATTCGTACATGTGACGTCGGGGTAGGAAAACAAACGAATTTTATATATATGTATATATATATCTCCCACGGATCTCCCTCATATGAGGGATCTCGAGCCGGTTAGTCGCGAGGCTACGTGGCGCGTCCTCAGGTGGCGGATAGGGGGTTAATCGCCGACCAAAAGGGACCTTTGCTTCCCTGAGACGCAAGTGGATCCAGGGGATGGACTCCATGTTTCTGATGCGCCGATCTGGCACATATTTTCTGTATTTGATAGGCGTATTCATGCATGAGTGTGTGGCTGCGTTCTTGCTTTATGCGGATTGTATTTTACGAGCCAATTCGGCCTTCAATCAAGTAACAGGGAAGTATATGGGAGGGGGTTAAGAGTCGCCTCCCACAAATAAGCTCTATGTCCACTCTGGGAGAGCCTGGAAAGCTACCCGTGAGTATAACCAGCCCCCCACGTTCAGAGCCCAGTAAGCTATACGTGGGTACCAAATATGCTAAATACAGTAAAAAAAATAACGGGTCTCATTACCCTGACCCCTACAGAACTCCCAATTTCGCAGAGTTGGGAAGGAGCAGTACGGAGATGCCGCTAAAACTTCAGGGCTAATGGAAGCTGCCTGGATCCAAAACTATGGTGACGATCTGTACCTACAATGCAGGTACACTTGCATCCGAGTCCTCGATAGAGAACTTGCTCATGCAAGCAAGAATGATAAGGTACGACATCATCTGCCTGGCCAATTCGGCCTTCAATCAAGTAACAGGGAAGTATATGGGAGGCGGTTAAGAGTCGCCTCCCAAAAATAAGCTCTATGTCCACTCTGAGAGCCTGGAAAGCTACCCGTGAGTATAACCAGCCCCCCACGTTCAGAGCCCAGTAAGCTATACGTGGGTACCAAATATGCTAAATACAGTAAAAAAAATAACGGGTCTCATTACCCTGACCCCTACAGAACTCCCAATTTCGCAGAGTTGGGAAGGAGCAGTACGGAGATGCCGCTAAAACTTCAGGGCTAATGGAAGCTGCCTGGATCCAAAACTATGGTGACGATCTGTACCTACAATGCAGGTACACTTGCATCCGAGTCCTCGATAGAGAACTTGCTCATGCAAGCAAGAATGATAAGGTACGACATCATCTGCCTGGCCGAGACGAGACGACGCCACCCATTTCAACGTTGTCTATGACACTGGAGAAGAACTGTTCCTCGGAACATGCGAGGCATGCTTCAAACTTCATGTCTCCATCTAACATTTTTTCTTAATGAAGGCTCCAAGAAATGTATTCCAGGGCGCTCTAGCTTAGATTTGTTCTGTTGGTATATTTCTCGCGATTACGTTTCTTCCAGAGCAGAAAACAGAAAACAAAAAAAGGAAAACAGTTGATTGGTTTGAGTGGAGCTTCCAGGTTGGCAGATTTCTGTCATATGCCGTATGTTGTTGCTGAACAACCAATGAAAGTACGAAGCCAAAATAATGAAGTGAACATTTTGAGGATGAAGAAAAATTTCGCAACCAAAATTTTACCATTCTACAACGATATTAACGTTGACGTCAAGAGAGGAGTTAGGCAAGGCGATACAATCTCGCAAGAATTATTTACCGCCACACTCTAGAACGCCATGCGATCATTGGAATGGGATAATATGGGAGTGAAAATCGACGGTCGGCAGATACATCACCTTCGCTTTGCTGATGATGTCGTTCTTATAACATCAGGCATTAGCCAAGCGGAACGTATGCATGCGGACTTTGATAAAGCAAGTGGAAAGATTGGTCTTCGACTAAATCTCAAGAAAACGATGTTCATGAAGAACGGATTGGTTTCGTGATTACGTTTCTTCCAGAGCAGAAAACAGAAAACAAAAAAAAGGAAAACAGTTGATTGGTTTGAGTGGAGCTTCCAGGTTGGCAGATTTCTGTCATATGCCGTATGTTGTTGCTGAACAACCAATGAAAGTACGAAGCCAAAATAAGGAAGTGAACATTTTGAGGATGAAGATTTTCCAATGCTTGCAGAAAAAAAAATCGAAAACGTCAGTTAAAAAGATACACATAACCAACTATTTATTATGTCTCTCTCGTATTTTAATATCCTGCAATATTTAATTGTATACCCCGCCCAATATTTTCATTCATTTCCTCTCCCACATTTGTTATCCATAGTGGTGGTATTTCTTGATGTCTACAAGCATCATTCTGCGGTTCATAAGTTAATTGTAGTTCGAATACAGCCGGTAAACATGAGTAACAAATCCGTCCGCACAGGTATGGGAAAGCTTCTGCAGTCTGGTTGGGACCGCATTCTATCAATCTCGTTCTCGAACAATTGGCACTTTTTCTCATTATAGGACCGGTCAATCTATGTTCTGTTTTCGATGTGTACTCATTTGATCTCAAAGATAAGATAATTCCGAAAATCTGAAAAACATAAAAGCCTAACTTTAATGAAGCTGAGATATTTGCAAAACTCTGGACCTCAGGTGTTTGCGGTGGAGAGCGAAAGCGGTATTGTCCTTTCCGGGGAGTAACGCGTTCACCACCACATCATGCGGGTCCTTCGTTTCGCCTATCTCTCAGCTAGTTCTATTGATGTTTTGTCATCAGCAATCACCCGTCAGTGGGATTGATCTGGGGAGCACAAATCGGCAATGAGCCCAGTTACGCTGAGGCTTCAGTTATAATCACAATCTTCTCATACAATCTCATCACATATTTCGCAATATACCTTGCCATCAAAAAGAGTAGGCAGTAAACAAAAACGGTTAAGATAAAAGTCTGAATTGCGCAATTTCGCATGAAGTGCCCGTTTTATTTCAGAGAATATCGCTAAAGATACCTGTGGGGATAGAGAGGGGTGGTTAAATTGGCACCGTGATCTCGATGTCAATGGAGTGTCTAGTGTAAGTACACAGGATTCCGTTGAGAGGCCGTTGAGTTCAAATGGTCATCACAAGGTTCTATGTCCAGGAAACGAGCGGCTTGGGGAGCTTTCAAGAGCATCGAGAATGTAGTGAAGAGAACAAAGAACACCCGAATTCGTGCCCACTTTTTCGACTCAACGGTTTTCCCTGCCCTAACGCATGCGTCAGAAACTTGGTCGCTACGTAAGCAGGATGAAAGATCACAACAAATCCGTCCGCACAGGTATGGGAAAGCTTCTGCAGTCTGGTTGGGACCGCATTCTATCAATCTCGTTCTCGAACAATTGGCACTTTTTCTCATTATAGGACCGGTCAATCTATGTTCTGTTTTCGATGTGTACTCATTTGATCTCAAAGATAAGATAATTCCGAAAATCTGAAAAACATAAAAGCCTAACTTTAATGAAGCTGAGATATTTGCAAAACTCTGGACCTCAGGTGTTTGCGGTGGAGAGCGAAAGCGGTATTGTCCTTTCCGGGGAGTAACGCGTTCACCACCACATCATGCGGGTCCTTCGTTTCGCCTATCTCTCAGCTAGTTCTATTGATGTTTTGTCATCAGCAATCACCCGTCAGTGGGATTGATCTGGGGAGCACAAATCGGCAATGAGCCCAGTTACGCTGAGGCTTCAGTTATAATCACAATCTTCTCATACAATCTCATCACATATTTCGCAATATACCTTGCCATCAAAAAGAGTAGGCAGTAAACAAAAACGGTTAAGATAAAAGTCTGAATTGCGCAATTTCGCATGAAGTGCCCGTTTTATTTCAGAGAATATCGCTAAAGATACCTGTGGGGATAGAGAGGGGTGGTTAAATTGGCACCGTGATCTCGATGTCAATGGAGTGTCTAGTGTAAGTACACAGGATTCCGTTGAGAGGCCGTTGAGTTCAAATGGTCATCACAAGGTTCTATGTCCATCAATTGATCGGTAGATTGTATGAGGCTTGAAGATGCTACTCTCTGTACAAGTCCCCATTCACCTCATTTTCCGTGTTCGCTAAACACATTCTGCGTACAATTGTGATGTCTTCGGCGTAATCAGAGAATGTAGTTGATTCGTTGCCCGTGTCGGTTTTTGTCATCCGCCTTACTGTAGGTTTTCCAGAAACTGATTTTTGTTGTGATTTAAGCGCATCCAGTTTCTTTTCTCAAGTTCTCAAGCTTTTTGACTATCACCTCTACTTTCTGAAAAATTAACGATGCTGTGAGCCAGATGAAGGTTTGATTGAAATTTTCCCTCAAAATGTAAGTACTTTTCGTCTTAATAGAGGACTGTCCTTATCTAATACAAATAGGTAAACGGCTTCGACCAGAGATGCTATTTTGCCGAATCGTTTTCGAAATACGAATGATGAGAGTGCTATGTGGTTTTACTACCTATCGGATATTAATTTCAGGTAGAATAAGTCCCGCGAATGGTTAGAGAGTTGACTTATAAGTAAAAGTAGGAGTGGTTATAGAAAAAACAAGAAAGGAAAAAATCAATAAGCATTCTTATGATCGTTGTTGTACTGTCAATTGTCAACGCATGGGAAAAGTGTACCGTGTAATATCTGCTCCTACCAGGTTTAAGAAGTTCATTTCTTTCCCAGGTTTTCGATAAGTGCTCTACATCACGTTGCCTTATTTTTTGGTGCGAAAGTCAAAAATCGACCCTTCGTTCAAACCAAATAACACGAAAGATGCTTTTTCGGACAATGTTCAGCTATCTCCCTACACCATCCATCTGCGCGTGTGCCCTGAGAAACTCAGTTTGTAGGCGACGAGACTGTCAACGAGAATGGTGTAGGAGACATGGGCGCAGGGTGAGGGTGTTCGAAACTTAAAACAACAGCTATCTTATGATCAATAGATAGAAATCGTAGCAATAAGAGAATGTACACAGAGAGACACATACATGTACATACATTCAGAAGATAAGCATCAGCGAGAAAGGCAATAAATCGTGTCAACTTCACAAAGCACAAATCACCAAGGTAATTCCAACCACATCATGGCGATGTTCTATAATATACACAAACGACGACCGTAGGAAAATCAGCTGCTTACTTATTATCAAACTGTAGTGATGCTCGTAAATAGTTAGCCGTTGCTCACATGAAATGCGTAAGAGGATGTCCTCTAAATAAACTCTCATCCTATTGAACCATTTGAACCAAATTTATTACACACATTATCGTACATGTGAATATCTGCTCAATTCTTTAAGGCCACTGCTATAATCAATACAGATTTGTAAGCTGCAAATAAATAAAGGAGAAAAAAACATTTGTAAGCAGCGAAGGTGTAGTTCAAATTGTTAATTTCACGCGGATACCTACGTAGGACTACACTGACTATCACAGTAGAAAAAAGAATTCGCAGAACATTTATTTTGCAGGCAAATCGCTTGTCGTGACGTGATGTAGACAGAGTTCATAGGGCCGAAATGGAGAGCATCAACAGGTTTGAGCAAACAGGAATTTTAACACACAGAATTCTTCCCAAATTCATGCTTTCAAAATAAAGAGCATCGGTTGAAGAGTGGTCTAGTTTAACGCAGAGCTATTCATAAGGGAAATGGGTGCTTCCATAAAGAATAAAGGATAAAGCTCTCGGCGTTGATCAATACCTGAGGGATGCGCCATGCATTCGACTTCATTAAGCATCGTTGGAGGTGACTGAATGCATATCTGGCCTTTACAATGACTCGCGGTGGCCGGCCGATGTATCGAGCCAGTGCTGCTATCCTCCCAGACAAGTCTGGTACCAATTTGCCGAGCCCGGAGGGATGGAAGGCTTGTTGGGTCACGAGTGCAGGGATCGATTCCACGTGCGTGTCGCAGTGGCGCCTTCAACCACTGCGCCAGACCCGCCCGTGTGTGCTTCGATAGGAAACAAAATTCTCACTATAACACGACACGACGGGTAGACCAGCTTATTTTAAAAAAAAGAAAACCTTTCATCTACAATCCTGCCGGCATTTAGTGATAAACAATTGTTTGTAAAAGGATAAGAAACACAGAATTTGAAAAATCAACAATTATTGGAACAGATATAAAACCTTATTCAGTGAGTTGTCGTTAATTTGAAAATTGTTGGTGCACGTGCACTTTCTTCACCTTACATGACCCGTCATCATATCTACTATGTGGAACGCAGAACGTCTTGCCTTCGATTCCTTTTCCCGCATTCATCGTTCATAGAGGTCTTCGAACACTTCTCGTGTTGTTCCAGCTGCTGATTGAGCAGTTCGTCTTCTTCATGAATATAGTAGAATGCTGGCGGAGTCAATTTTCCTTGCAATCCTGGAGATAGCCGGGCTAAGGCGTTCTCACGTAGATTGGAGGAGAGCGTTTGTGCGCGGATCGGAGTAGCGCTTTTAATTCCTGATCATTGGCATCACTGACTATTGTGCTACACCCCGCTAGTGTACATCACCATAATCTATCAATAAAATAAAAACACGTAAGTCACAAATGTAGCACAGTAGTCAAGATGACATTAATTTAATCGGCAATTGGTTTTCTATTTAGAGCTATCAGAAAAAATATCCCGACAAGGAAAAAAATGATGAAGAAGAATTTAACAACATCCTTGATAAAGAGGTTATCGTTGAAACTGAGCATTATTTAAGCCTTAACATAAAGAATCGTTAAAGCTCATGGTTATTCCATTGCTGTTGCCGGTCTGTAGGAGACATAAACTGATCTGTATATTTCTCAAAGTATTTAGGAAATACTAATGAAACTTCTCGAGCCCAAAATTTCATTTGCTGCACAAAGGAGATTGCAGTAAAGAGCTAACAAATCAGACAAGAAAGTATTAGAAAATATGGAGAAAAGACCACACAGATGGAGATACTTCTCGACACAAAGAAGAATTATGGCGAAATATCAAGGGTAGAGCAAGAAAAAAGCTTTCGGCATTGATCAATCGTGAGAGATCCGCCATGCATTCGACTTCATTAAACATTGCTGGAGATGATTGAATGCATATCTGCCCCTTACAATGACTCGCGATGGCCTACCTAACAGACAAACCTAGTACTAATTCGTCGACCCTGGAGGAATGGAATGATTGGATAGCCTGGGGCGCCATGTATTGCAAAGCGCCTCTATGCACTGCGCTACATGCGTCTATTGATGGTGGAGTAGTTCACGTAGTTCGGAATTTGAAGAAAATCGACTAGGTTCTCTGAAATTCGAAAAGAGTCGGCTGCCCAACTTCAAGCTCAAGAAACACTAGCTTGAAATATTTTGTAAGCGACTAGTGTATTGTAATTTGACTATACAGAATGCATTTATAAAGACAGACCATTTCCAAATATTATACTTGCCAAAACATCAAAGTCACATTTTACTCACTGGACCACCGAGGACCTTGCCTTGCCTTTTCAGCCACTTATTTGCTCTAACGGTCCTAACAGTAACCAGCCGTCAAAGGAAATAATCTGGGGAGCACAACTCGGAATCGGAATTAAACCCAGTTATAAACACAATCTCAACGTTTTTATTTACTACCTATTCTTTTTAATGGCAGGGTGGGTTGCGAAACATAACTTTCATAATGCTGAGAAATTTGCAAAACTCTCTATCGACAGACCGCAGATGTCTGCGGTAGGCAACAAGCGCGCTATTATCTTTTCCGGGGAGTTAAGCGTTTAACACCACACCATGCGAGTCCTTCGTTTCGCCTCTCTCAGATATCGATAGAACTAGCTGCACCGCAGACATCTGCGGTCCGGAATTTTGCAAATATCTCAGCACTATTAAGCCCAGTTAAGTTGAAGCTGCAGTCGAAATCACAGCGTTTTAACTCTTATTAAACTCGAATGGCCTTCTCCTTTTTCATAGCAGGGTACCATTGTATTTTTTGTTATTACTAGTGTTATTACTAACACAAAGATTTTTCAAAATTGCCATTCGTAGAGGCCGGATAAGAACGAGGATTCAATGTCATCATTAGAAGTGAAGTTCCTGAAACACATTATTGTGTGTTGCAGGTGCTCTTCTTAAGCCTAAGCCTAAACTTAAGCATAAGCGTGTTCCCACAGCTCGATGATGAATGAAAACCGAAGGTTGTTATCCAAATACAAGATAAATAAAACTCCAGAACAGAAAAATAAAATCTCACAATTTAGCAAAAAAGGAGAGTGAAGAATGTCTATAAACCGACAGAAAAAGGTCAAGTGTAGATTTAAAGAGTAGGGAAAACCCACTTTGCCATCGCTCCGGTTTATCCATTTCGTCCAGTGCCTGAGTGTAGTTGAGGAGTTTTGCAGCACGGAATGCCTCACCAATAACATCATGAATCAGGTCACTTGCATTCTAAAGTTCACTCCTATATTGAATATTTTAAAGCATTTCAAAGAAATATTCCGTCTGTTACAAAAGTACGTACAGACTGCTCAAGTAGTTCATAGTCTATGAAGATCTATTGAATTTAAAGCTTAAGCCGTAGTCCTAAATTTTTATAACAAACAACTCAAATCACACGAAATTCATTAGATGTCAAAATGTTTTAAATACTTAGCTGATATTAATTCGACTGCTTCCCTTTCTTTTAAAATTTTTTCAAAGCTTCCATGAAACTACAACGATCAAATAATCTCCTTGATGATTTAAAATTGGATTGGAGTTTTTCTAAAGTTTAGGAGAAATTCACTGCCACAGTCATAACGAGTGCTTGTTAAAGTGTTCTAGGAGATTTAAAGTATTTCGATAAGTCAGTTCACTATCTCACTGTGACACCTCGTTGAAGCTCTTGAAGCGGAAGAAAATGCTTGCTCTAGAGTTAAGCGATAGAGGAGGTGAAGTGCACAGCAGTAATCAACTAGTTCGGGATGTTCCATAGATTCCACTCCTTTGACTGTCGTAGAGGTAACTGAGTGCATGCTTGGCTTATACAATGACCTATAGGGGTATTTTTATCCTCCTATACAAGTCTGTCACCAATTTACCAAATCCGGATGAATGACACGGCTGTTTTGGTAGGGCATGGAATCGCACCAACGAGCACACGTGTACTGCGAACTTCTAACTACATCTTTAATAAATAACATAAACGACGTTCTTTTCGAATTGTTAGGAGGATGGAAGTGAACGACTGAATAGAGAGTATTTTTCAGAAAAAGAATAAAAAAGGCAAAAAGTTAGGAATGCCAATAGTAAGGAGTAAAAATATTCATTAACCCTCTCAAGACAATGCGCATTGATTTCAATGTGTATCAGTGCGTGCGTACAGGGGTGCGTGTGGCGCAGTGGTTGACGGAGGCGCTGCCGCGGCGCGCACGTGAAGTGCGCCCATGGCCCACCAAGCCTTCCATCCCTCCGGGCTGGGCAAATTGGTACCAGACTTGTCTGGGAGGATAGCAGCACTGGCTCGATACATCGGCTGGCCACCGCGAGTCATTCTGAATAGAGAGTATTTCTCAGAGAAAGAATAAAAAAGGCAAAAAGTTAGGAATGCCAATAGTGAGGAGTAAAAATATTCATTAACCCTCTCAAGACAATGCGCATTGATTTCAATGTGTATCAGTGCGTGCGTACAGGGGTGCGTGTGGCGCAGTGGTTGACGGAGGCGCTGGACGTACAGAGGGGAGATTCATCACATGGCAAGGCCTAAAAAGCCGAAAAGGAGTTCGGCATTTACGTCAGGAAACTTCATGCTGATTTCGGGACTACGATGGCTAAACCAGCACAACTCCGAAAAATGGAGATTATGCGAGGGTCGCACAACCAGCGAGGACGGGCCGTCCAGTTATCCTAGTATATCTTGATTTCAATACGCATTTTAACTGGGCCCCAATGACACGCAGCAGTCCAACGAGCACACAGTCGAAACCTGCCGTGGTCGGGAAACGGTTGAACCTTTTCGTTTGCAACTATTTAGTGCACGCTGTTGACCAAAACTGCTTCTCTTCCAAAATTTTCACGTAAATACATTAGTTTTTGACAACATAACACCTTTACGATTCTTTGTAGCCAATCGAGTTGGTCCATAGGCAGACATTCTCACCTATACTTGCAATAGACCGTTTCGGGAGGTGGAATAAAGTCGGTGGATAAGAAAAAAGTGAAAGAGACACAGAAATATACTTCACCGATCACATAAAATCATGAGAAGAAGCTAGCGATGTTGATTCTATATAGTGGAAAAAATGCAAGGGAACCGAACAGTCTGCACACCTTGGTTTCAATGCGCATTTTGATTCCGGCTGTATGACACGCGGTCGACACACGAAAATGGCAGCGATCGTGAAAGGATTAAATACATTTACCAATATTCAATACCCAGTCAAATATTCGTAATTAAGATATCAACTTGTGGAATGTTCGCCAAGTTAATAGCAATATATTTCTATGAACGGAGTGCATTTATGATAAAGAAAAGAACTTCTGAAAATCAGCAATCAAAATTTTATTTCTCAATCCTTAAGCTTCCTGCCTCCCTAATCTCCTGAGCACTGTCAAATCCGATAGCGCTATTCTCTCAAATAAAATAATGAATGCAGCGCCGCTTTAGCTGGTCTACGAGAAAAATTAGATGGCGTAAAAGAGAGCGAGTGAACTCCTACCACTCAAGAAGATAACTGTAACGCAGGCCAAACTAAAATTATTGGCAAATTTAAAGCTTCTCGAATAAAACGCCAAGAAATACAGTAAGCAAACCGCGCTTATTTTAATCAACAAAAAATAATCAACTTATATTTAGGTCGTGATTTCGTCATAGTAATGGAGCTTAGTGTTATAAATATCGATCTGACTCGGGTTACAAAATATTGTAACATTTTCGCAAATATGCCGGATTCAAAATGGATGCTATTCTGAAAAAGAACAAGACATGAGTCACTGAAATGGTTGAGAGCCGTTTGAAGGAGAAATCCGATACGAGTGCGGTTGCTTCTCTCGTCGACATACCAGTAAAAAGGGATTTCCATTCGAAAAACAGTCTCGTTGTTTTATTAAGAGATAATGTTTGGTGTTCAAACATCATCCTTTCACGAAAAAAATGTGCATCATAGAAAGGCTTTTGAATTGAGCACATTGAGAGCTGCAAAAAACCTCAAAGACAAATCTTGGAAGGAAGCATCTGGAGAAATGGCTTGTATAATGGAATTGAGAACGCTGTCAATGGAAGGAACCAAACGACTCTCGAAGAATGCCTCAGTACATTACACTGAGACAGATGACCTCTGAAAATATTGTTCGACGTAGATGAAGTGGAAAGCATTTTTGTTCTTATTATGCTGGGAGCGCTGCCGGATAGAACAGCGATAAAAATGTGTAGTACTATGGATGAGACGCCTATCGCATAAGGAGAACATTGCGAAGAAAGTATGTTCAAGGTGAGCTGTAAAGCTGAGGACATAAAAAGAATTTGAAACCATTTCTGTAGTATTTTTCATTGCAGTTTTTACTTCTGCCGGTTCCAAGACAACAGCAAACTAAATGCTGCTCGTCAAAAATAGTGCTCAGTAGCGGCTCTTTAATGGCACCACAAAATTGGGTCATTTACAGACTGAAAAGTGATCTCAAAACCATCGAATGAGCTCACAGTGATTTTGCAATGCTTTCAGGCAGTGCGCAAGTTCACCACTTTGTTCCAAGGTTCAGTAAAAAGTTCGTATATAAATGATCTCCTCGCAGTTGCAAATAATTAAAGCTAACTAAAGTAAATAAATTAGTGGGAAAAGTACACCTTCATTCCTCGGTACATAACTCCATTCTTGTGCTTTTTATGCTGACAGATTTTGTGACAGATTTCGTATCAACTAGCTCGTTTACGTTAATCCTTTACATGTGTGGATAATCATGCTTTCCTTGAGGAATTCCACGCCAAATGAGCTATCGAATGACTAACAGGGATCTATGTTATATTTAGAACGCGATTTCAAAGTATGAAACGAATTAGGAAAAGAAAGAACTAAAGAAATAACAGTGGAAAGAAACATCCAAATTATCGCCTTCATTTTAGATAAAAATGAATAGTAGGACCTAATTAAAGCGATAAGGTTCACTCATTTCAGTTGTCAGAAATCTCAAATCAGAAACGCTTACCACGACGTGGGGACGCTGCATCAGAGTGAATGCTCTGCTGAAAGTCCTTCGGCCAGCCCACTACCGTGTTCCGCGGAAGGCTATTTGCAGCCATCGATAGGGAAGACACATAGAAGTTGGTCCAAAGTCAAAACGTTCGCGAACCTTGAGTTCCGCTGCTGTCAAATCCAACCATATGTAATTGATTTGCGAGGATTTTTCCAAGATGTTTAAATTTGATTGATGCTCGAGATTTTCAAAATACGCTCAAAGTCCCAGCTTTACTTGGAGTTCAAAGACAGGCAAGAGGAAGCTGGCAAGTGTTCAAATCTTTACAACTGATGATCAGCCTCAATAGATCATTATGGTCCGCTAATCACGAAGCGCTTGTTGGAGGGCGCGTGTGCCACAGTCGTCGGAGGTGCCCTGTAGCCCACACGTGGAATCAATCCCCGCGCGCATGACCCACCAAGCCGTCTATCTCTCCGGGGTCGGCAAATTGCTACCAAACTTATCTGGGAGGATAGCACCACTGGCTTGATACATCAGTAGATCACCGCGAGTCATTGTAAAGGCCAGATGTGCATTCAGTCACCTCCAACGATACTTAATGAAGCCGAATGTATGGCGCATCCCTCAAAGATTGATCAACGCTGAGAGCTTTATCCTTCTACTTATTTACAGGTCATCCACGAGTACACCGAGGCACCATGGAAAAACTGAGCAGAAGAAGTTTTATAGCCAGAAACAGCGTACCTAAAAGGCAGCGATCCAATTACCCTGAAAGCTCTTCTATGGCTGATATCATAAATTGTTTTAGAGAAGAGGACAAAAAGCACCGAAATCAACCCACTGGCGAGAACCTGAGAAACACATTGCCCCGATGAGGGTTGGTTTCTATTTATACTTCGCGGACAGGGAAATTAAGCGTAGTCCCACGTTACCACATCAGGTAAAATTGTGCCTCGTCGCGAATGCGTCAAAAAACTAAATCTCTAAAACGGTCATAATTTTGGTTTTATTAAGAAACTTCTTGGCCAGTTCTGTAGATAAGGTATTAGTATCTTCTACATCGATTTTGAATACGACTAACACGACTAACATATTCCGCGCTTTCATGAAAGAGCAGAAATAAGCTGAATACGTGCCAGTAACTAGAAGCTCCTAGACTAACACTCCAGCTTGGAGGCACACTTGTACAAACAACAGCCAGCGTTCCTTTAAACTTACAAAACTTTTCAAAGAAGTAAAAGATTACCATAGAACAGAAGGGCAGTTACGCGCTTAGTGCACAGAAGTGGGAAAAGAATTCGGAACACCGAACGCATTGCCCGATGAGGGTTGGTTTCTATTCATACTTCGCGGACAGGGAAATTAAGCGTAGTCCCACGTTACCACATCAGGTAAAATTGTGCCTCGTCGCGAATGCGTCAAAAAACTAAATCTCTAAAACGGTCATAATTTTGGTTTTATTAAGAAACTTCTTGGCCAGTTCTGTAGATAAGGTATTAGTATCTTCTACATCGATTTTGAATACGACTAACACGACTAACATATTCCGCGCTTTCATGAAAGAGCAGAAATAAGCTGAATACGTGCCAGTAACTAGAAGCTCCTAGACTAACACTCCAGCTTGGAGGCACACTTGTACAAACAACAGCCAGCGTTCCTTTAAACTTACAAAACTTTTCAAAGAAGTAAAAGATTACCATAGAACAGAAGGGCAGTTACGCGCTTAGTGCACAGAAGTGGGAAAAGAATTCGGAACACCGAACAGGAATCCTGCAAAATTTTTATACGACCTATGTTTCACATCTACTGTAGCGATCCCGGCATATCTCACATTTGATTCGTTCCTTTGCTCCCTCTCATCCATCACCCACTAAGGTCTTCCAACTTTTACGTGTGGCTTCGGATGATGCTTGAGGATTTTCATTTTAGCTTAAACGTCGTAGAATGCTGGCCGAGTCGATTTTCTCTGGTGTTCTGAGGTAGCCGGACTGTAGCGTTCCTTACTGGATTGCAGAGAGTGATTTTTGTTCCCTAGATAGGTTCGGTACTATTTTCTTGATCCCAGAAGGATGATAGGCTACCGTAGTGGAATCGTATCGGCACCGCGCTCTTTATGGTCGGCACCACAACAACTCTATTATACGCGCCTATATTTTTATAAAAAAATTCTATAGCTACAATACCATAATGTTTTCCATTCTGCGCCTTGAATCGGCACCGCGCTCTTTATGGTCGGCAACCACAACAACTCTATTATACGCGCCTATATTTTTATAAAAAAATTCTATAGCTACAATACCATAATGTTTTCCATTCTGCGCCTTGATGGGATACTCACCACACCCAAATTATAATGAAAGGAGGTTCAGCTATGACTTTTGCTATGATTTCTCCAATATCTACGTCAACCAAATTTTATACTATGCTAGCAAATGCATTTCCTATCAGTGGTTGCTTTTTTTAAAATACTACGGTAGCGCGTGCAGCGCAGTGGTTAGAGATGCCTGCAATTTACATGTGGATGCTACAACTCGAAGTTCGCTATTATACCATGCTGTTATCTGAGTAAAAAGTGAATCGATAACGCAGTATTGTCTCATCAGTTCTAGAAGACGTCGTGTAAAAATTGAAAGAACGATGAGGAAATTATCGACAGATGGTAGCTACGTTATCTTAGCTTTGCTGATGATATGGCTATTAAAACACGAAGTATTACGCAGATGAAACGAATATTGGCTGACCAGAACAGTCTACTGAAAAGGAACCTTCGGTTGAGTATTAAGAAAGTGATGTTTAAAGTGATGAAAAAGAGATTCTTTCGCGGTGCTCAATTCGCACTTAAAGAACGAATCACTCCGAATACGTCAGCTTTGTATATCTAGGTCAACACAATGGAGGATTCACCGCTCAGCAAGAGAAATCAAGCGATTTGAGAAATGCTTAAGAAGACAAAATGTGTAGTGAATGGAAGAAAGGACAATCGACTTTGCGTCCAATTCTCAGAGTTTGCGTCTTTTCCTACGTTAAATTACGCCTTCCAGAAATGGATGGGTGCGGTAAGCAATGCGAGACATCAATCAATGTTGTTGAACGCCCTTCAAATCGGGTAATGTCAAGAGTATCCCATACCTTGCAAATGGGAGAGGCAACTGGAGGCTTCGAGTAACGTCAAATATCGGAGGCGAGACAGAGTTGCTGCTGAATATGCAGATGTGGAAAATGAAAATGCCTCGACACCCGGTAGGCCTAAAGTGGTCGTTAGACAGGAGCCAATAGCGGCTGGGTTTCAGAAATCTGCTTCGTGCGTGGAACAGGAAACCGCTCTCCTGTAGCTCAGAATTTGTCTTGAAGATCCAAAAATAATAATATAACGGCAGACGAGTCAAGAACGAGCAGAGCAGCGATGTTCTAACATTTGGAAGGTATGCTGTCAGTGCTGGGTTGAATGTTTAACACACAACAACGTTGATTTCAATGCGCTTTAATTGCGGTTATTGCCCCGATTTCAGTGTACACGTGAGCAGCAATGTGGACAAGGCGCATTGACACCAATGCATGTCCTTTCCAGTGGTTTATTTTGTCGAAAAGGGATTTTTTCTTTCCTGTTGTATTTACTTCGCAGTTTATCGAACATATATGATGCTTCGGGAATCCGTGAAAACGCAGCGATTTAACACTTAGCAATTACAGAAAATTTTCTTCTCAGCGAGTAACGCTTGCCAGTGAAGACAGGAGTCAACGTAAAAGACTGCTGTCGAAGAACAGGCCATGTGGATAGGTCTAGTGCGCTTGAACGGTGATGATCGACAGACATAGGTACACGTTTTCGTTATGATAGGATTGTAAGCCATTGAAGACACTTCTTTAGAGTTTGGTGTTGTTCGCAGTGTGCTTTCATCGATGTACTTCAACACACAGTTCCTAAAACGACAAACGTTTCCTGATGCTTTTGACGTCATGCCGTTTACACAAATTGTACAGCCAGACTACGCACTTACGCCTCTTATTTAGGAATTTGAGACTTACTTTCATCAAATCTCTCAAAGTGGAGTACACGACGCTCCTTATCGTCTTCCGTTCCTTCAGTTTTATTATTGTCACTATGATGAGCTAAACAATGATCAATCCTTTATATGCTCACAACATTCAACGGGACCATATTCACCAAGTAGTAAAACTGATCCGAGCGAAAAATGATTAGAGATAAAGTGTACTAAAACACCTTCATTTAAAGTGTACACTTTCACAACGACAAGTCAAAGTCCTCTCTACATCCACAATTTTCCAAATGCTTAGTTGCCTCAGTTATTGAAGGTCCACATCGCTCATATGGTCAACGGTAAATTATTCGAATCGTGAGGAGTTCTACCAATTCCGAAAGCAACTTGGAATTATGTATGACTTCACTATTAGCCACATGAAATTAAGGGCCATACGTTAAGATTAAACATTGGAACGTAAAAAAAGGCCAGAGATATCAGCATTGATCAATTCCAGAGGGGATGCGCCATGCAACTGACTTCATTAAGCACCACTAGAGATCATTGAATGCATATATGAGCTTTATAATGACCCGCGGTGGCCCACCGATGTATCGAGCCAGTGCACACTGGTTAGTATCCGCATCTGTCAAATGTCATTCACCTGATTAAAAT
This sequence comes from Angiostrongylus cantonensis, assembly GCA_009735665.1. Classification (NCBI taxonomy): domain Eukaryota; kingdom Metazoa; phylum Nematoda; class Chromadorea; order Rhabditida; family Metastrongylidae; genus Angiostrongylus; species Angiostrongylus cantonensis. Next base: position 632,582 of record MQTX01000164.1, on the reverse strand, counting down.
AATTTATTCATGATTTATGAAGATTTAATTCATGAACGCCATAGTCATGAAACATTTTTTACCACTCTAAGTAGTGAAACAAGTCTGGAATTAGCCACTCTCCTTCGAAAATTTTGAGAGGGTAATGAGGAGAAGACAAAATTTAACAACATAACATCGTATGGAACTCTTTTCTATACTTATAAGCATCAATTGGTCACTTCGAACAAATTCACAACGCGAAAGAATTATCAAAAGTGATGGATTTAACAAACATAAATGGTGAAATACGAGGCCCAATTCTTAAGAAGGCTGTAGAAAAACCATATATAACTAAAAATTCTAGATCGGAGCAAAACATGAACTGTTTTTGGCAAAGTAAATTGGTATTAAAATTATATAAACATGGAGTAAAAGCAGCATGGAGAAAAACAAAACTATGGAATGTGCAAGATTTTCAGCTCTCAAATCACTTCGAATGGGTCCATTGTGTCGGAGAAATTAACCTGCTCTGGTACGTAAACATCACTCTGAATATTGCTACCAAATAAAACCCGTTTACTTGCCCCATTATAAAAGAATTGTTGTATAAGACCGCTTTAGTAAAACCTATTTGGATACTGAGTAGTGAAATATAAAGACTACTACGAAAAGAAAAAAGATCAGAAACAAAAATCTAACAGACCCACCTGATGACGTACGAGCCGATTATCTACGTTAATAGCCCACAGTTCACTCTGAGCATCAACTGAAATCGCTCTGAAACCAAAATTGATCCGTGTCTAATTTATAAATTATATGGATAATCTCTCAACTTCGATCACAGAATCAATACGAATGAAACGTGCAGATCACACATATTTATTGTATTGTAATACTAAAAAGGATAGTGTTAACAACTAGAATGGTAGGTTTAAAAATCGAGAGTACTAGCATAGATGGAGAATAACAAGGCAAACCCACCTAAATGTTTCAAACGAAATAGGTCTCCAGTAGTTTCCAGCTGGATTACCAGTCGCCAAGCCTCGCAGGCGAAGAAGTACATTATTAGAATCGATGGCCCAAACGACATTATCACCAACTGCTAAACTACTGAACTCCGATGTGTGATAGGTCTGGAATGCCATAAAATATCAACTCATTCCCAATTTTAATAAACTTTCAACTAGATTTGTCGCCACATCAACTTCTATTTGCATAGTTATTTAATACACGTTACAACTGTAATAGGACGGAAAGCACAGTGGTAGTGATAACGGTCATCACGAGCATGGTGCTAATTCGATTACGCAGGAATCAGGAACGCTCCAGTCCGCCTATCTCAGAACTCCAGAGAGAATCGACTCGACCAGCGTTCTACGACATTTGCGATGAAATGAAAATCCTCAAGCAGTAGCTGAAGTCACACGTAAAAGTTGGAAGGTCTTAGTGGAAGATGGATACGAGGAATCGAATCGAATGTGAAAAGTGCTGGAAGCCGCACGGCAGAAGCGAAGACGGGTCGTATAAAAAAAATAAAAATAAAAACATTACAATTCTGTGGGCTGTCGTTTCATAGCAATATCTAATTAAAATTCCATGTCGTTTTTTTTTTACTAAAAATATTCTTCCTGTGTAGTGTACAGTCTGGACACAACGCAAGCTCAAGCCAGAAGTGGGTCAACACTATTATTATCGTTGGTAAGTAATAGGTGAAATTACAATCTCGACAGGTTCACTACATTTAATTTCACATATCACTCGCAATTTGTTGCTCCTTTTATGTTCTCATTATTCTGATGCAATACTTAATCATTTTTCACGGCAATTGTCTTCCTATTATACAAATTTTTACTGACTGCCCATCAATTTTTCACAGCAGAGTATTACGCGAAATGCAACCACGTTGCTGAGATATGAGTAAAACTCGGAACCACAGTTTGGTTTCGAACCCGTGATTATTTTTTTCGGGGGCTCACACGCTATCCATCATACGAAACGAGACGTTTGATTCCGTCAAAGCACTTCTTCTCTAGGCCCGAGAATAGCAAAGCGAGGGACTACTGGTGCAGTGATTAACATATGATCTCCCAGAAAGGGTACTCGCGAGGTCGAATCTGGCCTGAGGTCTCATTTTTGCAAATATCTCAGCGTCCATTGTGGTTGTCTTCTCGTAATATTTAAACCATCATCACAGAATAGAAATAGCGAAATGGAAAATGAATACGAAATTAAGCGAAGCTCATCAGTACTCTTTACGAATTTTTCACAATGGAAAAGAAATGAATAAAATGAAAGCAGTAGAAACTACCTCAATCCAGTTTACACCAGTGAGATTCCTGTTACTAATATTTCCTCGCGCCCATCCACGACCACCAGCAAGCAGCCAAACGTAGATTCCATTTGGAGAACAAAACACCTACAAAGCAGCTCGCTATGCCACCACATCGAACTCACCCTCAAATTACGCATCAATGGATTAATGGTTGGATTAAGCCTAGCTGAATACTAACACAACTTTAAATCCGTTTAGTTATCCGCATGAACGAGAGATTATTCAGACTAGGGCAAATAGCATTAACCTTTCGCAGCGTAAACACTAAGATGTATACGATAACGAGTATGATATCGTTAAACAAAGTTGGTAACACCGCTATAGTGCAGAAACGAGATACAGATTTGAACAACGAGGTTGTCAGACAATTCAGCTCTACGACTTTTTGCTCGAATATGCCGTTTATTGTAATCGTTATCCTACTCCATATGATACAAAACATGCTAAAACAATTGTTCACCTGCGCTGGGGTAACGTCAAGATCGGCGGGTGGACCGATCATTGTCCAGAAATCCGCTCCACTCGGTTTACTCAATATGACACCATCGCAACCAACAGCCCAACTTCCAAGTTTGCCGTGAGCAAGCGAACATACAGGTCCTGCAGGTTAAACACTACAAATACAATTTCAAAAAGCGCTGAGGCAATACGCAAATTAACTTGTGGTTTCCTAAAACCACTTCAACTGACTACATGTACATGCCTTTAGAAAAAAGCAGCTAAATACTATTGTATAACATGAGGGAGTAGGGAAAACATTGCTATCAGAGTCTATTTCGCTAGCACAAAACACATTTTAATACCAGAAAGACCCTTTAAATAAACGTTTACCGGATAGGTTGGTCTCTTCCTCCCAGAATGATGATTCGCCATCTGAATGGAAAACATGACCACTGCTGTTTATGATAGAAAGCTTCCCAGGAACAGCACATATTGCGACAATCTACGACAGTGATAATCATTTCGATAGCTATTTGATAAACATATTCCTAGAAATATTTTCCTAGCAATGAAAAAATCTAAACACGAACTGCATATGTTCCTTGTGGTACGTTGATAGTAATGAAATTATGTCTCGCAGGTCGATAGACGAAAATTTCAGAATTCTGACGGCACAGATAAAGTGATCCTTAATGAGCTTAGCGTTAATGATGCTTAGAACAAAAACTTTACCAAATAAACGAAGACAAATACCATTTCCTCCAAGAAAGGAACTTGCAGAAATGAGCGAAAAGTTGTCCAAAGTTCCGAATTTCTTAGGCACTTCTTGAAGAAACCTGGAGAGAAATCCGGACCACACACTACGTAGCAGTTTAAGCAACGTTGGAAAAACAAAAAAAAAAAGAAAATGAAAAAACAAACTTGTGTCCCGATACAGCGCTCCTGGAAATGAACATTACTTTCCCAAGGCACAGGAAAAGACCAGCGGAAGAAGCCCTCCATAAAGATAAAGATCATTAAGAAAGAAATCTCTGGATAGTAAAGGAATGAAATACATAAGAGGATGTTCATTTTGTAAATAGAAAGTGCAATAGCACTGCTGTTTATGACTGATGCTGAGCCGACAAGTTACAAATTGATACGACAGTTCCCGTATGTAAGGATAAGGAAGTCAAACAAGATTCAAAAAATGTAGAATACTCGGTCCAAAACGCGGAAAGGTTTAAAGCACTTTTTGCCTTCGCCTGAATTTCAGGAATAACCGTTATCAAGAAAAGGATTACCACCAGTACATGTGACACCTTCGCTATTTGCTAAGAAAGCAGAGTTTCTAAGTCAACAGGCATGCTTGATCAAGCAGATCATTTAGCTGATACCCCAGCATGCTGTTCCCTGAACTGCAAACAATCACCACTTCAAAATTTGCATGCTCTGAAGTGAAATATATATAAGGAGAGAAAAGTAGGGAAACTGATTGACTTGCAGAGCGCGTAAAGGAGATAAGAAAATCTCGATGAATTGCAACCCATTCGACACCACACGGATGGAATCGAGATTCTGTCCTAGGAGGCAATGAAGGATATATGCAGATTTATACCATTTGGCTACACTTGCCATCATATCTTCACATGTACGAAGGCCCCGGACTCAATGGTCAAACCATTTCATAAGGTCATGGTCGCAGAAGATAATGTTGTTTTTGTCTTACAAGTAAATCGAACAAACTGGGCGATACTGCCACAGGAGATTGACGAATGGATTTCTAACGCTTTATAGTCAAACCAATCGACTATTAGCAAGATAGGCAATTGCGGTCATACTGCAGAAAAAACTAACTAACCGAATAATCCACGTTTCAATAGGAGCAGTTTTAATATCAACCATAGGGGTACACACCTTAAACATGGAGATTTTTCACAAAGTGGTCTTTAAAGAAGTGCAGGTACATGGATCGGATTAAATCGTTTAAAAGTGTCCCTTAAAAACAAACTCTGTAAAAAGCGTCGCTGCTGCCGTAGGGATGATGATGGTCAACTCCCGTGCTTAACCAAAGATGACCGTTATCATCCAATGCAAAACCATAACTATGGAACACACAGACTGATACAAGTTTCGATGGACCTTCAGGGCTAAAAACCCGCTAATTAAATACACAATTGTACGAAATAACTTCCAAATTGAAAAAAGTATAGTTGGACTCACATAATCTCCACCCAGTCCAGACCCATTCTGCATCGCGCCAGTCCCACTCGCACAACGAGGTTTCCAGTATCTGACCTTATTGCCCAAACAGCAGCGTCAGACACCGAAATAGATTTCATAGGCCAATCCCGATCCACACCCGAAAATATGGCCTTATCTGGCAATTCCATTTGCAAGGAAACCTGAAAGAATAAGCACTTTGGTCTACGCGATTTGAAAACGAGGTTTTATAAACGATATCTATATTATCGCTATAAAAACAGAAACCTACTCCAATTTTCGTTAAGTACCAAGCAACATTTGCTCCGAGTGACACCTCAGTCACACCTCCACCGTCAGTTGCACATTCCTCAAACCGAGTGGAGACCGACAGTGGTTCACTAGCACTCCAACCAATATCATGACTTACTCGCCAGATTATGGACTCGTCGTCTAAATAATTCATGGCTCATTAAACTTAGATTCTTCAATGAAGAATAGCTATTGTAAGCACTTACCATTCATTGCAATATTCATAGCCGACCACTTCGCCACTTGCCAGTTTGCTTTCTTAGATCCCAAATCGTCAAGGATAGCGAAATGAGGACGTTTTTTTTTGTGGCACAACACAAGATGTTTGCTACCAACGGAAAAAGTCTTGGGAGTATATGGAAGAAAAACCTGCCAGACAGACACTATTTATATACAATTCAAAGTGGATTGAAGCTTATAAAGCAAATTTATGAAAAAAAAGACCCAACCTTTAACCATATGTCAACACGATCGCTTAAAACGTTTTTGTTCGACTGCTCGCCAACTTCATCATTAGCCCTTACATTTTCAGAACGATCCACTGAATTGGTCTGAAGACCATTCATCATTAACATATTGACGTCTAGTTCTGTTCACTCTACTCGCTGCCCCATAACACCGCAAAGCATACGAGCATCGCACACAAAAAGGGCCACAATTCTCTCACGTGTTTTGCGTCATATAATTCGGTTTCTTCATGTATTTCCACTTATTACTTACTCAGTGGAGTATCATAGTACTCATCTCAAAAGCGAACGTCAATTAATCCCCGTTTCCATCGCAAAAGCAACAGCCTCGCGGTAATACCCGATGAGACGAACAAGCATGTATGAAAAACGATTTTCCATAGTGTTTACATGGAGAATACAACTTTTCTCGGATAGTGGACGGCTCAACATCCGTGACGGATAAGCTATAGGAAAAATGCGAAGCATAATTAAATGACTTTAAACACACCTCAGTGCTCAAAAATGACGGGTTGGGGGTGTTCTTCTGCAATAAATATTCGTATGCTAGCGTCACTGTTTCCGCTCCTTCATGTTCGTCGCTGGAATACGGGGAGCCCATTGATCTTTCGCGCTCGTTCAACGATGAAAGATCATGTGGACCATCCTCTAAACTTTACTTGGAATTTATTCAAAGTAATAAAATTAATCAAACTAAAAACCTATAACAAACCATTCCTGTGGGAAGGCTTCCACTGGACATCAGATGCGCTCCTCGACAACAGAGAGATAGACGAATCACGTTCAGAAGATGCCAAACGAGAGCCGCTGGTTGGTGATCCATCTCCAGCAATGTAAGTAGAAGTGCTGCTGACGCTAGTACCAGTCTCGAAATGGGTAGCACTAACGACGGTATTTCCGAGAACTATAATTTGAAACTAATAAACAACGAAACAATCTAAGACAAATAAAATAAACATAGCACGAAAACAGAATTCGAAACTCAAATTGGTTCTAAATACCCTGCTTTCGAAGCGACAAAATATTGTCTTCATCTATAGAGAGTGGATCATCTGAAGAACATTCAGAGAAACTGGGTTCTCGAGAAGAATCTCCTATTTTGCGTCTAGTGATTTCTTCTTTACGTTGCACAAAGATAGCCAATGAGTGTTCTTCAACAATGTCTAAATCAAATTCGAAAATAACTAAAAGTCGCTTTTCAGTGATGTCTACATTAAATGTGATGTAGAGTATATTGGCAATTATAGAAAAGAACTCAAATTTGAAAAAAAGCATGCTAACATCCAGTTAAACCTCACCTGCATAAAGATCACCAACTGGATCATTTTGGACGCTTCCAACACAATCTGAGACGAGTTCTTCACCAATTTGCTATAGTACTTGAAATGTTCGCCAACAATGGAAGACAATTCTTCCATCAAAAACTTACAAAATATTCATTTCCAGCAAAGCCATCTCTACGCCTAGCACACTTCACGAAATTTCCAATGTCTTCTTTGATGTTTGTCATATCGAATGCATCTTCGAAGAGGTTAGAAACTGAAAACGCTTTAGATAACACTTCTGAAATACAGCAGAATAAAAACGACTAGAACAGACTACGAGAATTGAAAGGGATATCCTTTGCTGTATTGATGGCAGAAGTGAGAAGTAAGGCGCCTTTCTGGGTAAAACGATAAGCTCCCGTCGAGATCAATTTACGAGGAGGACCGAGTAAGGCCGAAAGTGACGAATCAGTATCTGGAAAGGTTATCTGTTTCAAAAATACGTAAGGTACATGCTTAGACGTTCTTCTTCCTAGCATAGACAAAGAAATTCTTCGCACCGAACAAGAATAACATGAACAAACTCAAGGAAAACCATCGAATCAAAACACCTAAATCTGATTTTTCAAAAACTGAGCATGGTTTCTTGACCATTAGAGCATTTAAGGGGTTCAGGACCACATAGGTTCATACAGGAGACTTTTCTCTACTGTTGTTCCGCTGCGTTCGCAGTCGAAATATGAGACTTACAAAAGTGGAAGTATGTGTTACACGTTCCACGAAATCATAATACAACCTTGGTATTAAAAGAAAATTTGTATGTTGAAGGCAAAGGATTGTAAATCCCACTGCCTTTTATTGAGGGGCAAACGGCACAATGGTAGTTATGTCGGTCATCACGATCACGGCGCTGGTTCAATCCCGCCACAGGCTCACCAAGCATCCTTTCCTTCCGTCGTCGCGAAATTAGTATCGAACTTGTCCGGGAGAAGTCCACTCTCCGCAGTTCAACTAAGTACGCTCGATCCTGGTTATCTCAGAAATCTAGGCAGAATTAACTCAACTAGCATTCCTCGATATTCAAGACGAAATGAAAAATCCTCAAGCGCCAGCCGAAGCCACATGTAAAATGTAAAATGGTCGAAGTCCTAGTGTACGATGGATGCGAGAAAACATCAATTACGAGAAGTTGTGGGATGCGCACAGTAGGAGTGAAGACGAGTAGCATAAAAAAAAAGAAAAATTGCCTATTATTCTAACTTACTTTAACATGAGCCGTGTTGATTCAAACTTAGAAACGACCGTTATTTTTGAGTCGGCCTATTTTTTTCAAAGAAAATTAAGAACATTGGAAGTTATGTGTCATATGAAATTAGGACAGCCTACCCTGATCCAATAAAGATTCTGCAATCGTGGACACACCGACACGATGGAGACCACGTGGCTTCGTAATGTATAAGATGGAGTCATCCGGATCAACACAGAAATTTCCAATAGAATGTCCATTGTTCTGCAAAAAAAAAACCGAGTTAATGGTGTACAGTTATGGAAAGAGTGAAATAAAGGATAAAAAAGTGAGATATCCTACGTTGACTGGTGTCCTCCATAACACTTGCTTGGTAGCAATAGAGAAAATAACGAATACATCGCTAGAAGTTAAGACAGCTAATTTGTCGGCGCATTCATTCCACTCCACAGATTGAAAACAAACCGAATCACCGACCTAAAATTTTTGACAAACAAAGGAATAGAAAGCGAGCAATGACGAAACAAACAGGCCCACAAATGTAAGGGGTTAGTTGTCGTTGTAGAAAAAAACAGACATAATGTTCTTTATGATAAACAGTAAAACCTGAAGCTAGAATAATACACTAACACCAATATTATATGTACACTTCTCCATTTGCGCATCCCTCTTGCAATTCGTTTTAAACTATGAAATAAGACGGAGAAAATTATGCCTTATCTATCCACCGTTGTTTACACGTACCGAATTATAACATCAGTCAACATAGGTAGCACAATTACTGGATAAAATGACAAAGGATAAAACCCTCGACGATGACCAATCTGCCGTGCATTTGACTTCATTAAGCATTGCTTGGAGGTGATTGAATGCATATCTGGCCTTCACAATAACTAGTGGTGGCTTGCGATGTATCGAATGCTGCTACCCTCCCAGACAAGTCCGGTACCAATTTGCCGATTCCAGACGGACAGAAGACTCTGTGAGCCTAGGGTGGCGGGATCGATTGTACGTGTACTGGAGGGCGACTCAGACCACTGCACTACACGCCTACAATTACTACATATGATCAAACAATATATAAAAACACTTACTATTTCCGTGGCACTTATGCTCTCGCATTCCGAAAAAGAAGTCGGATATATGCAAATCCGAGTCTTTTCAGTAACATACACAAATAGATCTGTACATCGCACATTTAATATCACCGCTCTAAAAATATTTATTTAGACACACTCCCCTGTTTGTCGTAGTAATTACTACACCACAGCAACCACATCTGGAAAACAAACTAAAAAACTACTTGTTCACTGACAAGCCTAGAAATTCTAGAAATAACAAAAGAATTTGAACTATGGCAACCGATGTGTAACAAAACATAATAATTCTTATCAAGGCTCAATGAACACAAAATGGCCGAAGCTGGTTTTCCAATAGGTGACGAATTTTTGAACATTTTGTTATCCGTGAAGCCAAGAGTATCATAGATCTACAGGACAGACTTTCTTCTATGGCTTTCTATCCAGAAAATCAGAAGATCATGTTGGTAAAGTAAGGGAATTTATGTCGCCTGGGAAAGACCTTTAGGTTATAGAAACCTCTTAATTAAAAATGATCTGATCAATGGTGTATATTAGTTTAATGTTGAAATCGCTCTCTTTTCGCACCGAATGCATTGAACAGAACTCATATCAGCCGTCATATGCTTGTGACTATCCTTTCTCTTGTAGGGAGCTCTATTATATTACCATAAACTATTTATACCTTCGCAACGCAGTTTATACAACAGAACTGGGAATTTAGGTTAAAACATGCCCGGAAAAAAGTGAGTTCACCTGTTCTCTCTATCACAGACCACTTCAGAAGTATGCGGAGGTTCCAAATCAACAAGCACCATTTGCAATCCGTCATCAATAATTACTGAATTTCCAAGAAATCCTAACCCTGACACAGAACCATGCCCCTCGAACAAGAAACTGTGGTAAAATTCATGCTGAAAAGTCTGTTTGCAAAAAAAAACCAAAGATTTTTAAATACACTAAGATTAACAGGCAGAAGATAAACTACTGACTAATGGAAAACAAAATAAGTAATAGCTTCTATATTCTATGTATTTACAAGATCACATACCGTATCGAACATCACAGTAGATAATATTACAGTACCATAGCAATCAGCAGAAACTACCTGCATAGAAAACAACTCTAACAAAAGAATGGCGAAGAGGAATTGGTTACAGAACTACCTTTGTTGCATCAGAATTCCAGACTACACTAGTTATGGGTGAACGACGATGGACGTCTGTGTCAAAGCACTGAGATAACTGGAAGGAAATATTTTAAGACAGGGAAATACACTGTTTTTGCAATATAGTCATAATGCCTGGTTCCCTGTAATCTCTGGATTGGTTAATGTTGGCCCTCAGTTATAACAGTAATGATGAAAAGAGAGAGAGATAAGTATACTCTTACAGCTCTATTTTCAGTAGTTAACTAAGCGTTTCCCAGCCCTAACATTTTACCGCCTCAACGTGGCTGGAAGGTGTTCCTGAGTGTCAGACTGAGATGTACAACGAGGGGATTCAGCCCAGCAGCAGGACCTTTTAAGCTGAGAGGCCGGCGTCTACCAGCTAAGAGTAAAGCCATACCAGAATTTACCACCGTCCTGGTATCAAACTAGTGCATTGGGCCAAATTTCCCTCTGATCCACAAGGGTTGCAACTGCCTGTGGTGATGATGACCTGGGGAAGACTTTTGCCAAGCTGTCCTCGGGGCTAAAGGGAACCACAATAGCTAAAGCATTAAATCTCCGAAAAATAGAGATTACCTTTGGGCCCGGACAACACTGAAGATGGGCGATTCAAGTACCTACGTAACTAAGTGTTTAATTGTCATTGTTGTGTAAGGGCCATGAAAAACAGGAGTCGCAGCACAATAATGGGGAGTTTACTTCGAAACACAATGGCAAATTCTACTGCATACAAGTGCTCACCGATGTGTTTGCACCCTCTCGGCCACTTGGCAAGCGTATAACTACTAAGGTTCCAGTATTATGCCCTACGGCAACGAAGTCGTCCAGCAGATGTAGGTGGTGGATACAAGTAACCGCCTCGAAACTATTAGTACGCAATCTGAACTGAACTTACATCAAAAAATTTCTTGCAGAACGAAAATCCTAAATGTCTAAACGAAAACTGCCATTACTGAAGAAAGCATAGTTGCAAAATACCAAAAAATGTGGTGACTTTCGAAGAAACACTTCTTCGTATAACTCTTACCCTCACGAAAACAGTAAAAAAGAAAAAAATCGGATAAAATGTTGACAAATCCATGCAGAGCAGACATCTAAATAACATAAACTTACGGTCGTGCGAACTTGGCGAGTTTTCTGTTATAGATAAACAATGCTCCACAGCCGGAACCCAGAATGATACAGGTGGACGATGAAGCGATACAAGTCAATTCCACAGAGACCGTTCCAAAGTCGAATGTTTCTGGAATCTAAAACTGGCACGTAACACAATGAAAACGTACACCTTGCAGTTAACGAAACCTGTAAAGAAGAAAGGCTTTTGCAGCCCAATCTCCCAATTTACTTACTTCGACGGCCCGTCCTCAATGGTTGTGCGGGTCCCGCATAATCTCCATTTTTTGGAGTATTGCTGGTTTAGAAATCGGAGTTCCCTGGAGACCCAAGGTCAGCCAGGCCAACGACTGCTCTATGTCGTCACCATCACAGGCACTCGCAGCTCCTGTGGATCACACACAGGAAGATTTGCTACCATGCGACTGGTTTGGTAACAGGGCGGTGGTGGACCCTGGTACTGGTTAACCCTTAGATGGACTTCCTGGTGGAAACGCCGAACTCCTTAGGTTGGGAGACCCTGATGGGGATGAATCGCCCTGCTGTACATCGAAGCCCGACACCCAGGAACACCTTCCAGTCAAGCTGAGGCGGTAAACCGTTGAGAGGAATTTCACAACTACGTACTCCAATTTTTGTACAATAAAAAAAACAAAAGACTACTAGTACAATAACTTACTCTGCTCGATACTGCAACAACGTCGCCATGAAAAACATGAAGTGGATCGCTAACAGGACACTTTGTTCCAGTTGCATTGGCATTTTCCGCAACATTCATATCAAAGATACAAATGAATTGAAAATCAGTCGTCCATCTCAACGAAAAACATTGCCCCCCGCGGAGCTCTGTAAATGAACAGTAATTTGCAAAGATAAGGAAGTGGATGAATTGAAATGGAGGTGACAAACACGGGAAGAAGGGCCAGCATTATCCTACCACTGAAAACGATTCTTAACTACGTCTGCTCACCGAGGCTTTTCCACACAATCTGCTGTTTTCCATGTTCACAGAACGTCCAGAACAAACTAACTACCAGAAATATGTTTCAGAGGACATAATCAAAGGATAAAGAATTCACCACTAACATTCGAATTATAAGTTATTCTTAGTCGGTTACGAAACGAGCAGAGCGTGGATTTTATAGAGATCAAACACACTGATCGCATCAGAGACACCCCACTCTCTACAGATCCCGGAAAACCCTCAAATCCTGCCGGGACTCGGTGGTTCTACCATTCTAGATAAAGGTAAAAGAGAAAACAAAAGCGAAGAGGAACTCGCTCGATCCCGGACGAGTTATCCGACCCGAGGGCACGATCGACCAAGCGTTGCGTGGAGTCTCGGAGGAAAATAAACAGCTTGACAAAATAATGTAATATTCTTCATTCCTTCTTTGCCGACGGCCTATTGAACGCTCCGATTCGAGCCGGATATAAGTGAAAACTTGGTCAGTTCCCCTGTGTTCACTTGGAATACCGATCAGAATCGCATTTCGCTTTTCGTCTCATAGACGATCTTCGTGCAGTGTGACCATCAGTTCAGCACATTATGATATCCAAAGAACTTATGGAGATGTTGCCGTCAAAGTACAAGCCACTGTCCAGTCCCAACAGTCAGGCGTGAGCGGCATCGGGTGTTGGTGTGAAAGTACACGCTCACATCACCGTCTCTACGTCTGGTTCGGAAATGCTGAGTGCTTAAGAAGGTCCCAATTTTCGAAGCATCTTTGAAGAGGGGACAAACCGTGGAGTGGGACAAATGGAAGTCTTGTGCTTTCCGATTTCTTAATGAAGTTTTCTGTGGACTTGCGAATATCGCAGTGCCCTCGCTTCTTCAGCTTAAATCTGGGACGATGTTGTTCATTACGTCGATTTCTCGAAGTTGGGAGGATCATCATATCGTTTACTTTGTTTTTAGTAAGGTTTTGAAGAACGTATATTGGTACAGTATATCGTCGGAGTGTCCATTTTGCTCTGTATTTATAGTTAGATATTTGTTTGACTTATTTCGTCGGAATAAAAAAGAAGAGGAACAATGTTTACTATCTATTTACAGCCTGTCATATTTTTTATAACTATAAATTTTTCTTTTATTTATATGTATTTTTTATGAAAAAAAGGATAAAGCTCTCGGCGCTGATCAATCCCTGAGGGATAGGCCATGCATTCGGCTTCACTAAACCTCTTTAGAGGTGATTGAATGCATATCTGACCTTCACAATGATCGCAGTAGCCTACCGATTTATTGAGTCGGTGCTGCCATTCTCGCAGACAAGTCTGGTACCATTTTGCCAATCCTGGGGAGGTAGAACGCTTGGTATTGGAACTATTCATCAAGTAGTTCCTATTTTCTATATTAGTGTATGTTTCTTCTTCACCTGTAACTATCTTAAATCTATTTTCGCATCTTTTCTAAATTGCCTCTTAGCCACTATCTCGTGCTGTTGTGTCGCAGGTGGCTGGGAAGGGATGCCATAATTTGTTTAAATAAACTGCTCTTCTTTGTATGACAGTTCAGGCACCTGAATCAGCACCAGTCACCTGAATGTACTTTCCAGCATCTGCCGTCCCAAAGGAGTTTCCGAACGAGCAGCTGCGCCCTTTCACATGTAGCTCTATCAGATTGTCCTAGTAGAAAAACCTTTAGAATCTCTCTCTAGGCGCTGTCTTTAGTTCCCTCTGGCAAAGCTCCACACACTACAGAAGTAATACAGACAGCCCTTGGCCATTCATCTTCAAATGTTCGCGGTGTTCGTCCAGTGTCCATCCAGTTTGTTCATATCGCCTAACTCACCCATATACTTCGCTCTACTGTTATTGTTGTTATTGCTATTATTATCATAAAAGTTGTAACCCAGCGTTCGACTCAGCGACTTGCACATAGAAGACCCGCATGACAGCTACAAGGGCTAATATTAGCAACGACTTGGCATTCATATAAAGTTGGGAGCTCAACGCCGCGACATTTGATGAGACTAGGGCTCCGGATCGATCCCATGTGCGTTGTAGGGCATCTTTAACCACTGCGCTACACGCACCACTACATTGCGAGAAAAAATTGGAAATAAACTATTCGAATCTGGCCTGGAAACTAGTTTTCCATCTATTTCAGAAACATAGTGTTTATCTGAAGATAATTTATCGAGCTTTGCTAACGGACATGCGGGTTGGTTTGTTTAGAAGGGACCCGCTTCTTTTGTAGTACTCACCAATGACTTCGGAACTGTTGCTTAATGCATAGGATTGTTATGCACCTGAGTGTGCCTAGGCATGTATTCAAAAATAAAACTATGTATAAATAGAAGATTAGTCCAGTCCGTTTGCATTTAGCACCGAGCAAATGATGCACTTGGTCTTTAGCCTATGGCCTTACAGCCACCCAATGAGCTAAATAGGTTTAAGTCTCATCGTTTTCCTCATAGGGAGCTCCGTGGTTTATTGTCGTACTGATTTTTTACAGTGCTAAATGGATACATCGGTCAGCGTTCACATCCTTGCATAATTCATCCGACTCTTTTAGTGACGCCATAAAGACGATTAGATATTTAGTCTATACGACTTTTGAGAGTTTCCCGATGATTCAAATTAGTGTTTTATCTTCCCAGAAGTCTGGTACTAAATCGACGACAACGGAGGAATTCATGAGCACGAGGCTCAAGACGAAACAATTTATCACATGCGTACTTTCCCAGCCTATTGAGCCGACACAAGATTGGCATAAGAAACGTGTCGTTCGAGGAATATTTCACAGCCTTCGCCTTCAACGGGACCGCGTTGAACCGTTTCGATTGTCCATAGGAAGTCGTTGCAGCATCGCATCGAATTTTTTGGACTGCAGTACGGCTCAAACGGAGAATCTCATTTGGCAGTGCTCTTTTATACAGGATACATGCTGATCTATTGTCACTAATATTTTTTTGCGGAAATGCATCGTTGAGCAACCGTTATTTCATTCATTGGCACAGCCAACATGGCCAAATGGCGTAGCAATATTTTAGAGATCGACCTTCAATAAACCTCGGCAAGAATAACCAACATTCTTTAAAAGTTATCACATATGGATTTTAGGGAGTTGTCGATCACTAAATGACATGCGACTTATCATTCCATGAAGAAAATAACATTTTTGGCAACTTGGCTGCTGCTGACGTGACGGAATGATTAAGACACGATATTAAGCGCTTCTTTTAGTGCTACTTCTTATGCTACTACTATTTAACTAGAGTAACAAAGAAAACTGATGAAAACAGGTGATTAAAGAATGCAGGTGCACTAAAATCTGCTCGTACTTCTACGAAACTTTTCTAGAGCCTCTTTTAGTAGAGAAACCCAAGAAGGATTTGAAAGACTTAAACAAAACTTTTTACCAGGAAAATTTCTGCTGCTCATATTGCAAGATTATTCATCAGGTTAGTATTGTTTCATCGAAAATTATCGAAAATTTGGCGTCATGACGAACGTGGTTCTTTACTTCGTCTATGGTGTGACTGGAAGGCATGCTATACTTTTGCGAATTCCCGTTCATTTTTTTTTCAAGTCTCAGGAACGATTGATTTCCCATTGATCGAAGTTTATTGAAACATTTCGACACACCTCTATTTATTTTTAGTCTGCTAAACACGGAAATAAACAGGGGTGGATAGAACAGCGGTAGTGATGTCCGTCATCACGAGCATGGTACCAGTTCGATTCCGCTCTGAGCCAACCAAGCTTCTCATCCCTCCGGATCGGGAAATTTGTACCGGACGTGCCTGGGGAAAAATACTGCGCAAAGAACTGCTCGACAAGCATTCTATGACATTCAAGATGAAATGAAAATCCTCGAACAGCAACCGAAGCCACACATAAACTTGGAAGATCTTCGCGGACAGTGGATGCGAGGAAAAGATTCGAATGCGAGAAGTGCTGGTATACGCACAACAGACGTGAAGATGGGTCATAGAGAGTAAAAAAAAATAAAACTATCTCGTTAATATATGTATTGTCCAACGAATTTTCTGGATCTGATGTTAGTAGCCACGGATTTCCCTTACATGAGGAATCTCGAGCCGGTTAGTCGCGAGGCTACGTGACGCGTCCCAAGTGGCGGATAGCGGATTAATCGCGGACCAAAAGCGACCTTTGCTTCCCTGAGACGCAGGTGGATCCAAGGGATGGACTCCCTGTTTCTGCTGCGCCGATTTGGCACATACTTTCTGTATTTGCTAGGCGTATTCATGCATGCGTGTGTGGGTGCGTTCTCGCTTTATGCGGATTGTATTCTACGAGTCAATTCGGCCAAAAGCCTGCTATCAAGTGACAGGGAAGTACATGGTGGCGATTAGGAGTCACCTCCAACAAATAAGCTCCATGTCCACTCTAGGAGAGCCTGGCAAGCTAACCGTGAGTATAACCAGCCCCCACGTTTAGAGCTCAGCAAGCTATACGTGGGTATGAAAATGCTAAACACAGTAAAAAAAAAACGGGCCTCATTCCCCTGAGCTCGAAAGAGCCCCCAATTTCGCAGCGTTGTGTAGAGCGAGTACAGAAAGGCTGCCAAAATTTCAGGGGCAATGGAACCTACCTGGATCACGAAGAACTCTGGTGTCGATCTGTACCGACAATGCACGTACACTTGCATCCGAGTCCTCGATAAAAGACTTGCTCATGTAAGCAAGAATGATAAGGTACGACGTCATCGGCCTGGCCGAGTGGAGATGACGCCACCTATTCAACGCTGTCTATGACAATGGAGAAGAACCTACTACAACCCGAATCGGACGTTTACGATTAATAAGATGTGGATCAATACCGGCTTTGGCAATATTGGTCGTTTACGCTCCAACATTCATGGTTTTCGGTGCCATTTTGTCTTGTATCCGCTATTTGATAAGTTGATTTGAATGTTAAGAAATGGAATAGGATACAAAAGCACAGCGGAATCGATTTTAAGTTAAAGTCAATATCCTCGCACAGGAGACTAGGACACCAACGCGCAAACTCCTTGAGGCTTTTTGGATAAATGCCAGAAATCCCGCAATGAATAGCAGGCTGGAATGCCCAGAAGTTACACGCGACTTGGCCCCGTATCTTTGGATCAATTTCTGATGTGGGGTGGCGCAGTCATCAACCATATGCGACTATAATCAGCTGTTCTAACCTTCCTCATTAGAAGTCATGAAAGCGGCTCTGAAAAAGGCGATACTGCCGAAACGTCAGCTACTGTTGTATTTTATTTTGTGTTTTTCTTTGGGAGTAGATGTATGCTGTAAAACAACCTCGCGATAGCTGAACAAGAAAACCACGTATTCATAAAGGAGGAAGTGTTTGATACTTAAATGCTTAGGTCGCGGAAGATGAAACAGAAGCTTTTACTAAATTGCAAAATGTTACCATAACAACGAAAAAAACTGCCTGCAGTTTACAAATCTGGCATCGAGCTATCTGCAGCTTTTAAGCAAAACCCGCATTTCGAAAATTGCCTAGGAATAGGGTAATCGAGCAGAAGTTGTTCTAGAACACAGCAATGGAAATTTGCAAAGGAAGTAAAAAATTACCAACAAATCATTGTAGTGGTAAAAATAAACAGAATAAAACGAACAGGATCCAAGAAAGTTGAGGAATTTTCGTTTCGAAGTTTAAGCTATGATAAACTGTTCATTGAGACTCGAGCGCAACAATACAACCTAAGAACATTCAATTCTTATATTTTGCTTCATAACTTTCACTCTATACATAAACGTGTGCTAGGCACACAATTCATTTTTTATTAGATGACAGTCGGTAGCAGTGCTCGATCGGTCGGCGACTAGTACCGTCCCGAGCTGGAAGAACAGATCTGGATAGGCCTGTGACGTTGAGCTTTCGTCGTTCTCTCTTTCCTCTGGGCTGCACCTTTGACCACAATTCACTGCGTGTAATTCATCAAGAGTTTCACGCGTGTTAGTCCGTGTTCGATTGTATCCCTACAAGACATTTCTTTTAGAATGAGAGGTTTTCAACAATAACCTGCCAATGATTTGATCAACAACAACATTTCGTTTTATTGTTTCGTAAGCTAGCCACAATTACTTACTTACCTTACTCAGAACTTTGATTCCACAGCAACCTCTGATGTGAAATGAAATGTGGAGTCGTCAATGAGAATTCCACAGCAGCAACTACTTTTTAGCCATTCTATTTCTTGCAGGATATGAGCATATGCGTGGTTAGAGGTATATTGTTGTGTCCATAGTCTTGATTTTACCTTACCCTTCGAGAAAACTAGCTCTCTACTCCTTCGACGTTCACAAATTGGTACCAAACACGCATCCCTTCAAAGTTAATAAACGTTGATTGTATTTGTCCTTCACTTCATCTACTACAGTAAAACAGTAGACTTTTGAAGTTGATAAATCGTTTTCCTATCATCACTTCTTGTCTTGCAAACTCATTTCTCAAATAACGAATTGATTTAACAAACGGGATTCTATCCAGTAAGATACTTCACTGCCCTAGGGTGCTTTGCTGATACTGCGGATACTAGGCTCGTTTTATAAGAGTGCTCAGAGATTATTCTTCCCTTAAATTCCCACTCATAATGTTTGTAATACGCCCTTATTTATACGAATACAAGCACAGGAAGAACTACATATACAAAAAGGTCATGGTTCAATTTTTACTTGGAAAATTTTGAAAACTATGTGCATTGAAACACTGAAGTTATCGGAAAATTACATAGCCAAAAAACCCTCACGATCTCAGCTTTATGCACGATTAAATAAAAAAGTGCAAAGTTTCCTTCCACGGTCGGTCGAGTGGTCGCACAATTTTACAATTCATTTTTTTTCGAACTTTATGTTTTGCCACCATAGATACTAATGCGCGTGTAGTGCAGTGGTTATAGGTGCTTTGAAATACAAGCAAGATGGGTCGCTGTTTCGACTCCACTCAAAGTTCTACCCTACGGTTCACTATCTAAAGTTCGCTAAGCATATTTGAGTTTTTGAGCTAGGTCATTCGTGCAGTACTCTGTGAGAATCACTTTATCACCTTTCCATGTAGATCCTACGGTACTTAATCAAGGAGTCAAGAACGAATCCAGAAAAAAAGCACCCTTTGTACCTACTATAAGCAATGATTACAGATAGAGGAGCATGGAATCACGATGAATGCTCGCTTTTATTGGTGTTGAAATCTATGTTTGCTCCACCTCAATGGCTCATTCATAGTTCCAGGATTGCACATGAAGTACCTTGTAGGGATTTCGGTGGTAAATCATTTTTAACGCTGTGATGAATTCCTTTCGTATATCTGATTGACTATAAACGTAGATTGGCAGCCGAAGCGCACCAGCAAATACAGTCAGCAGCGACACCTAAAGAAAAATCACGGGTTAAAACCAATTATAATCATGGTTCAATTGATTTGTCTGTGTAGCCAAAGACAGTAGTAACAAAGACAAAACATTCCGTGATCAGCGAATGTGCCACTACGTGAAAACTGCAAAATTAAATGCGATTTTGAAATTGCTTTTCAATTTATGAACCGTAGTTCTTTTCATTACTCTTAACCTGTACTGAACTCAGGACTTCATCGCGCGACGTCCGGGTGGGACGATGTGGTTTGGCTGCAATTCAGAGATCTCTGTCACATAATAGTGGACGATACTGATTCTCCATAGCATGCGAATGATTTCGTACTGGTACGATTGATTTCTGATAACTAGGGAGTAACTGCTAACTTAACAGACTTAAAGAAGGGGTTTTGCTCTACTGTTTTTGCATAAATGTTAATATCGAATATTTGGATACTTGGATGGCCCGTTTTCACTGGTTGTACGGGCCACAGCATAATTTCTATTCTTTGGATTTTTGCGGGTTTAGCCAGTGTGACTCGCTGGAGTCGGAAGGGCAGCCCGGCCGAAGTCTGCCCCAGGTCTTTACCACCAAATGCACTCGCAGCCGTTGTGGTTCAGAGAGAGATTTGCCACCATTCGAATAGTTTGATATTAGGACGGTATTCGATCCTGGCATTGTTTTACTCTTAGGTGAGCTTCCTGCTGAAGACGCCGGATTAATTCTCAGCTTGGGAGACCCTGCCGTAAGGATGAACATCCTCGCTGTACATCGCAGTCCAAACACTTTCCGGAAACAATTAGGCGGTAAATCGTTGGGTTTATGTCAACACGAGTATGTCGAAGAACATTGATTTATTTGAACAACTAACAACCCGAATCGGACGTTTACGATTAAAAAGATGTGGATCAATACTGGCTTTGACAATCTTCGTCGTTTACGCGCCAACATCAAACTATGACGAAGCATTTTATATGGAGTTGAAGAAGTTCCACAGAGAAGACCATACATTCTTCAAGGTCATCGTTGGAGATTTCAATGCTAAGGTTGGACCAAGAAGAACGGCTGAGGAACGTCACATTGGGACCCATGGATTAGGATGGAACGAGCAGGGTGAGCGGCTATCTGAGTTTATAATGGAGACCAAGTCCATCCATGGTAATTTGCAATTCCAGAAGCCCCACCCTCAACGCTGGGCATGGGAGCCCCCAGTTAAGAATACCATAACGAAATGGACCACATAGTAAATAGAAGGTTTTGCTTACGCGATGTCGCTGTTGTCTCAAAATTCTACACAGGATAAAACAACCGTCTAATTCTATTTCTCGCGAAAAGGAGAAAAAGCCGCTAAATTCAAAAACCGAAGTACCAGAACCACCACAAAGTGGGTCTTATTCAATAGTCAGCTGTTGGGAAGATCCCATTGTCGATAACATCGACGAAGAATACGATCGGCTCATTCAGCATCTTCACTTTAGTGCTATGAAAGCCCAGAGTTCGAAAGTCACCAAGAGACGTTTGCCTCCACAAACACTCTAGCTAATACGCCAGCGTGGAATTGCACGAGCTGCAGGCAACCACGAACTAGTGTCCGAGCTTGCAAAACAATGCAAACAGGCGATAAAAGAAGATCTAAAAGAAAGAAGAGCAGTAGTAATGGTCGAAGCTGCAGAGGCTGGGAGAAGCATTCGCAGAGCCCACCGACGCTTCGCAAATTACAAGATCAAGATGATTGCACTCCGACCCTAGACGGAACAGTTGCAGCGTCCAGAAAGGCAATGGAGAAATTTATTCACGAATACTACTCAGGTCTTCTCGATAGCCAAGTCCTTCTCCCGTCATATGAAATAAAATAGTATTGGTATGTTTTACTACCGGTTCTCTCTTTCAAAATACGACATGTTATTTCATCGGTGAAATATCGAACAGCACCAGGTCTGGACGGGATGAGATCAGAACACCTGAAGAACCTCTCCCCAGTTCTCGTATACACACTGACCCGGAATGGAAGGCCCTACTCAGTGGAAGACCAGCAAGACCGTGATACTGTTCATGAAGGGTGACCTATAAATCGGCAACTTTAGCCCAATCTGCTTACTGTTTGTTGTCTATAAACTTTTCACTAGAGCCATTCTAAAGAGGATTGACAGTACCCTGGGCAAAGGGCAGCCATGTTAGGAAGCAGGGTTTTGAAGATGATTAAGTACGATGGATCACATCCACACCATAACAAGGCTCATCGAGGAATTGAGAGAATACAAAAATCCGCTCCGTCTCACTTTCATCGATTTACAGAAGGCCTTTGATTCAACTGAAATAGTGGCAGTCATAAAGCCCTTGATAGTCAAGGAGTTCCTACTCAGTACATAAAGATTCTTCGTGAGCTGTACGAAAATTTCACAATCAAGATTTCACCATTCTACAACAATATTAACACCGACGACGACGACGATGAAAGAGAGGTTAGGCAGGCGACACAGTCTCGCCAAAATTATTTACAGCCACCCTCCAGAACGTCATGCGAACATTGGAATGGGATAATATGGGAGTGAAAATCGACGGTCGGCAGATACATCACCTTCGCTTTGCTGATGATATCGTTCTTATAACACCAGACATTAGCCAAGCGGAACGTATGCTTGCGGACTTTGATAAAACGTGTGGAAATATTGGTCTTCGACTAAAACTCGCGAAAGCGATGTTTATGAAGGACGGATTGTTTTCGTTTGCCTCATTCACGCTCAACAGAACGAACATCTCCGAATGCTCCAGTTATGTCTGTCTAGGTCGGGAAATCAATATGATGAACGACTTAGCTCCAAAGGTGAGCAGAAGGAAACGAGCGTCTTGGGAACCCTTGAAGAGCATCGAGTATGTAGTGAAGAGAACAAAGAACACCGGACTCCGTACCCATCTTTTCGACCCAACGGTTCTTCATGCCCTAACGTATGCGTCAGAAATCTGGTCGCTACGTTAGCGGGATGAAAGATCACGCAGCGTTATCGAACGCGCAGTCGAAAGGACGATGCTAAGAGTATCCCGTTTCACACAAGTAAGGGATGGGATCCGAAGCTCCGATCTGCGTCAACGATCAAAAATCAAAGATGCCATTCTGTACGCCAAACAGTCGAAGATAAGGTGGGCCGGACACGTAATGCGTATGAATGATAACCGATGGACAAAGGCTGTTAGTGACTGGATTCCTCGGGATGTCAAACGTGCTGCAGGAAGACCACCGACCCGATGGTCAGAGTTCTTCACTAAAAGCCTAGAAGAAAGATATGATGCTCGATGAGTCTCTAGAGCGAGCAGGACCCACTGGGATGCTCTTGCTCTTGCACTCGACAGGGAAATATGGAAGTTTTTCTGGAGCTCGCTTTAGTCACTGGGCGATCAACGAGACTACAGGTGATACAGGTGAAGTATCCAGATACATTGTTGTCAGCAGAGTGGAGAAAAAGTAACAACAAGATATTGGTCAAACAGCGCGTGTAGCGCAAGTGTCTTAGGCGCACTCCAACACACAGGTGATCCTTGATTCGATCCTCCGCTCACGATTCACCAGGCTTTCTATCCTTTTAGAGTCGACAAATGACTCTCCAACGTGTCTGGATGGTAGCAACACTGACTTAATATATCGATAAATGATACCGTGTAGGCCAGATATGCAACCGACCGCCTCTGAAGGTAGCTAGATGTAGATGTAGTTGTAAATGTAAAGATGTAGTTGAATGCATGGTGGCTCTACTCATCAACGCTGATCGCTTCATCCTCTATCCTTTTCATTATTCAAAACTGGTTTTGTAGGTTTGGTGTGTAATTGACTATACTGATTTTTCGAAAACTGTGAAAGCTGGAAAGCTTAATAAGAAGCTTTGTTCCATCTCTCTGGGGTACATATGTTACTAATGCTACTATATAGCATAATTTTTTTTAAACATTATCGTCTTCCTAGCAAGGAATATTATTGTTTTCTATAATTTCCTATATCGCTCTCTTCCTAATAAGGCATTCGATTTCTTTCTTGTTCATTCATTATTCTCATTTCCCTTTTCTTTCATCTTCTTCCGCTTGCTTTGTTTTCTAAGCCTAAGAGATCTCGTTTTGATGTGATTGATATGACCATCTCTTCATGTTTCTATGAATTTCCTCATTTATCGCTTCGTATGAGTTTTACTGTTGAACAAATTGATTTTATAGCGGAGCATCGTATAAATAAATGGCGAAGCCAATTTAGCCTTCGTTGAACTCACCGTCGAGAATGATTATGACACTGTTGAAGGCGTGTTCGTGGACACTAGCAGCTAAATGTAAGGAGGACAAGTAAATATTACGCACGTGTACTATTACGTGTACTGTACGTGTACTGCTTACTCGTGTACTATTTCATGTGCGAAGTAGTGCAAAAGTGTTTGGTACACAAATAGAGGATCTGTTAGAATTACATGCGAGAAATCGCGGTCAGTGACTTCAGGATACGTGCAAATGAGACTTAGTTAAGGATGGTTGTGCTGCCATTGTCTAGTCGTTTCATGCATGAAACAAGCCTAAAACCAAGAAAATAGAAAAGCTGTGCTGGATGCTTCAAGAGGCTAACAATTCAATACGACTCCAAATATTTTAGAAAGCTCTCTTGGAAACTAAATCTAATTGGTGTAGGAAATGCTTCTACTTAGAGTGTTTTAACTCTCTTAAATAATGCACAGAAAATGAGGATATCCTAATCACTTTTTACCCACTGCTTATTCTTTTTTTTCATGGTGGGTTATGACTAAATATAATCACAATGATGCTGAGATATTTGCAAAACTCCGGACCACGGGTGTTTGCGATGGGGATCTAGCGCGTCGTTACCCTTTCCGGAGGGTAATAAGTTCACCACTACACCATGCGGGTTCCTTGTTTCGCCTTACTCTCAGCCGTGATTATAGGTGCTATCACAATCAACCGTCAACGGAACTCATCTCGGGAGCACAAATGGACAATGGATGTGTTAACCCCTAGAAAGGGCAATGGAATGTACATATTATTCTTCGAAACTGAACGTTCCCTCTAGAAATTGGTGTCTGATACATACTTACTTAGATGCCACGTCTTCACTGGTTGTGCGGGGTTCAGCACAATTCTCACTTTTTCGGAGTTTGCTGGTTTAGCCAGTGTGGTCCTCTGGAGTCCGGAGGTCAGCCTAGCTTTATTGTTAGATTTTTTAATAAAATAAGTTCACAAGACCGACTATTTATTTATTTCTGCATTCGTTAAACAATTTACTGCATTCTTATTGTACCAACACGAGATTGCTCCTCTCTTCTTTATTGACAAATAAGCTGACCATTCTCAAAAAGAGAAGACAATAAACCAAGATTTTAATCGCTCTACGCCTTGCCATCGATGTTAATCCTGTGCTCCTTGATGACAAAGTTTATAACAATGATGATGCACTAGAAAGAGCTGTTGAACGGAATATAGCCAGGGAAATAACTGATTCTTCTCTTTCTCGTAAAAAGGTATAGCGCAGTGTTTGGAGATGTATTACAATGCAGACATGGTCTTTGGTTCGATCTCGCTCATGAAAATCATACCGTAGGCTAACAGAGGTCGGCAAATAATTGGTAACTAACAGATTCGTTTGATGAATACATCAGTACGCGCCATTAAGCACTTGTATGGGCCAAATATGCATGTACACAACCATATGGTCCTCAATGGAGTCGAGTTTAAAAAAGTAAGGGAGTGAAATCGTAAAGGTCGCAGGTTATAGCAAACTTTTTGAACTCAATGTTTAGACCATCAGCAAAGGACTAAGAGAATAAGAAGTGAAGTTTTTTTCCAAAGAAACAATATGTGAAATCTTAACCGTTTTATTTACTGCCTACTATTTTTAATGGCAGGTTATAATGCGAAATATAACTACAACGATGCTGAGATATTTGAAAAACTCCGGTCCGGACCGCAGGTGTCTGCGGTGGGAAACGAACGCGCTGATGTCCTTTCCGGGGAGTAACGCGCTCACCACCACACCATGTGGGTCCTTCGTTTCGCCTGTCTCTCAGCTAGTTCTATCGATCTATGCCATCAGCAATCACCCGTCAGCGGGATTGACCTGGGGAGCGCAAATCGGCAAGGAACCCAGTTAAGCTGAGGTTTTTTTTTTAGTTATAATCACAATCTTAACTGTTTTATTTACTGCCTCTTATTTTTAATGGCAGGTTATAATGCGAAATATAACTACAACGATGCTGAGATATTACTCCCGCGTTACTCCCCGGAAAGGACAATAGCGCATTCGTTCCTCACCATAGACACCTGCGGTCCAAAGTTTTGCAAATATCTCAGCATCGTTGTAATGTGTGAAATCATTTCGATGAACCTGCATTCTGTGGACGCGTAGTCCTTTCTAGATACAATCAGCTATTCTGAGTGTCCACTAAACATTTATGTTTGAATAACATGTATACAAGCTTTTTTCATGGTTTACCACTTTACATGCAGGCGAGATGTCCTTAAGCATTGTGTTTTCTTGCAGAAACTGTAGTTCGCTTGACAAACAAACTCGGTAGAAAATCGATTTTTCCGTAGTAAAAATGTGGAAAAAAGTTTTTCCTGGAACGTTGATCTGCGCCCGACAAGCTATCGAATGGATTGAAAAAATGACAAATGTTCTGAATGACAAAGCAAACCACGTGTATACAACAGCACCGGCCTCTCCGCGAACCTACATGCGGTTTTGGGCATGGATTATCATTTTCATCATGGTCCATTGTGGGTATTTTTTGCTCTGAGATGATATTGGCATGAATGTAGCATGTTAACGCGTACTTTCCCGCATGTAGACTATAAAACGAGACGCATTTCCAGTTACCTGAGGCTTTTATATTGACCTTGTTTTAGAAGCACTAGGCACTAAGCATTTAGGATAAGAATTTTGGAGATAGGGGCTAGCTGGACACTTTCAAAATAAAGTGGGCTGAGTATTTCAATAAAAACAGAAGTTTTTTGATGGTGAAAAAGTGAGAAGTTTTCTCCTGCGTTTTGCTCAGTGCTGTATTTCAGTTATAACGCGACCGAGGCAACCAATATATTCCATTCAATGTTTTACACGACGTCTTAATCCGTAGTAATCTTGTTATCTCAAAACAGGGTCTGATAAAGAAGTGGAGAATGGAATATCCGTTAGTGTGAATATTGGTTTTTTCGGTGAGCTTCTAAGTGATTTCTAGAATTTCTTCGTTCCTAAACACTACTTAATAATCACTCCTTTTATCTTCTTAATGTCTTTTGTTTCAACCATAACCTCAACTCACCACATCAACAGCAAAAACGTAGAAAGTGCTAAAAGTTACTGTGATCGATTCGTAATCTATGTACTCCCAAATGGTGATGATGACGTTGAGGATGTTCGACAGCAAGTAGGTGGCCACCACGAACACCAGTGTTCGAGTGGCGGCCCGAACGCGTGACTACAAATGAACTCGCTACAGTGCAATCTACGATTTGCGCTAGCAGGATGGTTCTTAACTTTCTAACCAAAGACGTTTTTGTCCTGATTTACACAAACATCAACCAAGAGACTTAGCGTATGGATAACATTCTAAGATCACTGACCTCGAAGTTCTTAAAGGGCACTAAAGTCATTATAGAGTGAGAGGGATTAAACAATCAAAAATCTAAAACTGAGGAAAATAACTATATTCTTTTGTCGTATTTTTCATACACAGAAACAATCAATCCTATTTCCACTGAAGGATGCCTAAAATCCGGTTTTGTTTTAAAAGTCGTTCGCAAAATTTGCCCTCATTTCCCCTTTTACGTCTAGCGGCATAATTTATCTGTAAATTTTTAATATTTAAAAGTGGTAAAGGAAAAGACCTCACCTTTCGCTTCGCTTGGCTAAGTTTGTGAGAGCTGAGAAATTGGAATTCACTTCGTTGTGTAACCAGTACAATTCGAATGTTCATAAATGCCAGAAGAAAGAATGGAATTAAAATAGTGAACACAGAACGAAACCTGAAAACTATTTTTTTTTCATCTAAACAATGACCGGGAAAAGTCGATTGTACGTTAAATAGCAAAGCTCGACATGAAATCGTTCCAAAGTTGTGGAATAGCATGGAGAAATAAAGCCGAATCTAAAATTACCGCGATATTTCGAATTAATGAAAATGTGGAACTCTTGGGGCCCGTAGCCCTGAGTGACATCTCATTTTTCGTCTTTCAAACAGAAATATAGGCCAGAAAGCTCATTTAGGTAGTGAAAGGCGATAAGAAGAAATGCAAGGAAGAGTCACGGAAGATTGTTTGTCGTCCGTGAATGGCGGAATTCTCACCATATTCGCCAGTACGCATTGTAGATCTCATCAAGTGCTAACGCTGACAGACCAAGCGTGTATTCGCCCATTGTGCCAAAACACTCAGCAACGTAGGTAACCTGGAAAACGCCCGAATTTGTTTCTTTTTCAGTTTTACGCTAATTTGGCATTTTTCCCTCCCTCAGGTTCACTAAATCTCATCGCGAAAACTGCCATGGCCTGACTACTTTGGATAGAAAGAAGACTGACGGCAAATTGAATGCTGGATTAAATTAACGAAAGGAGAAAATGGATCGTTTCAGCAACGGACCTCAAATTCGAACGGATGCGTGCATTTTGTGGCGACGCCGAGAAAAACACTGGCAGCCGCAATTCGATTCCTGGAATGTGTGGCTAGAGACAAGATTAGAACGATGCTTAACAAATTCTTGGTAGGTAGGTTAAAATTAGATGGGTTAAATTTTTGACAGGTTCATGTGGACTATCTTGTTACAGAGTTGTTAAAGAGAGTTCTCCTCGCTCATGAAATGAGGCGGGTTATTTCTATAGAAACAACTTTTTAGCAATTAGGTGACAAACTTCTTTGTTTTTCATACATTGTACCTTATTAACAATATAAACATGAAAACAACCATATGGAAACCTGTTTCGATTGAGGAACTTCGTGCATTGTGGATGTACTGTAACACAGTAGCGTTCGAAACTCGCGGCCACCATTAGAAACGATGAGGCCGTCATGGCAATGTGTGACACGGTAATCATCGGAATCATGTAACTGAACCTAGAATGAAGACACTTTTAACACATAAGTGATCTTACATATGAATATCAATGCATGAGAAGGTGGGTAGAGAGGACCATATACATCGAATTCGAACCATATTCTTTGCGACTGCTTTGCTACAAATCTCATTTGCTCCACTTTTTGAACGCAATCGACACCTTATCCAGAACAGAGGTAGTGTTAGATTTGGCATATTAAGGTCTACACTCTACGGTTAACAATCACGAATTTCATGGGTTACAGCAATAAGAAATTCATTGGAGGGCTAGGAAATTTCGGTGAAAAAAAAGAAAAAAAATGAAAAAGGAGGAAAAAAGAATGCTTCATTGAGTGAACTGGTGTGCTGAATAAACGGTGAAATTTTGAAGGGACATCGTATGGACATTCTGATGCATATCAGAGTGTTTTGTTTTTAATTTGAATTTGTTTATTGTCGGTGAAAATTTGATGAAGGTGATAAAATTTCGGGACTTTAAATCATGGATTTTTTTTTGAATTAGTGACTGTCTTCTATGGAAATCGTTGAAAGACGTTGAAATGCTTGTGAAAACGAAAAAAGGATGGATAACTTTCGACTTTCGCGTTAGCAGTTTCACAGCCTTGTGAGCACCTCAGCAATATCGTGGTAATTGCAATCAAACTACATCATGCTCACCGCAGTTTTCTTTCGTTCTTTGTTTGTTGGTCCCTGCTATGCAAACGAAAATCCGCCACTTTGGACAATTTAATTCCAGTAGACATGAAAGATTGATGTTGTCAGGTCAGTGAATGTAAGTGAAAGAAGAATAGATGCTTCAATTGGTGTACTTCTTGCACTACCTGCTTTGATTTTTGCTATAGAGTTTCGTTTTCGGATTTTTCAATGATGACGCCATTTAAAAACACAGGCGGCATTTCTTCAGAAGGAAATTGGAAATGGCGTCAATTAGTAAAAAACACCAATAATAAGGTTTAAATTTATGTAAGACAGACCATGCTCTTAGCAGCACCACCGATTTCCAGTAGTCGACGACTATGTTGAGGCTCATCAGCGGAATGTAGGCCCCGGCGATGAAGATATCGAAGAACGCCAACAACGCTAGGTAGAGGCAGTGTGATGAACGGTACGACTTGCTGAAATTGCCTGTGAAAATCGTTTCTTTTGCTGTCTATTATTTATAACTTCGAGGAGGAAATCCAAGGTGGTCATAGCTACCTGAAGATCTTTCCATTTTTTCTCTGTTCTCTTATTAAGACCACTGCCACTGTTTTTCCGATTATTTTTTTGGCTAATGGGTGGGAGATATCGGAGTAGTTAGCGACACAGTCTACTAGGAAGCACAGCGCTGGCTCGACCTAATTTTCAAAGCCCTACCCCAGTCCATGCGGCAACGCCCTAGCACGGTCTCCCTTATCCCTAAGATTGTAAGAAGAAATGACTCGACCAGCATTCTGTGACGTTCATAAAGTGAACAAAATCCTCTTCTCTAAGCAACATGTTAGATATTCGGAGACTTTTGTGGACGATAGATGTGAGGAAAACTAATAGAATGCAAAAAGTGCTCGGATCAGCAAGGTAGATGTGATGACAGGTCATGTAAATAATGTAAGAAATGAACGGCTGGTGATCACCTAGTAAACCAGAAGCTCGAATAGAAACGAAAATCATTTGGTTGTTGTAGTCAAGTCTATCGATCTGAACTGGTAAGTTGCAAGTTAATGATCTTGCTTTAAGAAGAAATGTTAGCACCTTTCGTCTTAAACTGATTTTTTTTTAATGCTAACTTTTCATCAGATTCATATGAACTGCTGCCCAAAATCTATAATTTTATGCAAGAGGTGGCTCAAAATAAATGTAGTGCTTAAACAGAGTGAACAAATTACCCGCCTATGACTGCATTGACATCTACAATACGAAGACAGGTTTATGTGAGTTTTGAAAAGCAACTATTAAATAATCTACGGTCACACATTGAGCCCAAATACATGTTGGACCTTCTCCTTCAAATGAAGTTCACAGCAGATGATTACTTTAAAGTACAAAGAATCAGTGGTTAATGCCTTTTCGCTGCCATTCTGCTAACGTTCCAATAGCAGCACGATTACTCTCTAACAAAATTTTTGAAATCTTCAATGAAAAAATTATTACAGTTAATCTACATAGTTTTAAAAAACTAAAAATTTTGTCTATTAACATTAGTATGTGGGTAACTTTCAAAGTAACATTTTATGAAGCCGGCGGAATGGAAAGCGTTTTTAGGTCGAGGTGCGGAATCTGACTAACGACCTGCCCTGTTTGCATTGTGGGCACTTCAAACAATGCTCTACACGAACACACTCAAGTCGTATATACAGTCTATTGAATATGGAAGGTAAATCAAAAAAGAAAATAAGCCCTTTTACAAAGCTATACTTATTCTGGCATTGTTGTTACAGAACACACCACTACCCCTTCTTAATATTTGTGTTCCCTTCAATTTAACCACGTGTTCCAGCTTAATCATTCTTGGGTAGCGTCTTTCCGAATTGATTATTGCATTCTGGCAAGAGCTCTTAGCATAAGATTCTCTTCGATTCCTAACAGCCGCTCACAACCGTTTTTAGGATTGTTAGTTTATTCAGAAAGTGTTTTAATAAGTTTTTCCTAATTGACATATCTCACATATCTAGGCTTAGAATAAACTTCACTAATCGAGATAAAAACGACTTCCGCATTTTTTATGAAGAGAAATAATTCAGAAGCAAGTTTATTTATAGCGTTTGAATAAAATTCTCGGGTTTTGGAGGCTACAATGTCGTTTAAAGAAGTTTCGACCTCGGCTCGGCTTCTGAATCTTTTCTCGTATAGGAGTTATCAAGATGTTTAAAGGAGTAGTAGTTGCTAAACGAGAGGTATGACGAGGATAGAGGATAAGGCAATCAGGTGGCCCATCTCGTCCACACATTAAGATGTAGATGAACTGGTCCCCTTGTGTTGACCAATTTGGGCCGTTGTGGTTTCTAGTGTGTCTTGTCGATTTGTTGGACGTTTTTCTTCGCCGTAATCCTTCCATTCGGATTCTAGAAACTGTGATGAATCGGACTACCTGTAGACCACCATGATCTTCTTTTCGTGCATTTTCTGCTTTAGAAAGTTGTTAAAAGAGAGCCATTTAAGTAAGCCGATCGTCGCCGACTGTCATTGAGGATCAATTTCTCATCACAAGTCACACAACGGCCAAGAAACAGGATGCCCTGTCTTGGTAGTAGAAGAGCCGACGACATCTCAAATCGGTGATTTTTTGGATGTCGTTAAATCCCTACGAATGGCGAGCTTCTTCGACCTGGCAAGAGTTTTCGAGCTTCAAAAAAAATTTGAGATGCTTATGCTGAGTTCTTTTGTAAGCCCTCGAACAGTTGTGGGTGTACTTACTCCTTGTAAGCCGGTCAGCTTATCGTGGTTATAAAGTACGGCCAATCAAAATCTGCTTATCGTGGTTATAAATTACGGCCAATCACAATCTTCCTAATCTTCGATTTCGATTTCGACACAAAATTTTCCAAACCAATGTTGCACTCTGCGTTCATTAACACTTCCATGTCTCCATATCCCACTGATTTTACGAGCCATTTGCTGTGCATTAGACCGAATTTTACTTTGTAAAGGCAATTTTATAGAATTGTCGGCTGGTAGCACATTGCCAGTGATGCCGAACATCACGGGTACGGTGCTGGCTCGACCATCTGCTGCGGGCTCAACAAACCCCTCATCTTGCCGGCGTCGGGAAATTGGTGCAAGACTGGTTTGGGAAAGGTTCACTTTCTGCAATAAAAGTAGAAACGCTTTATCACGGCTATCTCAGTACTTCAGGGAGAATCGAACCGACAAGCATCTAAGAACATTCATTACGAAGGGAAGATTCTCAAGCAGCAGTCGAAGCCACACGTAAAAAGCTAGAAGACCGTTGTGGTGGAATTTGGTGTTTTGACAACTCAATTTCTAATCTTTATAGTTCGCTTAAAAACACTTTTCAGTGTGTTTAGGTTAGATAGAGTGAAAGCATAAAATAACGTTGCACTTTGATATAATAGTATGGCATAGCAAATTCGACATTGACATCCGAAAAGCATAATGAATTAACTTTTCGTCGTTGTTAAGGAAGCATAATCGCAACTTAAACTCGAGCTGATTCTGCAGAATGTTGTTATATGTGGCGCACATTTAACGATCGGTCAATGATCTATTGAAAGATTGTATTTATTCTTTCTAATGAAATGGGAATTGCTTGTGGATTTTCGGTTGATGAGACTTCACTGTCATCCGAAGCCTAATTGCCTTGGAACGGTTAGTTTCTTAACACGAAATATTTCTTCATTAACATGACTTGCTCGATAACAGTCGCTTCTGAATAAGCAGCGATTTCTCAGCTGTGGCTCTACAGTGGCCACTTGGAACCTGAACGTCGTGGAGATTGGAATTGGGTTCGCCATGATGTCCGATGCAGTGCGAAAGGAGCGGGATGTCGCAGCCTTTCATATACAGCGTTCATCTTTCCTTTCTTTCTTGGAAATAAAAGATCACGACCAAGTTTTGACCATGTTTCTCACTTTCTATCGTCTTAGAAATTTCATAGGATGAATAGAAAACAACTATTTCTACGTTTGTTTTTTTGCGCTCTACACACTCGTTCGAAT
The DNA here is from genome assembly GCA_009735665.1 of Angiostrongylus cantonensis. Classification (NCBI taxonomy): domain Eukaryota; kingdom Metazoa; phylum Nematoda; class Chromadorea; order Rhabditida; family Metastrongylidae; genus Angiostrongylus; species Angiostrongylus cantonensis. The sequence continues at coordinate 598,956 of MQTX01000164.1, read as the reverse complement.
GGAATAGCAAGATGTATGTAGATATTGTTATACAGCATACATTTACTTCCATAGAAAAACACACAATACAATACAACACAACAGTAGCTGACGTTTCGGCAGTATCGCCTTCTTCAGAGTCGCTTTTTACACGACTTCCAGTGAGGAAGGTAAGAACAGAGTCATCAATCATATGCGACTATAATCAGCTGTTTTTACCTTTCTCATGTAAAAAGTCATGGAAGTCGTGTAAAAAGCGGATCTGAAGAAGGCGATACTGCCGAAACGTCAGCTACTGTTGTATTTTATTGTGTGTTTTTCTATGGAAGTAAATGTATTCTGTATAACAACCTCGCGATTGCTGAACAAGAAAACTACGTATTCACATTTCAATGCCGAGGTTAATAGGAAGTCGCACCTGGGAACTATGTAGATATTATACATTTAACGGCAAATCGAATTTCCCACCCAGTATTGTCAGGCATTGAAAACGAAATGAATAGTTGTCCATTAGCTACAATAGGGGAGCGGATAGCAGAGTAGTAGTGATGTTCGTCATCTTGAGCATGGTGCTAGTTCGTTTACTCTCCGGCCAGCCAAATCTTTCATTGCTCCGGGAAATTGCTACACACTCGGGGAAAAAAATCACTCTCTGCAATCCAACTGGGAATGCTCCATCCCGGCTATCTTAGCACTCCAGGGAGAATTGGTCAACCAGCGTTCTACGACATTCAGGGCGAAATGGAAATCAAGCAGTAATCGAGGCCACATATAAAGTTCGATGCTCTTCGTGGAAAATGGATGCGAAGAAATGAATCGAATGTCAGAAGTGCTGGGATCCGCACAGCAGACGTGAAGACGGGTCATACAAATAAACAAATAAAATAAAAATAGACCTGAACAAATCTGTGTTTACGATCTGCTCTACGTAACAAATCAGATTCGTTCCAGAAGATGACCACGCAGCAACCTCTAAACTTTTTTCTTCGCTTTTTATTCATCAAATGTTCATGCAGGTGTTCTGAAATATACCGAGAAACAAATGACGGTGGTCTTCCTAGTGGAATAGAATAGAAGTGAGAAGACTAGTTATCGTTTTGAGTATTCTGCAAAGAATAGCAACTCTTATCGGCTAAGCTTACCGTCTAAATAACGTGAAACAAAGGAAAACGTTCTCGATTATGTTGATCACAGCCACAGTCGTGCCGACGATCGCCACCAGAATAAATCTGAATGAACATCGCCATTCATCGTAATGCTCAGTATAGTTCTCTAATTAAGTACTTGAACTAAGTTCCCATAGATCTAACCCATGAAAAAACCTAATCTGAGAAAAATGAACCACTCAAAATCCTGGAACGTTGTAAATTTCCTCTGGCAATAGTTTTTTAACAGATATGTGACCAATCGCAAATTTGTGTACCGGATGCTTGTGAACTACGTCTAATTTTTCCTCGCTCGAAGTGATCATTGGAAATTCATTCAAAAAAGGCTCCTTGAAAGGTGTGAAGTGTACGGCAAAGTTCTTCACCGATCACATATGGAACAGGATTCACGGGATAAGCTATTGCGTCAAAATAGAAAATATAACAAATAGACCTCTTGCGGCACTTCAAATACGCACCGCCTTCAGCGCACATTTATGTTTCACGTAGCAAATGGACTTTGGGACTAAAATACTCATAGTTAACAGTTTGCAATATTAGTTAAAGAATTTTCACATTTTATTCACTGCCTATTATCACTGTTCACGGCTGGAAAACATAACTCCAAGGATGCTGAGATATGAGCAAAACGGGGATTCCAGATCGTATTCGAGCCAGCGATTACCTTTTCCGGGCGCTCACGTGTTACACGGTGTTACAAACTGCACTATTGAGGCTCTCGCATTGCCTTTCTCTCTTTCTCTCTGTCAGTTTTCTAGGTAAATAAAAAGTTGACACTGCGATTACGACTTCAGTCTCAGTTTAACTGGCTTCATGGCCGATTTGTGCTCCTCAGATCGTTCCCGTTGACGGGTGCTTGTTGATGGCACCGTTAGGTATCAAACTGGCAGGGAGAAAAACAAAGAAGGGCTTCAGTGGTGCAGTGGGTAACACATGAACCCCGGCAAGGGTAATCGCTATTCCAATTTCGGAAGGGTTCAAATTTCGCAAACATCTCATTATCATAAAGGTTGTATGAGTTAAATAGTTGTACGAGATACCAGTACACTCGTAATGTACCCGTACTCATTCCGAAGATATTGCTATATAATTTCTCTTCAAATCTGGGTGGTGCAAATAACTGAAAATTTTAATACTTCGAAACCGACTTTCCTTGAACCTCGGTGTGCTTAATCAATATGTATTCTTTCTTTGATGAGCTTACACGAGGTTGATAATAATATTTATTATCGGCTAACGTTTCGACGTCTTCGTCTTCATCAGAGCCGATGATCCGAGTCGATGGTCCACGCTTGTTATTCGTCTCGATGTGGCCGCTTCGCCTTCGTTAACTTATTATTTACTGCCTTTTCTTTTTAATGGCAGGGTATGTATTGCGAAATATAACTTCAATGATGCTGAGATATTTGCAAAACTCCAAAAACGCGTTACTCCCTGGAAAGGGCAATAGCTCGTTCGTTCGCCACCGTAGACACCTGCATTCCGGAGGTGCAAGACTCATATAAAACGGTGAGGGTGCGAAAAAGTTATTTTGTTTCCAGTGCGATTAAAATTTAGGTTTCGTGATTTTCCCGTTGGGACTATGGAGGTGTGACTGACTAGACTGCGGCCAACTTGACCAATCCAGGCTCTGCAGGAGGCAAAATTCACGGAAACGAAGCCGCCTGCTGCATATAAATAGTATGTAATCTCATCAAGAAGGCAGCGAATTATTGCTAGTTTCTATTTTCATATACATACATTATGTTCAATATGCACTTATAAACACATATTACTTCAAGTCATACTTTATTTTGCACATATTTTTTAATTGTACATATCGCTTTCCAGATAGTTTTATGTATAAATTGCTTTTATACGATGACGATTTAGTTCAAAATTAAGGAAAAGGAAGTTCAGACATTTGGGGGCCAGATCGTCAATGTCAAAGTTACCATCAGTACTTGGAGCGAACAAGCAATGCAGAATTTCATGAATTATGCAAAGACTTTATATACACATACAAAAGAATGTATTGGATAAAAGGATGAAACTCTCGGCTTTGATCAATCCTAATGTGCTATGAATTCAACTTCATAAAGCATCGTTTGGTGGTCATTGAATGCATATCTGACCTTTACAATGACTCGTGCTGGCATAGCGATTTATGGAGCCAGTCCTGCTATCCTCCCATACAAGTCTGGCACCAATTCGCAGACCTCGGAGGAATGGACGGCTTGGGCTTGGGGAGCGATCCCATGTGTGTGTTGTAAGGCGTCACCGACTACTGCGCCACAAGTGCCCCAAGAACAAATATACGTATGTTTATATATGCACAAGCATATATATGCATGTGCATATAAGTTATGGGGAATGGTGATGTTTCAGATCCCGAAAAATTGAAAAAATCTCTTAAGCTTAAGCGGAAACATTGAGTTTACTCCCGTCTTTCATTAACTGTTCTTCTAATTCGATAAATCCGTGTTGGCTAACACTAACGAGTTCCTCGTGAAGATTTGAAGAATAGCTAGAGTACAGCATCTCTATTCGAGTAGTGAAAATTGTCTAATCTATTGTTATAGTTGTTACCTACTCAGAATTGCCGTTCGAGTTCTGCAGGTGAATAAAATTCGAAAGATTACCTCTCATATAGAAATCGTGGCTCACTGTAGGCGCATGGATCAAAAGAGGCTTCGAGAATGGTGTAATTCATGATTTCACCAAAATTCAGAAAAACCTGAAGAACAATTAATGTCATAGGGAGTACTTTTCAACGTCAAACAATCGACAGTGAATGCGATAAAAAGAATGAATTTTGAAAAAGAATTAAGTTGCCGAATGGCAGTAGAGCAGATGTGACTATCACCAAGGTCCTCAAGCGTATCCAAAAAGCAACACACCTTCTAACTTAATGATAAGACACAACATATTTTTGAACCTTTTGGAAGAAGAGAAATTAAAGTAGGGAGAGAGTAATTTAAAAAGTCACAAATCAGAGCGCTGCTATTAGGTTGGTCAAAAAATTAGCCATCTTGATTGTTGTACGTTCTAAAAATATATTTGGAACAAACGCTTCTGCTCAGGGTGGAGCCGTGGAAGTGTTGCCGCTCATTACGATCACAGTGCTGGCTTGACCCCGTTCGGGGCACTCAGCATCTCACCGAGAAATTTGTATCAGTTCTGGCTGACGCTCCCCAATCCATATGGTAACGCCTTATTCCGCTATCCCAACATTTCAGGGAAATTATCTCAACTAGAATTCTAGAACAATCGTAAAGAAGACGAAAAATCCTCAATAGCAACCGAAGGAACAAACGAAATATTCGAAGACCTTCGTGGATGTGGAATACGAGGGAACGAATCGAGTTCGTTTAGTGCTGGGATCCGCACAGCAGGCGTGACGGCGGATCACGTAAAGAAATAAAAAAATTTTTTTTGCTTGTACCGTAGGCTACCATTCAGGTTTACTTATTGCCTTTCTATGTTGTTCACTTGTACCTGCTCTTCCTAACATTAACCTCACAGCTGCAGTAGCTTCGGAACAATCAAAGTGGTGGCTCTAAAAAACAGAATTGTTTCGTTTTATCTTGTTAGCTAAAATATTCACTCATTTTCGTGAATGCAGAGGGAATCGTCAGTATAGCACGGATTAGGAAAGCGCTTAAGCGTGCCAGTATGCAGATAGGTCTGAAAGCTATGCAATTTTGAGTCATTTTGGCAAAGTGGGTCATGCACAGGGTTGATCACCATGTATAGCGGACAGTGGATGCCAAACCACTGGAAGCCTGCTATGGAGCAGAAACGTTAGACGGTGGTTAATTAATTGTCATTTACGAAATAATCATGTATGAAATGCTGAACATGTGGGTGTCACACGAATTGAATAACAGTGAACCAAAGACTGCTATGAACTCTGTTGTGTGCCGATTTCTCGACCACGTTGTGACGATCACTAAAGAGTGGACCCGACGAAGTAGAGATTAGTGGTTGGACTAGTGTAGATCTTCTAAACAGTCTTCAAAGCTAAATCTCCATCTAAAGGTGGTCTAATCTCCATCCTTTCAGTGTCAATGGATCACACCTGAAGTTCTTCGAATTCTAAGAAAATCATTATAGCCGAAAATTGGTGGAACAGAATTGATTATATGCTTGAAAAAATGAGGAATATGCTTCCAGAATTGCGCAACAGTCATGGTCTGTTTTTCTGGGACAACAGCATCCGACCGCGCAATATTGACCTGCGAAACCGCTCCAGCCACCACACTCACCGAAACAAATCTGTTTTGTTAAAAACAGTGTGAGACTTTCGACTAAGTTAGGCTTTTACGTCATTTAAACTCATTATTTCGGCCATTATTGTTGCACCGGCCTAATAATGTTTTCAATCAAGAGCTATTAGACTGCTCAGAAATAAATGAGCATTTTTACCCATGTTATTTAAAATGTCGCAACTTGCTGCAAACGAAACTTTATTGATCAAAATAAAATCCACTTGAATCTGCACATTTTCCCAATGAGAATTTGCTTTAGTTGCATAAAATTCTGAAGTTCCGGGAACGATGAATTCGTTTAAGGCATTTTTGCGTCGTCGGCGTTGGTGAAGCGTTTCTCGCGCAGGATGTTGTTAAGGTGCTTGAAGAAGTGATCTTCGGTAGGAGAGAGGCCAGGTAAATATGGCAAATGAGGCGAAATTTTATAGACCAACTCGTTCAACTTCTGCAGTGCTGGTTCCGCTACGTGAGGCCGGGCGCTGTCGTGGAAAACAACCTATCCTTTTCTGTTGATAATGCCAGTCGTTGTTGCTGGAGTTTACGGTGCATTTCATTGATTTGTTGGCAATTCTTCGCTACCGTAATCGTTTCGTCCTAATTCAAAAAGCTGTGATGAATCAGTCTGGTTGTAGACCACCGAACAGTGATCATAACCTTTTTTAGATACAATTTCGGGTTTGGGAAGTACTGTGGGGCCTGATCGCAATCCAACCATTGAGTTGAATGTCTCCAGTTGTCATACAGAATCCACTTCTCGTCTCAGTTCACAATTCGATGAAGAAAAGCTTTTCTTGTTACGCAGAAAAATAGTAGATGACACTTCAAAACGGAAATTTATATGATTATTGTTTAATTCGTTCGGCACTCACTTGCCAAGTTTTTGTCTTTCCTATGCGATTCAAGTGAGAAGAAATTGTTTCTGTGCTTGAGCCAAGCTGTTCTGCAAGCTCTCGAACAGTTGTTTGCCTCCACTAGTGCCTTCAATTTGTCGTCGTCCAGTTCATTGGGAGGTCCGCTGTCTTCCTTGCTTTTGCGGTCGAAATCACCAGATCAGAATTTCCGGAACCATGCTCGCACTGTTGATTCACCAACAATACCTTTATCCCAAACTTCAATAATGATTCGAGCCGTCTCTGCTGCACTGCGATCGAGTTTGAACCCAGAAAAGGAACTTCGGCGAAAATTCGTCTTTGACAGCAAAATGGAAAGGCTCAAAGTTTGTAGAAAAAAATTAGCTTTTGACAAAATATAAACCCACGGTTGGAAAGAGCGTAAAATCAGCATAATATTGAGAAGCACAAAGAATATTTTGTTGGTAAAAAATACGCTAAGACAACAAATATTTTAAAACACTCATTTATTTTTGAATAACCAAGCACAATGCTAAAAGAAAAATCATATTGAAAGAAGTGTGTATTCAAGTGGTGCTCTAAAAATTCGAAGACTTCGTGTAAAACGTTCTTAGTATAAAAAATGTCAACAAGTTATGTAAATGGGAACGTTCGAAGAAAATGATCGCGAGCAGGTGATAGAATAGGAGAGGAAAGCAGACGGAAGAGAACACGAATAGAAAGAAAGGAAAAGGTTTCTAGAAGTAGATTTCTTACAGCGAAGTAACAAATTTAATAAGCGCTGGAGATGTCTGCAAAAAAAACGAGTGTTATTAGGATGTTGTTCACTTCGTAACAAAATAAGATCAGCATGGCATCATGTTTCACAAGAAGAACAGCAATGATCGGAATGGTGTAATAACGCCAGGAAGAGGAAAAAAAACACATGACATTCTAGGATCGCTCAAGCTTGTTCCAAGAAGTTCGACCGAAGGGAGTGAGTGGAGTTGCGTTCTGATGAGCGACAACTGCGAGGATGTGAAAGTGTATTCCATTACCTTGCCTCAAAACGAGTTCGTTTCCCGTTTCATCATTTAAATGTTCTTAGATCGTCCTCTATTGTTGTGAATTGTAATTACGTCTCGGAAAGATAGTAAAAGCCGGAAATCTCTTAAGTTATACGGAAGACAAATACAAAAAAGTGGGATCTTATACACCTCATATTTTGCAGTTTTGATGTTAATATGTGTACAGAACAGTGAAGATAATCTTTTAAAAGAAACTTTTTAAGTTCAAGAACAACTGGATAACGAGCAGACTGCGCAGGAAAGAAAGACAAAAAATAAATAGTTGATCCTCTTTTCCCTAAAAAAGGTCAAAGTACCTTTTTCCTACATGTTTGTGAAAAGCTAGGTTTGCACTTGCTTGTTTGAATCTCATGAACTCTACTGTTTTTTCAAAAAGTAAAAAATAGGATTGTATAATAGGACTAACGCAACAGGTTAGCCGGTAGTGGTAATGGAAGCATTGGCCCATTATATGCCTGTCGATTCCTGCGCGCGTCGACTAGTCGCGAGATTCTTGGCAACCGCAGAGATTCCCTCCGGAACGTATACTATTCGCAGAACAGCAGGTATTACCTAGTACTCTTGCCTCAAAACGAGTTCGTTTCCCGTTTCATCATTTAAATGTCCTTAGATCGTCCTCTATTGTTGTGAATTGTAATTACGTCTCGGAAAGATAGTAAAAGCCGGAAATCTCTTAAGTTATACGGAAGACAAATACAAAAAAGTGGGATCTTATACACCTCATATTTTGCAGTTTTGATGTTAATATGTGTACAGAACAGTGAAGATAATCTTTTAAAAGAAACTTTTTAAGTTCAAGAACAACTGGATAACGAGCAGACTGCGCAGGAAAGAAAGACAAAAAATAAATAGTTGATCCTCTTTTCCCTAAAAAAGGTCAAAGTACCTTTTTCCTACATGTTTGTGAAAAGCTAGGTTTGCACTTGCTTGTTTGAATCTCATGAACTCTACTGTTTTTTCAAAAAGTAAAAAATAGGATTGTATAATAGGACTAACGCAACAGGTTAGCCGGTAGTGGTAATGGAAGCATTGGCCCATTATATGCCTGTCGATTCCTGCGCGCGTCGACTAGTCGCGAGATTCTTGGCAACCGCAGAGATTCCCTCCGGAACGTATACTATTCGCAGAACAGCAGGTATTACCTAGTACGGTTAGGACCAAACAGAAAACACATACTCCAGTGAAATCCAACATGAGGGAAGAGGTCGGCAAATCACTAACGAGTAGCCGAACTCTATACAAATTTGAAAACTGATGATGGGTGAAAGATAGTGAAACGTATGGAGAAAATACCAGGCCCGCCGAACTGACAATCAAAAGCATATACCTGGAAGATATAAAAAATTACAGTGCTATCTCGATACAACCGGTTGACATGAAATCTGAAAGCAGAAATTTCTTAATTACAATGGTTTTTATTCCATTTTACGAACTATGGTGTGGCCAGAGCCGTGTTTCTTTAAATTAAATCCAATACAATCTAAGAAATAATGGTTTATTGTAGAAAGTATCCCCATCTTCACATGAAACGCATTGTATACGTTGGATCGCAGGTGTTGGATTCAATTAGTGTTGTCTCTTAGTCTGAAAGTTGTTGAGTCCATTCTTTTCGGTTTTGTATGAAAGAGACAGTTGCGAAGCTTTTAACCACGCAGTTAAGGCCGTAGTATCTGGTAACTGAAAGTTTCACTGGTCCGTCTGACGTTCTTTGGCAAAAGAGTAATAAAAGCTTTTGGTACCAGATCGACATTTTTTTAAAATCTTTTCATGACGCGATAATCTTCCGGAGAATTCATAAAGAACTTTTAGGTCTTTATACAATGGTTGCTGCGGACACTTCATCTACTACTGGAGTGCCGTTGCATGATGGACGTAATTCCATTGGTCCTAAAAGAAAAATTCCTAAATTTTGCAAGAAATGCTGTCTCAGGTCTACATTACTACGGGCAGTCGCAGACCTTGTGGATTAGAGGGAGATTTGCCACCATACGGCATTGATACTAGGACGGTGGTGGATTCTGGTTTGGTACTTGATACCAAGAATTGTTGTCCCAATATCACCTGTATCACCTGTAGTCCCGTTGATGGTCGAGTGACTCGAGTGGGCGCCAGTAAATCTTCCATTCTCCCTGTCGCGTGCAAGGGTAACCCACAAGAACAACTGGATAACGAGCAGACTGCGCAGGAAAGAAAGACAAAAAATAAATAGTTGATCCTCTTTTCCCTAAAAAAGGTCAAAGTACCTTTTTCCTACATGTTTGTGAAAAGCTAGGTTTGCACTTGCTTGTTTGAATCTCATGAACTCTACTGTTTTTTCAAAAAGTAAAAAATAGGATTGTATAATAGGACTAACGCAACAGGTTAGCCGGTAGTGGTAATGGAAGCATTGGCCCATTATATGCCTGTCGATTCCTGCGCGCGTCGACTAGTCGCGAGATTCTTGGCAACCGCAGAGATTCCCTCCGGAACGTATACTATTCGCAGAACAGCAGGTATTACCTAGTACGGTTAGGACCAAACAGAAAACACATACTCCAGTGAAATCCAACATGAGGGAAGAGGTCGGCAAATCACTAACGAGTAGCCGAACTCTATACAAATTTGAAAACTGATGATGGGTGAAAGATAGTGAAACGTATGGAAAAAATACCAGGCCCGCCGAACTGACAATCAAAAGCATATACCTGGAAGATATAAAAAATCACAGTGCTATCTCGATACAACCAGTTGACATGAAATCTGAAAGCAGAAATTTCTTAATTACAATGGTTTTTATTCCATTTTACGAACTATGGTGTGGCCAGAGCCGTGTTTCTTTAAATTAAATCCAATACAATCTAAGAAATAATGGTTTATTGTAGAAAGTATCCCCATCTTCACATGAAACGCATTGTATACGTTGGATCGCAGGTGTTGGATTCAATTAGTGTTGTCTCTTAGTCTGAAAGTTGTTGAGTCCATTCTTTTCGGTTTTGTATGAAAGAGACAGTTGCGAAGCTTTTAACCACGCAGTTAAGGCCGTAGTATCTGGTAACTGAAAGTTTCACTGGTCCGTCTGACGTTCTTTGGCAAAAGAGTAATAAAAGCTTTTGGTACCAGATCGACATTTTTTTAAAATCTTTTCATGACGCGATAATCTTCCGGAGAATTCATAAAGAACTTTTAGGTCTTTATACAATGGTTGCTGCGGACACTTCATCTACTACTGGAGTGCCGTTGCATGATGGACGTAATTCCATTGGTCCTAAAAGAAAAATTCCTAAATTTTGCAAGAAATGCTGTCTCAGGTCTACATTACTACGGGCAGTCGCAGACCTTGTGGATTAGAGGGAGATTTGCCACCATACGGCATTGATACTAGGACGGTGGTGGATTCTGGTTTGGTACTTGATACCAAGAATTGTTGTCCCAATATCACCTGTATCACCTGTAGTCCCGTTGATGGTCGAGTGACTCGAGTGGGCGCCAGTAAATCTTCCATTCTCCCTGTCGCGTGCAAGGGTAACCCAGTAGGTTCTGCTCGCCCTAGGAACTCCTTGAGCATCATGCCGCTATACACTCGAAAAAATTTTCGTGGGCAGCGTCGAGAGGGACATAAGACAAAAAGCGTGGAATGCTTCAACAGATCAAAAAATGATGACGGTTAATCCAAAATACTGCAGAGACAGCAGGTCAACAGAACAAAACAAATAAATACGATTATGCAATCGATGGAAGCGTCCGTGGCTCAGCAGGGGCCGGACTCAGATCGTCGTCGCGGTATCGAAACACCTGAAAAGCGCGGCGGATTCCAGAAAAGAACCTCAGTCGTGTGAATGCGTAGTGCTCTGTAACGGCCATCAAACACTATCGTTTCACACCGGATAATCGCAGTTATTCAGGAGACGAACAAGTTTCGCTTCAGGAAGTCCCATGAAATTTGGCTCTTAAAACTAAAATCAAGATTTTATGCACGAGTCAACGAAAATTTTCGTAATTTTAAAAAAGATTTAATTAATATGATCAATGGAAAGTTGAATATTCACCCTGGCCTGCTTAATGGTGTTTTATAAGACAGTCGGTGATATAGCGACGCCTAAAGGTGATCAGATTTGTGAAAACAACAGATGGTAATTGAAGTCCAAAACATCATGGAAGTGCTCTGAGCTTAAGCACATGGATGGACCGCGCAATTCGGACTTTCAAGAAATACTAAATATTTATTGTTTAAGGAGAAATACACTGAGCGAAAAATAGGTTAATTTTCGAAAATTGTATGACCATGTGATGTCAGCTCTTCCTCATAAGATATTCTGTCTTCGAAACCTTAGAGAAAATACACTGAAGGGAAAAAAGTGTGCCCATCATGTGATACCTCAATTTTCATCAAACAGTGAACCGCCTTGAGTGGTTGGGATTAGATCTGGATTTCGAGTTGGGATGTATGACGAGGGCGTCATTGCCAAGCAGAACATCCCAAATGGGAAAGATTTCTGTAGCATTTTATTCGAAGGTTTCTAGTAATGTTACCATTCCTAAAGGAGCAGCGAATGTTGGCAGCTATCTATAGACTACTCAGTGGGTTATTTAGAGATAAAGCAATAACGAGTGCACAAGATTCCATGGATACTAATAATAATTTACTCACGCAAGCAAAATAAACAAGGAAACGTTCTTGTCAGAGTTGACAAATTGACCGTAGACTTTGTTACACAGCTCTCCTTCAACAAATCATGTCGACTTTTGTGAAACCCTATATTGGGCTTAGGCTTACACATCATCAAAAATGTGTCGTCGACTCAACTCGAACTCAACAAGAAATCGCTATCATCAACTGCTATTCACCGATGTGTTTTGCTGACACGCGAATTAAGCCGGAATGACCTGCAAAACCCTGCCGATATTTCTTCTATCAGCGTAGATGAATATAGATGGGATATCGTTGATTTTCTATCAACATCATCGACATATTTTCTTAATATAATTCGGCATTCTTCTCTTTGTCCAATACCACTCTTGCCATCTGATCTTTAGTTAACTTCGATAAGCGATCCATTGCGTACTCTTCGAATCCGGTCCCGAATTCTCTATCCATTTCCCTATTCGTTTAGTATTCACCACTTGACGAGGCCCCTTCACTCTTTACCTCGAACTCATTTGATACACTGATTAAGAGCACGCTTCGCCGTTTACTCGTCTTTTAAGCAAGCTGTATTTCTAACTCCTGTCCAGCAGACGCTTCCGGTCCTCAAGTAGAAACTTATTCGTGTTGCTTGGTGCCATAGGTTTTCCGATCGCCATTCGTTCGTAAGTCCTACGCTCCAATCTGGCAGAGTTGGCGGTGCCCAATGCGATCATCTCTTCGGGACTGAGTGAATGGTGCGGATTATGGCCGTTCTTCCTGTTACGACGCCTTCGAAACTTTTATCGCTTCTTTTCGATCTCAATATCGCCTTCCAAAATCAATCCTCATCGTCGTCAGAGCGTACTGTAACCAACAGCTCCTCTGACGTCATTCTCGTCTGCCTTAGACCAATGAATGGTGCCGATCGAGTTGACCTACACGTGATAGTTATTCGGGGCCGTGTTCTAATCACGACCTATTACAAATAACACAAGATTACGACCACACCAGAACACCCTAGGAAACTCAGCTCATTTGATGACATTACGTGGAGAACGTCGCAACACTATGAGTAATCACTGACACAACTAAACAGGGATAGGTACAATCCTTGCCATTATATGTAAGTGATAATGGAGCATTCATACCACGTTAATTCTAAACCCTATAATACTGATTCTAGCCACAAAACTGCCAATGTAGAATGACATACTCAGATCACGAGCATGAAGAGAGACCCACGACTGAGCAACATCAAAGGCATATTACGCTGAAGGCTGATTACTAGATGCACTTGCTAAAACCGACAACAATATGTTAATATTCGAAAAAACGGAAAAGAAAACGGAAGAACGAAAAATGGGACGACACGTGCATGGCCATTTCACCATCGCAACTGCTTCACTTCCAACAAATCCTTACATTTCACACAACAAAGACGTTACACCTTAAGAAAACTGCTTGTGGCCACACTGCAATGAATAATGATGTCCCTCGGGGCGAAGCGATTATGCGTGGATGGCAAACTACTTAGTTCATTCGGCGACATCGTTTTCTGTCCGAGTAGCAGCAGCGAAGCAAAGGCGATGATCATGCAGTATGAGGTGGAAAAACGAATTGGATTTCCCACAATCGGGAGCAAACTGAGCTCATTGGAACCCATGGTGCAGCAGCAAGCAAATTGAACCAGATGATAAACTTTTGAGTTGGGTTACAAACACTATACCGCACGGGTGTTCAAATATTTACTACACGTTTAAAATTATGAAGAAGCATAATTTTGCAAAAGGAGGATCGTATTCAGGCTTGCCGGAGGAAACAACTTTCAACTGGCAGATATTAGTAAATCTCCGCACTCATGTTCCTGATTTAGTGCACGTTGCCGCAATATGTTGCGCACTGGCACGAAAGAACGAAGCGAATGAGAAACAAACTGTTTGTCTAGTACCCAAACACTTTTTTATTTTATTTTATATGACCCGTCTTTATGTCTACCGTGTGGATGCCTGCACTTCTCACATTCAATTCACTTCCTCGCATCCATTGTCCACGAAGATTTCCCAACTTTTAGGTGTTACATCGGTTGCTGTTTGAGGACTTTCATTTCATCTTGACCGTCATAGAATGCTGGTTGAGTCTATTCTGAGTGGAGTCTTAAAATAATCCGGCTGGAGCGTTCCCAATTAGCAGAGAGTGTTTTTTTTCAAAACAAGTCCGGTACGAATTTTCCGACCCTAGAGGGAAGAGAAGATTGGTTGGCCCGGAAAGGAATGGTACTAGCACCATGCTCGCGATGACCGACATCACTACCACTGCGCTATCCGCTTCCTAATACCCAAATAAGGATGAAAACAAAATATTTCACGATATTTCGACAACATATTTGAGATAGTGTAGTGGAAAAAGCGGTTGGAATCTTCGTAGAGTTAATATATCGACAGTAGTATTGGTTTACTATAGCATTCATATTAAACCATAAGGAAACTTAAAGTAGTAGTCAATGAAAAAGTGAAAGAGTGGAGTGAAATGTCAATTGTGAACAAACGATGCCACTCATTCCAATGGTTTTATCGCATCGAAGGGTCATGTAGGCTTTCTTTATTTTCAGAGCTACTTCACGTTACCATGCTTCAAGCAAATTATCACCACGGGTGACAGTGGGGCTACAAAGAAACATGTGAACAATGTGCTGGGGTCCGCACTACTCGCAAAGACGGGCATTGGAGTATCCAAGCAAGCACATACTTGCTGATAAGAGCGTTTGAATAGAAAAAATCAGACGTTATGGATCAAATTTTAGTAAACCAAATGAATGAGATTTGGGTAAAGGCTCCGACGCAAGCCAAGGATTCGAAGCGTCGCCGTCGACTCGTCGAAATTCCACGGTCGTCCTGGAGCGTAGTGGCCAAAAACATTCACACGAGGCTTAAAACTATTTTGAGTGGAATTCTCAGCGAAACGTCCAGTTTTGTTTGAATCTGTGGATTACTACATGTAGTAAGTATCGGCATGAGAAACTTGTCCTCAGAGTTTGCTAAAAAAAATAACTATTTAAATGTCCTTTAAGTTAAATGCAAATTCCAGGCTTCTGCAACTATTTTTAAAAGAGTTACCTTAAAACGACTAAAGGGAGCGTAATAGCAACATGAATAAATTGAGAAAGGGTAAGGAAAGATAAGACATTTGGCATTGATCAGTCCCTTAGGGATGCGGCAAGTATTCCTTCTACTCCACTAAGCGTTGCAGAGGTGATAGAATGCATAATTGGTCAAAACAAGTAATTGTTCTCGGTGTTTTTGTTCAGCAAACACGAAGGGTTACCTTATTCTTTATTCAGTTAAAGCTGACGTTTCGGCGGATTTCGCCTTCTTCAGGGCCTGGAAGGGCATATTGATAGGCAAGTTACTAAGTCAACCCTCCGATAACACATACAGAAAGATGAAATTCTAAATGTAGTCACATGGTCAACAGCTTCTCGAAAACACCTACCGTTTATTACGTGCCTTCCATTGAGGAAGAACAGCTGATCACAGTCGCATATTGTCGATGAACGCACCATTCCATATCAAAAGTCGATGCGAAAGTATGGGGCCAGATCACGTGTGATCTCCGGGCATTCTTTCTTGCTGTTTATTGTAGGATTTTTGGCATTTATCCAAAAAGCCTCTAGAAGTTTGCGCGTTGGTGTTTCGGTATCCTATGCGAGGACAGTGACTTTTAAATTAAAATCGTTAATATCAGAAATAAAAAAAAAGATCAGGTATGTCGTACCTGAACTGATGCAGTCACCGTCCTTGCCGTTAGGGCAAATTACGCAACTTTGTGTTTCGCATAGACGGTCACACAGGTGGTTACCAACTAATTCACGACGATGTGAATAGGGTGATATTTCAACTATCGCTACCGATTCCTCTAGACATGCTGTTCTTAAGCATCGTCTTATAACTACACTTACTTTATCGCTAATGAAAAGCAACATAAACGGGGTCTTGTCTTGGCCACGTTTTTCTTTTTGGGACGTCGCTCTCCTACTAGACTTATCTCGTAGGGTTACTATTTCGTGGCCGCTAGAGGTGGCTATTTGCCGAGCCAGGTTGCGCGATTCTCGTCTTAGTTCCCTTGTTGTGCACACAGAGGTGGCTGTTCCAAACATGTTTCTCACAAGTGCTCTCTTTGTGTGTGAAGGGTGACAAGAAAGGGAGTGAACCAGGATGTTTTTGTTACTTGGTTATCGGTAGCATTTTGTCATGTAACCGTTATCCGATAAGTTGATCTGAACGTTAAGAAATGGAAACCAACCTTCTTTTAGTTCTTCACGGTTAAATTAGATGTACTCATACTGCTTATTCAGCAATTCCAAGCATTTGTCCATCTCCTCCTGAGTATGGAAAACGACAAAACAATCGTCTATATATCTTCAATAGAATAGCGGCAGGAGATCGATAACCGGAGCTTCTATTTCAGACATGAACGCGTGAGGACTGTGGACTGGTCACCTAGGCGGCTATCTTATAAGTGATAAGTTATAAGTGAATGTGTTACGACAGTGTTAATATAATTGCTGCCTTGGATAGTTGGATAAACAGTATTCATCAACTGTAGTGACCCAAACGCATATTTCGTCCATTTCCTTAGGTCGCAATCGTCGTCCATCGCAATGATTCAGCTTGGGCATGGTGGCCGATGCGAGTCTCATACTGTGATCTGTTGAAAAACTCCAGCTTCGAGTACAGCTGATTGATTCTAGAAAGCAATATATCAGCCTAACTGGTAGATGGTCATCATAGAGGGCGCCTGCATTCTCTTGTAGTTAATTCTGCAGCTTTTCGTTTATTTGTCGCCTTTTCTGCTCAATATGTGCCCAACTCATCTGCTCTTCGCTATCGATGTATATTCATCTGTGCCCCCAACATAGGATAGCTTTCGATGATCAGACCTTCACATTCCGGCTAGATATTGAGTGTGCCATCTATATTTCAGAAGACCTCGATCAAGCGTTCTCTGACTAGTGCCCTCTATTGTCGAAGTGTTGGAAATATCAGACCTCGTTTCCGCCGTATAACAGAGTGCTAAGAGGACACTTGAATCAGAAAATTGAGAGAGGATGTTTGCGTCCATTAGTCCGTCGGTGGATCTTTTCAGGCTTGCTTGCGGCCTATGCTACTCTCCTTCGTCTAATTTTTCTTTCGTGTTGCTCTCCACATTTACTGAGCGTCAAACATACGCAATAGAAAGTTGTCTCTGTAATCAGAGAATCATTTACTTGGTTTTGCTCGCTATTGCATCATAGATGATTCATGAACTGATCTTCGCCCTATTTATGCACAGTCTAACTTTTCTCCCGCGTCCTTGAGCTTAGTGATCGCCTGATAGAACTAGCTGAGAAACAGGAGAAACTAAAGGCCTTCATGGTGCAGTGGTGGACGCGTTAGCCCTCGGAAAAGGTAATAGCGCGTTTGTTTCCCACCGTAAACATCTTCGGTCCACAGTTTGTAAATATCTCAGCAACCTTGTGGTTTTACTTATTATGTGATGCATCGTATTTACATTACCATTTGTGATTGCTGATGGTACTAGTAGACAGAAAACTAGCTGAGAGAAAAGCGAAACGAAGGACCCGCATGGTGCGGTGGTGAACGCGGTAGCTCCCGGAATTGGTAATAACGTGTTGTCGTCGTACGGAGACGGGTTTGCTTTATTGGAACACCGCGCGTATAAGGCATGTTCACCAGGTAGTGCTCTTTTATACAGGCGATTGCTGTTGATGGGCATGAGGATGTAAAGTGTTAAGTGCTTTTCAGCCATTGCGAATTCAGGATGGAGCCGAAATGTTGAGCTCTTCATTCTCCTCCTGGGGCCCACAGTTTGTAAATATCTCAGCAACCTTGTGGTTTTACTTATTATGTGATGCATCGTATTTACATTACCATTTGTGATTGCTGATGGTACTAGTAGACAGAAAACTAGCTGAGAGAAAAGCGAAACGAAGGACCCGCATGGTGCGGTGGTGAACGCGGTAGCTCCCGGAATTGGTAATAACGTGTTGTCGTCGTACGGAGACGGGTTTGCTTTATTGGAACACCGCGCGTATAAGGCATGTTCACCAGGTAGTGCTCTTTTATACAGGCGATTGCTGTTGATGGGCATGAGGATGTAAAGTGTTAAGTGCTTTTCAGCCATTGCGAATTCAGGATGGAGCCGAAATGTTGAGCTCTTCATTCTTCAATTCAATTAAATATCTCTGAATTTTGATGTTAAATCTTAAAAAAGGAATTTAAGCCGCATCACATTCAAACCGATTGATTCAATTGGACACACTGAAGTCACTTTGTCATGGTCACGCACAGTCGAGTTCAGCGAGCTCGAAAAACTCGAGAAGTTTTATGTTTCACTGCGACACACTTCACGGAAAGTTCTGACCAACAGATTAATCGTTTGCTCTGTAGGCTTGACATCTCGCCCAGTCGTCTGTCGGCTCTTGACCGGCTGCCGCCGTTAAGATATTCAAAGTGCTTGGCTTAGCTTCTTTGATATTTCGACGTTTACGGTGGTGCCTCTCACATTTTATCGTTGTTTGTTGGGTGACCATTCATCTTGGTTACGTGCCGTGCATGTTTCTTATACTCATTTTAAGGCAGGAAGGATAATGTATTCGAAAATATGGACAACGAACCAGATGCCTTTGGTATGACTACTTCTTTCACGGCACTTTTGCAGCTCGAATGCGGCTCAATTCCTCCTGCTCATATCTGGAGTTATGACTTTCATCATTTCGAATTTTCCACTTAGATGAACGTAGTTAGAAAAGACATTTTTCGATGGATGTGAATCTCGTGTCTCGAAAATAAGCCAATTTACTACGAACATCGTTTTTTTAAAACTCAACCGAAAGCGGATTTTTCATAAGCGCTTAGAAATCGAACAGCATCTTTATGTGGTCCGATCCTCGATGTCACAAGGATGATTCCTGCGCACATTTTTTGCTTCCGTACTTATAAAAAAATGGTTTGGCCGCTTTTTTACTGATTAGAAATCGCAATATGTGGAGGGGATTGACTACACTCTCCAAGATGATGGTGATGATGTCCAGTCATGGCTACACGGTGCTTTTTTATAACTACATGCAGATAAGATAGGAAGTAACATTTTAAAAAGCAGAACCTCTGATCTAACATTGAGGTCATAAAGAAAGTTGTCGAGGACGTCGGAGCAGATGTTATTAGTGCTACTCTCCACTGCACCCTTAGAAGCAGTGACTACTCTGTTTAGGCAACAAGAGGTGACCATCCGCAATTTATCGTTAGCGAACTGTGAACAGGTGTTGCAGACATTCTTCCCATATCTGGATCCTAAGCCAGGGCTACTTCGGCTTTCTCTTGGTTTCGTCTCCTTAATTTTGCAGCATTCTGTTCTATGTGCAAAAAAAGGATTTTAGGATTCTATGCAGTAACTATATAAAAATCAGGTAAGAAATTTTAAGATAACATGATTTATTTCGTTACCGTACGTTATGGTACGTAACCATGGATCTCTCACATATGAGGGATCCCGATAGGCGGTTAGTGGTGAGGCTACGTGGCGCGTCTCCAGGTGGCAGTTAGAGGGTTAATCGAGGACCAAAAGCGACCTTTGCTTCCTTGAGACGCAGGTGGATCCAGAGGATGGACTTCCTATTGCTGCTGCACCGATATGGCGCATATTTTCTGTATTTGCTAGGAGTATTCATGCATGCGTGTGTGGGTGCGTTCTCGCCTATGCGGATTGTATTCTACGAGTCAATTCGGGCCAAAAACCTGCAATCAAGTGAAAGAAAAGTATATGGGAGGCGGTTAGGAGTCGTCTCTAACAAATAAGCTCCATCTCCACTCTGGGAGAGCGTAGCAAGCTACCAGTGAGAATACCCAGCATCCACGTTCAGAGACCAGCAAGCTAAACGTCGGCATCAAGAAGCCAAAACAGTAAAAGAAACGGCCTCATTTCCCTGATCCCGAAAGAGCCTCCAATTCGGTAGCCTTGGGTAGGACGACTACGGAGAGACTGCTGAAATCACAGTCACAGGACCAATGGAAGCTGCTTGGATCACGAAGAACTAAGGTGACGATCTGTACCTACAACGCACGTGCACTTGCATGAGAGTCCTCAATGTAAGACCTGTCCATGCAAGCAAGAAGGATAAGGAACGACGTCATCGGCCTGGCCAAGACGAGACCACGCCACCCATTCAACGCCGTCTATGACACGGGAAAACAACTGTTCATCGCAGTATGCGACAGAAGAGGAATCGGCGGCGTCGGCGTTTTCGACAACACGAGTTTGTCCATGAACATTGATTTATTTGAACAACTAACAACCCAAATCGGACGTTTACGATTAAGAAAATGTGGATCATTATCGGCTTTGACAATCTTCGTCGTCGTTACGATGAAGAACAAGTCGAAGTGTTCTACAGGGAGTTGGAAAAATTCTATTTGGAAGACGACACATTTTTCAAGGTTATCATCAGAGATTTTAACGCTAGGACTGGACCAAGAAGGACATCTGAAGAACGCCACACCGGGACCCACGGATTAGAATAGAACGAACAAGGTGAGCGGCTCTTTGAGTTAATCATGGCGACCAAGACCATCCATGGTAACTCGCAATTCCAGAAGCCCCATCCTCAACGCTGGACGTGGAAGTTTCTCAATGGAGAGTACCATAACGAAATAGACCACATCATAATAATTAGAAGGTCTTGCCTTACCGATGTAGCTATTGTCCCAATTTTCTACACGAGAGCAGGCCACCGTCTCCTTCGTGCAAGATTGTATTTCGAGCGTAATAGAGAAAAAACCGCAAAATTCAAAAACCGAAGTCTCAGAACCACCACAAACTAGGACTTATTCAGCTCATTAGTCGGCTGTTGGAAAGGTCCATTGTCAATAACGTCGACGAGGAATACGATTGGCTCATTCAACATCTTCACTTCAGCGCTGTGAAAGCACAGAGTTCGAAAGTCACCAACAGACGTCTGCCTCCACAAACCCTTGAGCTGATACGCCAGCGTGGACTAGTAGAAGCTGGATGCAACCGCGAACTAACGTCTGAACTCACAAAACAGTGCAGAAAGGAGATAAAAGAAGACCTTAAAGAGAAAAGAGCAGCAGTAATAGTCGAAGCTGCAGATTCTGGGAAAAGCATTCGCAAAGTCCGCCGAAGCTTCGCCAATTGCAAGACCAAGATGATTGCACTCCGACGTCCAAACGGAACAATAACAGCGTCCAGAAAGCCAATGGAGAAAATCATCTACGATTATAATCAGATCTATTCGATAGCCAAGTCCATCCCCCGTCTTATGAAATAAAAGAGGATGGATATGTTTTACTACCGGTTCTCCTTCAAAAATCCGACATGCCATTTCGTCGGTGACAAATCGAAAAGCACCAGGTCCGGACAGAATGAGATCAGAACACTTCAAAAACCTTCCGCCAGTCCTCGTATACACACTGGCTCAGCTCTTCACACGTTACCTGTCTGAATGCAAGGTCCCTACTCAGTGGAAGACCAGCAAGACCGTGTTGCTGTTCAAGAAGGGCGACCTACACGATATAGGCAACCATCGCCCAATCTGGTTGTTTTCTGTCGTCTACAAACTTTTCACTCAAGTCATCCTAAACAGGATTGACAGAACACTGGACGAAGGACAGTCATGTGAGCAAGCAGGGTTTCGAAAAGGATTTAGTACGATAGACCACATTCACACGTTAATAAGGCTCATTGAAGCATCGCGAGAGTACAAAAGACCGCTTTGTCTCACTTTCATCGACTTAGAGGAGGCCTTTGACTCAATTGAGATATAAGCAGTCATGGAAGCCCTTGGTAGTCAAGAAGTCCCTACTCAGTACATAAAGATTCATCATGAGGCTTCCGAATTTTTACAACCAAGATATCACTATTCTATAGGCAAGGCGATACAATCTCGCCGAAACTATTCACCGCCACCCTCCAGAACGTCATGAGAACATTGGAATGGGATAATATAGAAGTGAAAATCGATGGTCGGCAGCTACATCATCTTGGCGTTGCTGATGACATCGTCCTTGTAACAACAAACAATAGCCAAGCGGAACGTATGCTTGCCGATTTTGATAAATCGTGTAGAAAGATTGGACTTCGACCAAATCTCAAAAAAACTATGTTCATGAAGAACGGATTGGATTCGTTTGCCCCATTCACGCTCAACGGAACGAACATCTCCGAATGGTCCAGTTATGTCTATCTAAGTCGAGAAATCAATATGATGGAAAAAAATAATTGGAGGTAGATGTGTCATCTTAACGTCTTTCTTTCGGAGTTCATTTTCGCCTTCATGGCTAAAGATCTGTGCATGATGATTAAGCATGACGAATGCCTTAATGCTCTAGGTTATCAATAGTTCAAGGTTCTTTCTTTGGCTGGGAAGCGTTAGAGTGCTGACAGCGTAAGTGAGACAACAAATAACACTATATTTCCTGCCTCTTTTTTGACTTAGTGATTCTTATTGCCTTAACGAAGAGTTCTCAAAGTGATTGCTAAAAAAACGGCATGGAGTACTACTTAGCGCTACCAACAGAACAATAGACGGTCTGGTGCTGCGAGTGTTCAATATCATTAAAATAAGAAAGAAAGTCCAAATTGCCTACCTTTGCCAAGAATTAAAATGAGGGACACCAATATACTCGTGAAAATGTTGGAAATCAGGTGGGCCGGACAAGTAATGCGTCTGAACCACAATTGATGGCCAATAACGGTTACAAACTGGATGTTTCGCAATTTCAGAAGCACAACAGGGAGACCAACAACACTATGGCCAGAGCTTCTTACAAAGGTGCTAGAACAAAGTTGTTGTGCTTTTAGAGTTCCTGGATTCCTGGAGCGATCAGAACTTACTGAGATACTCGTACTCCAACACGCAAATAAAAACGTTATTGACGGTCGCTCGAGTCAGTCGACGATTAGCAAAAGCGTTGTGCTATGTTCAAACAACCGTCAAAACCATAGAATCCATCTCTAGAGTCCACACAGCGAAAATGTTGGAAATCAGATGGGCCGGACAAGTAATGCGTCTGAACCACAATTGATGGTCAATAACGGTTACAAACTGGATGTTTCGCAATTTCAGAAGCACAACAGGGAGACCAACAACACTATGGCCAGAGCTTCTTACAAAGGTGCTAGAACAAAGTTGTTGTGCTTTTAGAGTTCCTGGATTCCTGGAGCGATCAGAACTTACTGAGATACTCGTACTCCAACACGCAAATAAAAACGTTATTGACGGTCGCTCGAGTCAGTCGACGATTAGCAAAAGCGTTGTGCTATGTTCAAACAACCGTCAAAACCATAGAATCCATCTCTAGAGTCCACACAGTCACCATGAAGCGACATGTAAACAGCTGACGCCGAGGATTTCTTACTGAGGAGCATCATTTCGTGAACTATGATATTAATAACAAAACATCAATTCGTTTATAATTATCCCTTGTTTCTCTTCTCTTTCTCTCCTTTATGTTGCATAATTTTACGCCAGATGGAGCGTGCAGCGCTGTTTTAATGATCCAGGTCATTGCGTTGACGGTATAACCCACCCAGGCTTTGGTGTGATCGCGCCCCAGGTCCATCAAGTCTTCTTCCCTCAGAGATCGGGAGATTGTTACCAGAGTAGGACAAAATGACGTGGAAACACGCCATCATGGTTGCCTTAGGCGCCCTAGTTAAGCTAGATTTTGACAGCAATGAAGTTTTCTTATGCAAAGCAGATTTCAAATGTGATCTAACGAACAGTTTTTGGTTCATTTGCGACAAACTTGACATATATTAAACTAATAAGACGAATTTTGACGATATGTCCGTCGGTTTGGTCCCATATAAAGTGATGCTTGTGTAAGTAAGTAAACAACGAGAGGCTACTAATCGGCAAACAATTTCCGAAAAATGCCATTAAGGTTGGTTAAAATTGCTCACTCTTAAAGGAAGCACAGTGACATGTGTGGGAGAGGTTAGGCGTAAATGGTTGCAGATCTCACGTCGAAAATTAATTTGTCTAATACTAACTGCATCCAACTTCAATTTATGTGACATGCAACATTACGTCGAAAATCGTCATTTTTGAGGAAAACCCGCCGAAATGAAAACGGAATTCCGCGTCATTACGATGAATGAATTCATAGTGGCGTGATGAAAGAAGGCAAAACCAAACGAGATTAATGAAACGAATGAGAATCGACGCCAATTTCTGTCTCTAAGAATGGCCGATAACTTACGTCAACACGATGAGTCAACATCTTCACATAATGTGGCTAGTTACTGGATTGTAAACCGGCTTCAGTGAGGATCATGCCTCCATAATCAGATAGCGTAAAAGTGAGGAAAAGCGGTAGGGTTTCAGAAGGAATGAGGAAAGAGCAGTGGGTACGGAAGCGGTGCAATACATGCATGATTCCTGCCATTCTCTCCTTGAGGCGCTGATAAATTAGTTGCAACTTATCTGACAAAAGCTCACCCCGATCCACATAAGCCGATCTTTGGCCTAGACGGAGAAACGTTCTAGTCGGGATACACTGAACTTTAACAGAGCACCATGGTCGACTGTCATCCAACAGCATTCATGAAGAAAATGAAACGAGTTGCTCACTGGTAATAGTGAGAATAATTTGAACAGTGAAATTTTTCCAAAATCCGCCACTAGGCGGCTGACGTTTCAACGAGTTTTCAGAATTTCATCCAGTTGAGTTGAGTGGAGCACCTCAAGAATGACAAAGCTTTATTTGGTGGCGTCATGTTTTTTTTTAATTTTTGATATCATGTGCATGGTCAATCCTCAACGGGTGGCGATCTGTCTTCTTCAGACATAAAAAAATACTCTTTTTTAGCCCTTTCTTAATAAAAGATAGACACAAAATTATTATCACCTGTATCACCTGTAGTCCCGTTGGTCGTCGAGTGACTCGAGCGAGCGCCAGTAAATCCTCCATTTTCCCTGTCATGTGCAAGAGTAGCCCAGTGAGTTCTGCTCGCTTTAGACTCGCCGAGCATCATATCTTTCTTCCCGGCTTTTCGTGAAGAACTCTGAGCCTATATCGTGTAGGTCCTCCTTCTTGAACAACAACACGGTCTTTCTGGTCTTCCACTGGGGCGGGATCTGGCATTCAGACAGGTAACGTGAAAAGAGCCGAGCCAGTGTGCATACGAGGACTGGCGGAAGGTTCTTCAGAAGTTCTGATTTTATCCTTTCCGGACCTGGTGGCTGTTCGATTTTTCACCGACGAAATGGCATGTCGGATTTCGGAAGGGAGAGCCGGTGGTACAACATATCCATCCTCTTTTATTTCATAAGACGGGAGGTGGACGTGGCTATCGAAGAGATCTAAGTAGTAATCGTGGATGATTTTCTCCATTGGCTTTCTGGACGCTGTTATTGTTCCGTTTGGACGTCGGAGTGCAATCATCTTGGTCTTGTAATTGGCGAAGCTTCGGCGGACTTTGCGAATGCTTTTCCCAGAATCTGCAGCTTCGACTAATACTGCTGCTCTTTTCTCTTTAAGGTCTTCTTTTATCGCCTGTCTGCACTGTATCGCAAGCTAGGAGTTCGGAGTTAGTTCGCGGTTGCCCGCAGTTTGCACGATTCCACGCTGGTTTTGTTTCGTCGTTTTTGTCAACAACGGCATCTTCTCAACAGCCGACTAATGAGTTGAATAAGTCCCAGTTTGTGGTGGTTCTGGGACATCGGTTTTTGAATTTAGCGGCTTTTTCTCCTTTCCGCGAAAAATGAAATCTTGCACGAAGGAGACGGTGGTCTGATCCCGTGCAAAATTTTGGAACAATAGCGACATCTGTTAGACAAAACTTCCTATTTACAATGACGTGGTCTATTTAGTTATGGTACTCTCCATGGGGAGATTCCCACGTCCATCGTTGACGGTGAGGCTTCTGGAATTGCGAGTTACCATGGATGGTCTTGGTCGCCATGATAAACTCAGACAGCCGCTCACCCTGTTCGTTCCACTCTAATCCGTGGGTCCCAATGTGACGTTCCTCAGACGACTTTCTTGGTCCGATCTTGGCATTGAAGTATCCAATGATGACCTTCAAGAATGTATGGTCTTCTCTGTAGAACCTCTCCAAGTCCGTGTAGAACGCTTTGACTTCTTCTTTGTCATAGTTTGATGTTGGCTCGTAAACGACGAAGATTGTCAAAACCGGTGTTGATCCACACCTTTTTAATCGTAAACGTCCGATTCGGGTTGT
>MQTX01000164.1:524042-571207 GCA_009735665.1 Angiostrongylus cantonensis | reverse complement strand
TGAACCAGAAATGCTCAGCGAGGTGGAAGAATTCATTGGTCTCTGTCGTCAAATGGAAGATGTTAAATGCCAGTGAATAAATTGTTTAGAAAGTTTCATTCTGCTTTTTTTCTGCATCTGTTGATAAGAAGGGCCTTTCTCCGTAGTAAGTCCTCAACCAACGGAGGAAACGTGTGTCAAACATCTGTGTGAATATGCCTTCCTTCATCCAGCAAATAAAACATTTTCTTCAGTATCATGCAGTGTGTCACATTTCCATTTGTGAAATGATCGCTTTAAGTTGGTACCAGAATTCTATAAATGTAACCATCTCACGTGAAAAGGACAAAGAATAAAGCTTTCGGCGTTGATCAATTCTTGAGGGATGCCCCATACATTCGGATTCAGCAAACATCCTTAAAGAGAATGGAATGCATATCTGGCCCCTGCAATGAGTCGTGATGGCACACCGATGTATCGAGCCAGTGCTGCTATTCTCCCAGACGAGTCTGTACCAATTTGCCGACCCTGGAGGTATGGATGGCTCGGTGAGCCACTGGCGCAGGCACTAATCCCATGTGCATTGCGGAGCTCCTCCGACCACTGCTCTAAATGTGTCGTCTGCCATCTCCCGTGCACAGTTCAAATAGTTTGTATCCGTACCTTATTGATGTCTATTATACTGGAAAAAGGTGAGTCTTCTTTTACAACACGCGATAGATTCGGCAATGCACGCATATTTTCCAAGCTTTTATATTCTGCTGCCTTCGCCTCTGATAAGATCGGTTAGTGACCTAATTTTGTACCACATTTCGGATCTGTCGCATCTTCCACTGTAGAGAATGCAGTGGTTTTCTAGATCGTGTTCGTAGCTGATCTTCTGCAACCTGTACCATCGGCCACACACTGTATTGGTGGATTGTCTGCAAACTGAAGACTTGCAGAAAGGGTTTCAATTTTCCTTCTATTCGTAACACGGGCTGCAGTAATGTGAGATGAAAAAACTGTGTTTTAGCTATAATAATCCTTGGAATATGATAGTTTAACAAAGTTCATCAGGAGCAGACCCATGAATTTTTTAATCTCGTTAACTTTGGTCGCATTCCACGACGCACCCTCTCTGGCATGGCTGCTCGTCTCGTTCGCCATTTGAACCCAAATGTCTGTCATAAATAGCTCATATAAATACGTCGGTTCCATGCAGCGAGGCAGAAACTGTTTGTTCTCGCCAGACTGACTCTCATCGAAGACAGGTTGCTTTGAGGTACTACATTATTATAACTTACGGTTGAATTTGTCACCAACTCTCTTTTGCTCCATTCACTTTCTTCAGAGCTTTCGACAGCAAGTATAGGAAGTTCTACATCATTCTGTACCTCAAAATTCTTCACTGTCATACTTGATGAGCCATTGATCGAGACCAATGTTGAAATTGTTGTTGGCTGACATAGTTCGAGGCAATACTATAATTGTTTTTCGTTCCAATGGTTTACCGCTTCATCGTGGCCAGGAGGTGCTCTTGGGTGTCAGACTGCGATGTGCAGCGAGGGTATTCATCCCACGACAGGGCCTCCCAAGCTGAGAAGGAGTCCGACGTTTCTATCAGGAAACATAGCTAAGAGTGAACCAATACCAGGATCCACAACTTTCTTGGTATCAAAGTCGCATAGGGGTAAATCTCCATCTAATCCACAAGGGCTGCAACTACCTGTCGCGGTGATGACCTGGGGCAGACTTTGCCAAGCTGTCCTCGAGATGCCAGGGAATCACAATGGCCTAACCAGCAAATCTCCTAAAAGTGGTGATTATGCTGTGGCCCGCATAACTAGTGATGACGGGCCACAGCATAATCAAGTAACAAGTAAGTAAGTAGATGATTCTTGCGCATTAAAATTAATTCGAAGCAACAAAGAACGAGGTCCATTAGAGGGGATAAATTCGATGGAATAAAAACAAGGGTAGGTAAGAAAGAAAAATGAAAAAGATCAACGGAGGTTACTCACAGATCATTTGTACACATCCAAAAGCATTTGCAGCCTTCAACAAGCATATCTCACTTGAAAATGAACTTTATCAACTGATGAGAAGAGTCATAGGCGCATTGATACCAATTTGCCCAGCCAGGTAACCTTACACCCACTTGATTCTTTGTTCCCTTAAAAAAATTGGAAGTTTATCATAGGTAACAGAGGCAAGACGTGCAGAGAATTGGGAGATCCTGTTGGTGCTCCGAGGTTATTATTTATTTTTGCTGCGGCACTAGACAGTGGTTGGTTATGTTTGCCAAGGGGCGAAGCGATCCAGCTCATTCGTCTCATTTATCGACTGATCCAACTTCACTTTCAAATCGGTGCCTATGTCCAGCTTTGGTAAGTGGGCGGCTTTACTAACTTTGCTGTCAGTTTCCAGAACGAACTTAGCTGAGCATTCGATTGGATGCTAATCATAGAATCCAGGAAACAGGAACTGTGAACCGCAACTGCTCTTTTTTTACTAGAGCTGTTCAATCGGTCAGTGTTTAATTATTGAGCGGACACGACATTGTAAGTAACAGGATTCATTCAACACTTGTTGACATTTTATCAGTTTTCCCTTTTTTAAAGCCTGGAAAGGACAAATTGGCACGCAATCCCTCCAGTCAAGCACTTTCAAAACCAGAGCAGGAAAAACGATGGACAAACTTTACTCGCATACTAAACGGCTTCCTTTGAACACTGACCGTTTTAATATGTCGTTTGCTGCCTATTCTTTTTCATGGTAGACTGCTATGTGAAATACAACACACTGGGAAACATTTACAAAACTCCAGCACGAGAACAGATTCGAACCCATGACTACCCATTCCGGGTGTTCACGTGTTACCCACCGCACCATGTAGGGTCCGATGGCAATTTGCGCTTGCCAGATCATTCTCGTAAACAGGTGCCAACAATGTTTTAGCGGATAGTTGTACAATATCTCAGCATCACTGTGATTGTATAGCTAAGAGTGAACCAATACCAGGATCCACCACTTTCTTGGTATCAAAGTCGCATAGTGGTAAATCTCCATCTGATCCACAAGGGCTGCAACTACCTGTCGCGGTGATGACCTGGGGCAGACTTTGCCAAGCTGTCCTCGAGATGCCAGGGAATCACAATGGCCTAACCAGCAAATCTCCTAAAAGTGGTGATTATGCTGTGGCCCGCATAACTAGTGATGACGGGCCACAGCATAATCAAGTAACAAGTAAGTAAGTAGATGATTCTTGCGCATTAAAATTAATTCGAAGCAACAAAGAACGAGGTTCATTAGAGGGAATAAATTCGATGGAATCAAAACAAGGGTGGGTAAGAAAGAAAAATCAAGAAGATCAACGGAGGTTACTCACAGATCATTTGTACACATCCCAACTAGTGATGACAGGCGACAGCATAATCAAGTAACAAGTAAGTAAGTAGATGATTCTTGCGCATTAAAATTAATTCGAAGCAACAAAGAACGAGGTTCATTAGAGGGAATAAATTCGATGGAATCAAAACAAGGGTGGGTAAGAAAGAAAAATCAAGAAGATCAACGGAGGTTGTATCATTCGCAGATCATTTGTACACATCCAAAAGCATTTGCAGCCTTCAGCAAGCATATCTCACTTGAAAACGAACTTTATCAACTGACGAGAAGAATCATATGCGAATCGATACCAATTTGCCAATATCAATTTTCAATTTTTTAATATCAATTTTCTATTACAGTAGGAATACCACCCGATACTCTCCGTCGTCAATTAGCTCGTTACCGCCTGTATGACCGTCTATGTGAAACAGAGATTTGCGTAATTTGTCCTTATGGGCTTATAAGGCGTCGTGAGATGTGAGCTTCTTTTCACTGAAAATTGTATTTACTTAGATTAAAACATTCTGCGTTTCCGATGTTTTTTGGGCGCACTAGTGATTGATAATTCGATGTTTTTCTTCAATAACCAGACACGAGACAACCTCGTTTCTGCTTATTGAAGAAAACATCGAATTAACAAAGGAATCGTCGAGAAGTGACCGAATATGTTAAGCGTTGAAGAAATGCTGCAAAATGGGAGGTATGAAGTTTGATAAATAAGATAAGCCTAAGCAATATATCTGAGATATTGTAAATACCTGTGTAGACATCCATAAAGTCCTTGCTATCCCATGAGATAAATATAATTACTTTATACTTGAACGGCCCGTCATTACTAGTTGTGCGGGCTTCAGCGCAATCACCATTTTTCGGAGATTTGCTGATTAAGCCATTGGAGAAATTATCGATTTACTCCATATTCAATTTTTTAGAACTCAAAAATTGTTAATTGCATTCTTTCAAAAAGCAAAAAATAGATGGAAATAGGAAAGGAAATGTTAATGAAATCGATAACGGATAACCAGTAAGATCGATCCGTATGTGCTAAAACGTCTTAAAAGCGAAATTTGAAGCCTCTAAGCGCTCTATTTGTTGCTGCATTCACAATGATAATATTTGCATCAGCACCAGTCAGGGTTCAATGTTTGAACCACCATACTTGGAATTGATGGAGATGTTTTTTCTTCTAAGAAAACTTCCAGAAGGAAAGGCCCTGGAATAGAAGCTAGAAGTTGTTCGGAAGACTAATTTTTACGGCAGCAATGAAAAAGAGTGATCTAAAATTTGAATGGAATAAGAATAGGAAAAAAAAGGAAGAAAAACTCCTAATAAAGGATAAGTAGTGAAAAATAGTGGAACAGAGTCAGATGAAAAGAGCAAGAAAGCGAAAAGAGTTCGATTTTGTCTAGTTTTCCGAAAAGAGACTTAAAAACACTTCGCCTCCAGATTTTGTTTACTGTGCGTTTGCCAAATATTTTTTCTAGCGTGGAAAATAGTGCTGCAGTTTCATATCAAACGACAACGAACGCAGTTCTTAGGAATGAATGCTGAATTTGAAATTAAACATAGGAAACTACGAAACCAAATGTAATTATAGCTGTCAAAAAAGTGGTTACAAACTAGAGATTCATTGCTGAAGACAATATTTAGAAGAAAGTGTTTGACGCCAAACAACAATTGGCGATGGCATCAGGACGAGTTTTAAAAAGACGGAGGAAATGAGCATTCTTTAATGAAATCCAGCAATTCAGAGGCTGGTCTACTAGAATTGTTGAGATGGCCTTATCTTCGAGCGAATCTTGCTCTAGCCAAAATGGAAAAGTTCACTGTAATGCAACTCAGCTCTCTGCATTCCCTCGTGGCAGAATACTCGTAGGATAGAAGATTGCAGCAATTGTTGTGGTGCATTAGATGTGCTGAAGTATCCGCAGAATATGAGAGTAAAGTACAATTTTGAACCTGATTGGAATTGCGAGATGTGTTTGGCGTAGGCCTAATGACAATCGCCGAGGGATTCGACACGTCGAAGGGGAAAGATTACGACGACAACACTATTATGGTAGAGAACGTGAGGAATGAGAACTCTTTGAACTGTTGCGTTTTGAAAATATAATTGAACCTGCAGGTGAAGGATTTTACGGATAGAGCCGCAATGATAAAAAGTGCTTAATAATATTATTGTTTTTGAACAATTTTTGTTCGACCAACTTCGACTTGCTCTTCTTCAGATCCAGATTTATTCGAATCGAGTGTCCACAGGCATCCATTCATCGCATGTAGATCTTTGTGATAGCATCGTATAAAATTCACTGGAGCACCCTTGGAAAAGGCATCGAAAGAGTGAATGGACGTGTGAAATCCACTCCGATCAATGTGGCTGTGACGAAGACGAAGACGTCGAAACGTCTGTTGAATAGAGGCTGTAGAGCAGCCTCGTGTAACATCATAAATAAAACAAAACACTATTGTTTATTCACTCCGAGGTTAAGTGAAAATCGTCTTTTAAACTATAAAACCATTTGTTCAACGGAACGTGGACAGAACTGCAACAATTATGGAGCGAAATACATTAGCAGTGACGCCTATCAATTACATAGTTGTTTATCGAATCTCTCGAGCGTGAGCTAACAACGTCACCATCCTTTTCTCTCCGGTGCTAAGCTGCTCAGTGAACTAAATAATACCAAAGGACGAGAAAAGTGCCACCCTTTTCGGATGTGTCTGCTTGTTTTTTGCATAACTGAACGATAAGCAGGCAGACTGCAGAAATCTCCACAGTTTGCAGTGCCATGGACGCTGAGTAACTCACTCCTAGCTCAGCATAAGTTCTCAGGCTCTTTCACGCTGCGTTGAAACGGATATTCTTCCCCTGAATGCTCGCCACGCTACTTCGCTACTCCTCGAATAAGAAGCAATTTCGATGCAACTATGTGTTTTTAATAATCCTTTTATTCAGATAAATGTGATACACAGGAGTATTTCGCAAGAGGATTGAATGAAATCAATTGATTTTGGAGTTCTTTCTGGCAAATCAAAAGCAGCACTACGAATCGGAAAGCGCAGCTGAGGTGTTGAGATATAAGACGTAGTGGAATGATAGCAGGAAATAAGCTGATCCATCTCTTTATTGAGTGCATTCAGCGATCCAATGTAGAGAACGATCTTCTTTGCAACGAGAAACCTTGATTTCATTATTTATTTTTTTGCCAAGATGGTACAAAGGTATTATGAGAAGTTCTTGTTTTTATGGAATATTTTTGATAGCAATGAGCTTCTGGTTATTGAAAATCTTCTATTAAAGGGCGTACTCGGGACCAACTTTCACTTCGTATAGCCTATACGACGAACTGAATACTTTAGGGGAGATGTTCTAATGCATAAATATTTTTCGAGCAGTCGGACCGGATGAGCCGCATAATCGCGTTTTCGCCCTTTCAGGATACTACGTCCATGCAACGTACAGGTTTGCTAAAAGCGTAGATTTTCACTCTAGTTAGTGATACATTCTTCAACACTGCTCGTGCAATGAATTTTCTTATTCCATTGACAGTAGTTTTTCTATTTTATTGAAGGCAAAGCTCCATCGGATTCGTAAAAACAGAGCTCGGGACCCTCGCAAAACCCTTCATGAAAACACTTTTCACTGTGAGTTCTTATGGAGGAATTTGGAATTACTACCACTTTCCACCATGGTATGGAATTGATATCGTTACGAGCTTTTTTCTTTTCATAACCGACATGTTCTCGTTAGAGATAAACAGCTTCAGCTTCTTTTCTCCACATTTCTGGTTGCTGTAAAAACTCTTCGAAAAGGAAAAGCACCAGGACCAGCGGAGGATGTTGCACCTACTTCAGAGCTTATGGAGTCAAACTGACAAGCGCTCTACTCAGTCAAACACTTTCATAATCTCGGCAGGCAGAAATTAGTGCATAAATCTTTCACTCTCATAATAATCAATTTTCTCTGAACACCCACTGTTCTGTTCCTTGTGTGTCTTTAAGTTATCTG
This sequence comes from Angiostrongylus cantonensis, assembly GCA_009735665.1. Lineage (NCBI taxonomy): Eukaryota > Metazoa > Nematoda > Chromadorea > Rhabditida > Metastrongylidae > Angiostrongylus > Angiostrongylus cantonensis. Next base: position 563,847 of record MQTX01000164.1, on the reverse strand, counting down.
GTAGAGACCACCCCCACAGAATGCCACACGGGCGAAGCGAAGAACGTGCCTGGCTTAAGCCAAAGAATCAATCTGAGGTATGGCGCGAAGTCGTACGTGATCACAAGGCATTTGTCCTTGTAATTCTTTTCAGAATTTCGAAAACCATTTTTGGATTGAGATTCTAATTTGGATGTTGTTTTCAGCAATATAAAAACATTTAGACTCTCTTTCTAAACACGTCAGAATTTGCAGCAAAAACGCTTGCATCTAATTCTCATCCTCATTCTAAGTTGAAGAGATTTTAGGTGTTAAGAATTAACCATTAAGTAAAATTTTTGCTTTTTCTACCCTACTCTTTTATTTGTTACTTTTTCACATCTATTCTTGTTGCTTACAGAAACTTGGATGCTCGGATACTTGGATAGCCCGTCCTATACTAGATGTGTGGGCTACAGTATAATTTCCAATTTTCGGAGACCTCCACTAGACATGTCACGTGGAGACCAACCGCACACAGTCCACATGGAAGCGTGATGTGCCTCTCACATAAAAACAGCAGTCTTATATACTGCCCAATATCACGCGTGATAATGAGGCATTCCTCCCTGCGGTCCATTTTCGGATTCTTGGAATTAATCCAGAATTCCTCGAGAGTTCTACGCGCTTGTGTTCTCGATTCTTGCGCGAGGATAGTAACCTCTACTTCAAAATCTTCTCCATTATGTCTCTGCGTCCTATGTGAGCCCAGTGGGGTACTCGATCTAACTTTAAGTTTACCGACTAGGTGTTCTTTTTTACAAGCGCAGAGTGGTCTACCCGTTTTGCTAAAACATTCGTCTCCGCACGTTTTACAAGAGATCAGATAAACTGCACCAGAACTCATGCAATCACCGTCTCCACCGTCAGAGCAAATTATACAATTTTGCGTTGTACATAGACGGTTACACAGGCGAGCTACAGTTTCGTAGCCATTGGAAACGGCTATTTTCCGCGACAGGTTTCGGGATTCTTCCTTCTGCTCTCTTCCGGTACACGCGCTGGGACTGTTCGGTACATGTTTCTAACAAGCGCCCTTTTCGTGTGAGAGGGGTGACAGGAGAGGTAATGAGCCAAGATATTTTTACTATTTGACTTTCGGTGCTACTTTGTAATGTAGCCATTTTCTGACAGGTTAATTTCGACATCCAGAAATGGAAGCCAGTTTCCTTTCGGTTTCTCTCGGGTGAACTTGTTATACTCTGACGGTTCGCCCAACAACTCGAAACCTTTGTCCATTTCCTCTTGTATTGAGCAAAGGACAAAACCGTCGTCATGTATCAAACAACTTGTCTATTATTACATCGGCGTATGAAAACTTCTTTTTCTTTTCACATGGCCCTAAGGAACCTCGCTAGAGCTATAGTTTGGGAACTTGGCCTTTCCTCTACAGCAGTTCCGAGGAGCTACAGTTTCGTAGCCATTGGAAACGGCTAATTCTCCCGCCAGGTTTCGCGATTCTTCCTTCTGTTCTCTTTGTGTACACACGCTGATCCCTGTTCGAAACATGTTTCTAACAAGCGACCTTTTCGTGTGAAAGGGGTGAGAGAAGAGGTTATGAACCAAGGTTTTTTTTACTACTTGGCATAAAATTTTCTAAAATTTCTATCACTGTTCTGTTCCTTGTGTGTCTTTAAGTTATCTGGTAGAGACCACCCCCACAGAATGCCACACGGGCGAAGCGAAGAACGTGCCTGGCTTAAGCCAAAGAATCAATCTGAGGTATGGCGCGAAGTCGTACGTGATCACAAGGCATTTGTCCTTGTAATTCTTTTCAGAATTTCGAAAACCATTTTTGGATTGAGATTCTAATTTGGATGTTGTTTTCAGCAATATAAAAACATTTAGACTCTCTTTCTAAACACGTCAGAATTTGCAGCAAAAACGCTTGCATCTAATTCTCATCCTCATTCTAAGTTGAAGAGATTTTAGGTGTTAAGAATTAACCATTAAGTAAAATTTTTGCTTTTTCTACCCTACTCTTTTATTTGTTACTTTTTCACATCTATTCTTGTTGCTTACAGAAACTTGGATGCTCGGATACTTGGATAGCCCGTCCTATACTAGATGTGTGGGCTACAGTATAATTTCCAATTTTCGGAGACCTCCACTAGACATGTCACGTGGAGACCAACCGCACACAGTCCACATGGAAGCGTGATGTGCCTCTCACATAAAAACAGCAGTCTTATATACTGCCCAATATCACGCGTGATAATGAGGCATTCCTCCCTGCGGTCCATTTTCGGATTCTTGGAATTAATCCAGAATTCCTCGAGAGTTCTACGCGCTTGTGTTCTCGATTCTTGCGCGAGGATCGTAACCTCTACTTCGAAATCTTCTCCATTATGTCTCTGCGTCCTATGTGAGCCCAGTGGGGTACTCGATCTAACTTTAAGTTTACCGACTAGGTGTTCTTTTTTACAAGCGCAGAGTGGTCTACCCGTTTTGCTAAAACATTCGTCTCCGCACGTTTTACAAGAGATCAGATAAACTGCACCAGAACTCATGCAATCACCGTCTCCACCGTCAGAGCAAATTATACAATTTTGCGTTGTACATAGACGGTTACACAGGCGAGCTACAGTTTCGTAGCCATTGGAAACGGCTATTTTCCGCGACAGGTTTCGGGATTCTTCCTTCTGCTCTCTTCCGGTACACGCGCTGGGACTGTTCGGTACATGTTTCTAACAAGCGCCCTTTTCGTGTGAGAGGGGTGACAGGAGAGGTAATGAGCCAAGATATTTTTACTATTTGACTTTCGGTGCTACTTTGTAATGTAGCCATTTTCTGACAGGTTAATTTCGACATCCAGAAATGGAAGCCAGTTTCCTTTCGGTTTCTCTCGGGTGAACTTGTTATACTCTGACGGTTCGCCCAACAACTCGAAACCTTTGTCCATTTCCTCTTGTATTGAGCAAAGGACAAAACCGTCGTCATGTATCAAACAACTTGTCTATTATTACATCGGCGTATGAAAACTTCTTTTTCTTTTCACATGGCCCTAAGGAACCTCGCTAGAGCTATAGTTTGGGAACTTGGCCTTTCCTCTACAGCAGTTCCGAGGAGCTACAGTTTCATAGCCATTGGAAACGGCTAATTCTCCCGCCAGGTTTCGCGATTCTTCCTTCTGTTCTCTTTGTGTACACACGCTGATCCCTGTTCGAAACATGTTTCTAACAAGCGACCTTTTCGTGTGAAAGGGGTGAGAGAAGAGGTTATGAACCAAGGTTTTTTTTACTACTTGGCATAAAATTTTCTAAAATTTCTATTTTTACGCATAGACTGCCGGCAAACATTTCTGAAAAGACTTCTCTATTGCAGCTTCAACTTAACTGGATCCTATGCCGATTTGTGTTTCATAGATCGTTCCTGGTGACGAGTGATTGCTGATGGCGTCGTCAGGGTGAAAACTGGAGAGAAAGGCAAAGCGAGGGCTTTCGTGATGCAGTGGATAACACGCGAGCCCCCGGAAGGGCTAGTCGCTGTTTCGAAGATGGCCTGGGGTCCATGTTTTCCAAATATTTGAGCACCACTGCGCTTGTATCTCACATAATACTATGCCGTTTAAGCAATAATAAGCAGTAAATAGAAACTCGGACACTATAACCTTAAAAAGCCTCCGTCGTTAAAGCTGTCTGAGTTCCGAGTGGGTTGGGTAAGTGCGAGAGTTTATTCGCGCTGCTTAGACAAATGTTACTTTTTGACACTTCAGTAACGTTTTGTTTTCAGGATAATCACGTGTTTTATGAAACCGACATTTCGCAGTTTCTTTAAACTTCACCGAGTTTCGTTTTTGTATCCTATTACGCATAATATCAAATATTATCGAGATATTGCTTATTCCGCAGACTCTCCATACAATGTTTCGCTACTTCTGTTGAAAAATGCCATGAAAAAACAGGTGTGGACAATAGGCAGCAGTAAGATTTAGTACTAATTCCAATTTCTGTGAACGTTTTCTTGAAAGAGAATGCAGTCTTCATGGTCTTTCATTGACTGGAATTCCAACGAATAACTCTTGAAAATCCAAGCTAGTCTAGCAATGAGCATCTTGGTAAGATGAGTTAAAATAAACTGTTGCTTTGTTATCTCCAATTAATTACTGATACTGGTTTGATGTCTGTTAGAGTTAATTAGTGCCGATCCTGGTGTTGAAACCACTAAGGATGATCTTGTAGAAGATTCTACCATCTGGTTTGAACTTTTTCAAATCTATCAATCTATGTTGGATACTTACACAGCAGTCTACGGCTGCCGGTGCCACAATTTTTTACATCTTTTAAATCACCACTCTTCGATTTTGAGATGACGGAAACGAGAATTCGATTCAATTCGCGGAACTCACCAATATTACGTGCTAAGGTTATTCGTTAGTGGTAACTCCGAGCAAATTCCAGTGCACATCGGAACTATTTGATTATTGGTTGCTGGTAGAACTGATGTGTGGATACAATTTGGATACACGCATTTCAATCTCAGGAATGTGTGTAAAGATGAGTAACATAAGCCAATGGCAAATCGCAGTAGAAACATGGAACCCAATCCTTGAGTTTGCTTGAGTTCATGGTACCGTGTATGACCACTTGCTGTGTTTAATCATCGGCACGGAGGCATTGCATTATACTAAGTAGCGTAAATTTACAGAAAGGAACATCTCTTATGACAAGGCTTGTTGAATATCTTTATTTTAAAGGTGAGTGAGAGAAGAATTTAAGTTTAAAACATGGAACCCAATCCTTAAGTTTGCGTGAGTTCATGGTACCGTGTATGACCACTTGCTGTGTTTAATCATCGGCACGGAGGCATTGCATTATACTAAGTAGCGTAAATTTACAGAAAGGAACATCTCTTATGACAAGGCTTGTTGAATATCTTTATTTTAAAGGTGAGTGAGAGAAGAATTTAAGTTTAAGTTACGGTTTTATTAATGTGGCTGTTTAACAAAGGAAACTTTTTACATGAAAGTGTAGTGTGCATGAAGGAGGATAAAAGCATGAAGCTCTTGCCGTTGACCAATCCCTGAGGGATGGGCAATGAACTGGATTTCATTAAGCATCGTTTCGAGGTGACTGAATGATGCATACCTGTAGTGGCCTACCGATGTATCGGGCCAGTGCTGCTATCATCCAAGACAAGTCTGATACCAATTTGTCGACCCTGGAGGGATCGAGATGAAGAGTGCATTCAACATGAAAACTCCTAAATACTCCGTGATACCGAACGTGATTACGAGGCACTCCTCACTGCGGCTCACTTTCGGATTCATGGAATTCGTCCAGAATGTTTGAAGAGTTTTGCACGCAAAATTTTTCGATTCCTACGCGAAAATGGTAACTTCTATTTCAAAGACTTCTCTGTTATAATCTCTTGTCCTATGTGCACCTAGTGGAGTATTTGGTTTAAACTTAACCGACTAGATGTTCTCTTACACGGACGCTCAGTGCTCTAACCGTTTCGCCAATGTATTCGAGTCCTTACGCTTTACAAGAGATCAGGTAAACTGTACCCGAATTCATGGAACTACAGTCTCTACCGTTAGGGCAAATTGTACAGTTTTGCCTTGTGCCTAGACGGGGACACAGGCGGTTGCGAATTAGTTGGCATCTTAGAGTGTTCGGTGGTATTTCAATCACTGTTACCGAATCCTGTAGATCATCCTTTCTTAATCACCATTTTATAGATGCAGGTATTTTGTTTAAAATGAAGGCCATAATAAACGGGGTCTCATTATCCCTAAAATTATCATTTGGTGGCCTGGGTTTTCCTTAACATCTATCCCGAGGAGCTACATTTTCGTAACTATTGTACATGGCTATTTGCCATGACAGTTTCGGAAACTATTCCTTCTGCTCTCTTCCGGTGCTGTAGCTATTCAAACTATATTTCTTAGAAGCGCCCCTTTGGGTGTGGAGCGAGATAACAGATAACGAATACCAGTATGTTTTACTATTTAACTTTTGCTACCATTTCCTGAAGTAGCCGTTTTCGGATAACTTAATCTGAACATTCAGAAACGGTAGCAATTTCCTCTTCGTTTCTCTCGGGTAAACGTGACGTACTCTGACTGTTCATTCAATAACTCAAAATAATTTGTTGTGCAGAAACACTAGAATGCAGAAAATTTCCCACAAAATGCGAAGCTTTCATCATTATTGGCGAAACAAAAAAAGAAAGACCATGATTATAGCTCAAGGTAGGAAACTAATCACTGCTTTCACTTTGCTGGAAGCATTGAAGTTCTGAAGACATTGTTTTCGAAATATGTAGGGGATGAAGGGATCACATTAGAGGCAGTCATATGGAGTTTATGAGCACGGAAGGTTAGTAACGTAGGGCACCAGTTAGATAGAATAATTACTGTGCAATCTCGAACATGTGTACGTTCAGAGATAATACTCTACGACAAAATCTAGTTTGATAACCGTAAAAATGAGCCAAAATAAGAGCTTGTGTCCACGTCGAAGGTTTAGTGCTCGTGGAGCTAACCAACTCTGAAATTTCAACTTTATTAGCAAAGTAAATATGATAGTCGGGTGGTAGATCAGCAAACTGCTGATTTTCACCTATATCAACCGTACAGTATCAAAAAAGGGTCCAATGCTGAGACTTTCTAGAAGAAAGAAATTGAGCTGAGGAACAATAAGCTAATAAGCTGCTAATGCTAATAAGCGGGGTTGCGATGGCTTACAAGCAGCATCCCGTTTACGATATATTAATGGAGCTTTGGAACAAAGATGAAGAATTACTTTACAAGGATCTAACACAAGTTGAGTCGACATTTTATGACATCTTGGATGCAAATGGTCAAAGGGGCAGTGAAATCACATCGAAGAGATGTTATCAATCTGTTTCATCCCCCACAGACAAACGTATATGTTTACATCTTTCATTAAGCTCATTCGACGAAATATGGAGCAGGACACCAGCATCAGATTCAGCAATCCTAACCTCTTCATAACAACATTCGACGACGTTACTTGACAGGTGGAACGGTCACGCAAATAAAAAATGTCGCACACGGTAAGTAAGGGTCTTTCGAAATAAGGTGTAAGCAAATGAGGAAAAAGGTCACTGGAAATGATGCTGGAAAAAGTGAGCTGAAAGACAGAGATTCCTCTAATGAGACGCACAAACGGTGAATAACGTAACAGTGACTGGTGCAGGTGCTGCCAAAATTAAAGGAAACATATTAAATTGACAGGGTGTCTTCTTAAAATCTAAGTCATATGAAAATAACATCCAGGAGACTGAAAATGGTTCGTAAGAACTGGTATTATATTAAGTTAACCAATACTAATCAAGTGAACTAACAGCGGTCCCGGAATAAAACTAATGGCATGGTGGCAAATCTCCCCATGATCCAAAAGGAATGCGACTGTCTGTGGGAGTTCCAGGATCGACCTTCTATTAACCTCGGCATTGGAATATGAATGCGTAGTTTTCTTGTTCAGCAATCGCGAGGTTGTTATACAGCATACATTAACTTCCATAGAAAAACACACAATACAATACAACACAACAGTAGCTGACGTTTCGGCAGTATCGCCTTCTTCAGAGCCTGGAAGGGTATGCTGATATACAATTTATTAGGCCAAACACTTCAATAACACTTACAGTAAGACGAAATACTTCATGGCAATTACATGATCAACAGCTTCTCGAAAAACTCACCGCTTTTTTACATGACTTCCACTGAGGAAAGTTAGAACAGCTGATTATAGTCGCATATGATTGATGACTGCTCCACCCCACATCATAAAATGATCCGAAAATATGGAGCCAAGTAGCGTGTGACCTCTGGGCATTCCTCCATGCCTCCATTCATTGCGGGATTTTTGGCATTTATCCAAAAAGCCTCTAAGAGTTTGCGCGTTGGTGTCTTAGTTTCCTGTGCGAGGATATTGACTCTAACTTCAAAATCGTTTCCTCTATGCTTTTGTATCCTGTGCGTGCCTAGTGGGGTACTTTGTCTTACTTTTCGTTTGCCATCTAGGTGTTCTTTTATACGGATACACAAGGGTCTGCCCGTTTCGCCAATATATTCGTCTCCGCAAGCACTACAAGAGATCAGGTATATCGTACCTGAACTCATGCAATCACCGTCCCTGCCGGAAGGGCAAAATTATCGCTCAGATTTTCATCTTTCTGTTTGTGCTGTTGAAGGGTTTGACCTAGTGAGTTGCGTATTAGTGCACCCTTCCAGGCTATGAAGAAGGCGATTCTGCCGAAACGTCGGCTACGATTGTGTTTTATGTGTGTTATTGTATGGAAGTAGACGTATGCTGTTTAACAACCTCGCGATTGCTGAGAGAGAAAACGACGAAATCATAATTCAGTGCCGAGGTTAATATAAAGTCGATCCTGGGTACTGTTACAAGATGTACCTTTTCTTGCACTTGCACTAGTTGAGTAGTATTCCTAACCCCTTCCCTGCTAAGCGTCAACACTTCTACTTAAGCAAGACCGGGATTCTTGGAATCCTATGGGATTGTGTTCCATCCGACTTGAGAGTCCGGAATACCAAAAGAGAGAAAATGTGGTAAAATTAGTGGGCCAAGCAATCTGCTCGTTTCTTTTACACTAAAGACATGAAATTAGACTTTTAAATGACAATGTTCCTTTGTTGATTATAAAGCTATTGACCTGATGTCACATTTTTCGCTAACACATTAAAGTTCATTGTCAGCTCATTCTCAATCCGCCCTTAGTGTCAGTGATTTCATGGACGTGATTCCAACCGTTAGTTGTTCTCCTAGGTATAAATGATAAATTCCGCGAATATTATCACAGTCGTAAACGCGAAACCCTATTTCTCGATTGTTGAATGTTTATTCTCCGAGGAAGGACTTGCTTAATAAGTGATAATTTATAAGACAAAAGGTCAGGTGAATAAGGTGGGTGAGACAAATTATCGTACCTCAATGAAGCCGGCAAATGTGTCATAGTTGGCGGAATTATGCGCCAGAACTGAGATTTTCCGATGAAAAATCAATAAGGTGAAGATTCTATCAGAAAGATTATGAGAGCAAAATGAAAAATGGAACCCCACCCTTATTCCTATTTGGAGAAAATTATTTCTGCATGTACCACTTTTCATACCGACTAGTCTAATATTTGATTATTTCTGTTTCGGTCCATTACTCTGATTTCTTAGTTTGAAATGATTATTGGCTAGCATCCAAATGACGTAGACTAACGAACTACAACAATCAGTTACCTGGCTTCAACATCACCAAGGAATTCGATTACACCATTGTATTTCAATAGACCGCACTGTTTTAATTAGGCTACTTCACTGGTGGAGATGGACGTTTGAACGAAGAAAATCATTCCAATAGCTCGAAATTCTACTTGTTTTCAAGAACGTATAGATTCTTATATGCTCATTGGATTCTCTTAGACTAAAGAGCTTACTAATCCTGCATAAGCGTTGTGGCGCAGCGGCCGGCGGCCCCTGCAATGCATGGGATCGATCCTGGTTCCAGACTCACCAAACCTTCCATCACTCCGGGGTCTGCAAATTGGTGCCATACTTGTCTGGGAGGATAGCAACACTGCCTCACTATATTGGTAGGCCACTATGAGTTATTGCAAAAACCGTACATGCATTCAGTCACCTCCAACTATGCTTAAGGAAGTCGAATGCATGTCGTATCCCTCTGGAAATGGATCAACGCCGTGAGCTTTCTCCCTCCTTCAAACCTCCATTAGCATTCGATGTTGATGAATGTTAAATATTTTATTCTGCCACACGTATTGAATAAAGAAAGCCCTCCCCCTCCCCCTTCGAAGACCATTCGAAACTGTAACAAAATTTGAAAAAAAAGTCGATGTAAAAGCATGGTGTGGTAGTAAACACGTTAGTTCACTGTAGGAGGTTCGATCTCCGTCGCGGACACCTGCGGTGCGGAGTTTCGAAAATATCTGAGCTTGATTGTGGTTATATTCCACGCCATACCTGACCACAAAAAAAGAATAGACAGTGAATAAAAACAACTATATCGAGAATTAATTCAATCAGTATTTGTTTTATGATAAAACACCGATTCGATTGCAACTCAGTTCTGTTCGTGGCCATCAACAAAGATGAAGTAGAAGAAAAAAGCTGTGAAGACAAATCTTCCTTTTTTCCACTACGTCGGTTACAATGGACGGTGAGATGAGGGCTGAGAATCAGTTGCTGTCTTGTGTGGAAAACGGAAAGTTCTTCTATCGTGATAGATTGAATGAAACCCACATTTTAAAATCGCATTGAAAATGCAGCAAATTGTAGTTAACCGGCAAATTGTAGTTAAACTCAAAATAATAGGTTAGAGAATAGGAATTTATAGTTCCAAGAGGCCGAAGCAATAATGTGAAAAATTTTGTTGAATGACTTCTCCGCCGCTCTTCATTCAGTTTATTTCAGGAAATTAGAATGCCCTTTTTGAATTCACAAAACTTGAATAAATTTCGATAAAGGAAGACTAGAGATGAAGTGGGAATTACGAGAGATAAAAAATAAAGTAGAATGAATATAAAGCATTTTTCACAGAATTTCGGATTATATTGGAGCTAATAGAGTTAGATTTTACTTAATTCACAGCAGCATTTGTTCCAGATAATTCAGTTGAAGCAAAGAATAAACTGAAATGTGATTATGAAATGAAGACACTCGAAGATGGTAGGAAACAATGATTCAATCACATGGAAATGTGAACGAGAAGGATTAGAGCGACAAGAGGAAGTAAGCGCTCCAGTCTTGAGGATGGTTTTGGATACGAAGATTTTTGCACAAATTGGTTGCATGCATACATTAAGAAACGAGAAAGAAGGTAAACTATTTAATGGGAATCGTTGTTGCGATTGCCGCCATGTTGTTTTTCTATGACACAGTGGAAAATGCGTTGTGAATATAATTATAGCAAATGCCAAAGAATTCGATAACAAAAAGACACAATGGCGTCAGGTGAGGGAAAACTACTTACGACTTCGGGAAACTGCGAAAGAAACCAAGCAACAACTATAGCGATAAAAAGGTTCCGTTTTTCCTACAATTCATATCAAATGATGTAAGCGCAGCTATAAAACGCTGTTTAAGAAGGGCCGGTCTCGAGAACTCGGTAAACGTAGTTGAAATGCCACCGAGTAATCGTAGGCGCCCGCTAGTTCGTAACCGCCTCTATGACCCATGTCTATGTGCAACGCAAAATTGCATAATTTGCCCCAATGGCAAAGACGGTGATTGCATGAGTTCGGGTACTGTCTATCTGAACTAATGTAAAGCGTGCGGAGACAAATACATTCTCGAAACGGGCAGACCCCTCTGTGTCCGTATAAAAGAACACCTAATCGACAAACGTAAACCAAATACCCCACTAGGCATACATAGGACCCAGAGACATAAGCGGAAGGACTTTGAAGTACGTGTCACGATCCTCGCAAAGGACTTGAAAACACAAACGCGCAAAACACTCGAGGCGTTCTGGATTAATTCCAAAAATCCGAAAATGAACAACAGGGAAGAATGCCCTATTATCACGCGTGATATTGGGCAGTCCATAAACTTGTTATTCTGATGGGTGGGGCACATTACGCTTCTATGTGAATTCTGTGCGGTTGGTCTCCACGCGACATACCCTGTGGAAGCCTCATAGAAAGCGGTAAGTGTGCAAAGCTGTGTTCATTGTGATTGAAATCTTGGTTTAGCGTTTTCTTTGTTTGGTTATGGAGGTATTTGGTCGTGTAGATTGCCTTCAACTTGACCTTTCCAGGCTGTGAGGAAGGCGAAATCCGCCTAAAAGTCAGCTTGTTCGTGAAAAATGAATAAAAATAACACCTCGCGTTTGATCAACAAGAATGCGAAGAATTACTTGATCATTGCCGAGGTTAATAGGAAGTTGGTCGTGGAAGTTGCTGCCCAACAAAGTTCAGTAAAACGGCTGCAATGTTCTACATAGAATCTTTTAAACAGTGAAACGACCTGTGGTAGTGAAGAAAAACTATTGCTACGTTTTTAAGACTTGGCAAAGTGCCACACAGAGAAAAAGAGCTTCAATTTCATATTTTTTTGTCTCTTGTAACTAATTACTAAGTAGATTTTCACGCCATCCATTCTGTACTCCATTTCTTAACCGCCCCTTGCCGATTCAGTTACCTCTAGGCTAGCTTCTTCAGTGTGAAACCAACGACAAACTATCGTAAAACCATCTTAGCACAGTCTTCGAGTAACGTTTTCATCGTTTTTAAAAATTTTCACAAAAAATCTCTATAGCCATGATGTGAGGATTTTTGTGTATTCAACTATACAATAAAGGAATCCAGAAGTGCTGTTTGCACTACGGCAAACAAAAAGCTGTACATTTGCTTCAATAGTTGAACCTTCACAAATCCCAACTAATTTTGCGAACGCAAAAAATCTTCATCTAGGAGGACTGTTTACGCCGAAAGGCTATGGTTTTCCAAGTATTTTCCATCCTGTGACTACGTCATACCAAGGTGACAGTGATTCATCAAATCGTTGAGAATTATCTTAAGGATGAAAAGTTCAAACTTCATCCTCAGTTTCGGAGACCATGGTAGCGACATGAACTCTCACTATCAATCTTAGCTTAAGAACATCCCTAGTTGCAGTAAAGCACTGATAACACTGAACTGTTAGCCAATCACTTGGTGGGTTTTTTCAAGAATCCTTAATGGATGTGAAACGAGATTTTGCTAACGCGTGTTTTTGACGTTCAATGGCTTACGCTTCGGCGAGTTCGCCCGCTTCTGAGTCTAAACGTATTGTTACATATCTTTATCCCTAATACTTTCTGTTCTTCGCAAACTAATGTGCAAGTCAAGCCCTAGCTTGTTTGGCAGTGCTATTTACTTTTTATGAAGAGTGACAGCACCCCAATGCTATTCACATAAGATGATGACGCGCATATGTAATATAGAGTCGTTCGGTGATACCTCATCCCAAACAACCCTACAGAACGACTCTGCGATGTAAGCTATTTTCGAGCTCCTCGAGCAAAATGAAGAAAAATATATACGGTTTGTTAATGCTACAACTCATAACTTTCTCGAAAAAGTGTCTAGGCTCCTAAATCCTTAAGTGATCTATAAAATATTTTGTGCCAATCAAAAGAGAGTTAATGGAGCAGGAGTTGATACCAAGTCTCGCCATAGCGTTTAAGTTTAAGGTGGGAGCTGCAGTCTTTCCATAAGTGGTTCCATCCTCGAATGGTAGATATCGTCAAGTGTTCTCAGAGATAAAGCAGCAAGCACGTCCAAGCACGTTAGCACTCTTCTCTTTCTTCATCTAGGATGAACGTGCATAACAGAAATTTACTGTTTCCTTGATGAGCTGACACTTGACTGTCATTGCATCGCTTATTTCAATACGGCCAACGCTTTAACGATTCTTCCTCAGAGGCGGAAAGGCCAAATTGACGCGCAAAGTATTCGGCAAAGTTTTTCCACAACCCCAACAGGGAATCCTGATGCATAAATTTTAATTGCATTGAAGACAACTCTTTCAAATCCATTGGTCATTGCAGCCATCATCCGTCAATTTGTGTGCAGGCAGCAAGCACAAGGAGGAATTATTATCTTGGCACAGGAAATACTCATTTCCAACGGCCAGAAAACATTTACTGTTCAGTATAATTTTACAGGAAGAATATCGTCTTATGCGATAAATCTAGCGAAAATAAGGACGCTCTAGTACTGGCTTTGATTTCCACCAAAGAACAAAACTTTGTGTATCTGAGGAGGTTTGCTGCGACTGCCTGTCGTGGTGACGACCTTCGGCAGGCTTTGACCAGGCTGTCCTCGGGATTCCAGGAAACCACAATGGTTTAACCAGCAAATCTCCGAAAAATGGTGGCTACGCTGGGACTCACACAACTAGTGATGACGGGCCGCTCATGTATCAAGCAAGTCTTGAGAATTAGATCTGAAAATACGGACAAGAGCTGCAAGCGTGCACGGAGTATAAGAGAGGGGCGAAGAGGAGCAATAGCTAAACTCGTCACGATAAACAACGATCTTCAGTGGGCACAAAACTGCTATTGAGGCTAGGTCTAAGAAGAGATTTAAACCCACAATATTTGAAACCATTTTAACGTCTTCTTCATATTTAACCATATAATCACCGTCAATAAGAGGTGTATAGAAAACAATGGCCTTAAGAGTATCGTGGCCATTATTGAATTAACATCGAGCACTTTCTCCATTATTTATTTCGAAACCACTATTCGACCGCCTTAAAAACGACTGGCTATTCCCGGTTAACGAAATAGGCTTGGGACTACCGAATCGGCTTAATTCAGTTTCCCGTCTGTGTTCCATGGGGCACTCTTCATTCGATAGCAATGATCAGTACAGAATTAAGGATTCACACACTTTTATTCGATCCCTTCACTCATAGAAAGAAGTGCGAAACGAAATTAAAGCACACACTTTCCTTCTATTGCCTTCCTTTCTAATCTAAGCTTTAGTTTGGCAGCTATGCTTTTCGAACTGCAGGGAGTTTTGCGGCATTTTCCGCCATTTACTGTAGAAGGGTGTCAATGGACATGTTGGGAGCAGTCTTTCTCAACTACAACCGTGACTTTTTCATAGATTTGTGAAATGGAAAATTTCGCTTATTAAAAACGTAAATGGAGTTGATACAGGACGATCGACTTACCCAGACGGGAGCACACCATATGGCTTAGCTTTCTGAATGGAAGCCAGGCAATTTTTTTTCTGCATTGGGCTTCCTGGTTCTCTAGGAATGAAAAAAAAATTGCAATGAAGAGCTTGAGAGATGAGAGTAGTTTCCAACATGACAAAATTGTAGAAGAGAATTTGTTTTATCGTTCTGTAGGTATAAATTATATATATATATATATATATGTATGGCGCAATTTAAGAGCTCGTGTGGCGCAGTGGTTGGAGGAGCCACTGCGACACTCACGTGGAATCGATTTCTGCGCCCATGGCCTACCAAGCCTTCCATCCCTCCGGGGTCGGCAAATTGGTGCCAGGCTTGTCTGGTAGGACAGCAGCACTGGCTCGATACATCGGCAGACCACCGCGTGTAAAGGCCAGAGATATGCATTCAATCGCCTCCAACGATAGTCAATGTAGTCGAATGCATGGCGCATCCCTCAGGGATCGATCACCGCCGAGAGCTTTATCCTTTATCCTTTTTATGGCGCTATTTACTATGGTACTGCGGTCAATTACATAAGTGCTCTATATTCAGCGCTTGGGAATATTTTGCATCCTTTAGTGAGTGTAGGGGCACGTGTGGTGCAATGGTTGGAGGCGCCCTGCATCACATACGTGGAATCAACCCTCGTGTCCATGGCCCGCCAGGCCTTCTATCGCTCTGGAGTCGGCAAATTTGTACCAGACTTGTTTGGTAGGATAGCAGCAATGTATTGATACATCGGTAGGCCACCGTAGGTCACTGTAAAGGCCAGGTATGTATCCAGTCACTTGCAAACGATGCTTGATGAAATCGAATGCACATCCCTAAGCGAGTGATCAACGTCGAGAGCTTTATGCTTTACTTATACTAATTTTATTTTAGTATTTTTTACATTGGAGCATTCCATAAAAAAACCATAGTGGTTAAAATCAAGGAACAGTTAATTTTTGATCAAATCACTAGTTAGCGAACTTTTCGAAAAACGATTTTGGCAGACCAACAGGTGTAGAAAATGGTTTTTCTGGTTCCATCCCTACTATTCTAATTTGCTTTTATATTAACCATTCTTTGAATATACATGGTTTAGTAAGAAGGTTCTGGTACTCGCAAATTGAAAATGGCCACAATAGTGTCTTCACCGTCCCCTTGTCCAAATGAGTGTGGACACCATAGTTTCTTTCTATACCGCGCGTTTTTTTTCATTTTTGGATTTCAGCTGCGCATTCCTGCTTTCACTGCTGAAGAAAATAATGGGAACAATACATATGTTTTTAACCTTTTTTATTCCAAAGAGTCAACTTCCACTGAATTACTGCATGAATATCGCTTTTATGTCTAAGATGGAAGCTCCAGTTCTCCATCACCGACCTTTACTGTCGATACATAGACGCTTCATTGTCTGTTCCACTCAAGAACAGATGGATGAGTGTTTTAAACTGTTAAACCGACAGTCAGAGTATATAAAATTTACACGAGAAATGCCGACCGAAAACTGGATTTCATCCATAAAGATCCAAATAAAGCTCTCAGAAAGTGGCTATGTAACAAAATGGTATCGTAAGCCAAGTAGTAAAAACATAGTAGTTCACTACCTTTCCTCTCACCCTTCACACATGAAAAAGCACTTATCAAAAATATGTACCATACGGCTAAAAACGTGTGCACAGCAGAAGAGGAAAGGAAGAAATCGGAAAACCTGGCACGAAAAATAGTCATTTCCAATGGCTACGAACTAGAAACCACTCGGGTTAGACAAAAGCGTAGGGTGGTTTCCCAAAATAATGTTTCGAACGTAAGTAAGATTCCCTTTAATCTACCCTTCATATCAAATGAAGTAACGCAATTAAGAGATGCTTAAGAAAAAGTGCTCTTGAAAATTATGTAACGATTATTGGCATCCCATCCAATACCCTACGCTGTCAGTTAGTTCGCAACCGTCTCTATGATCGTTTGTGCAGCTCAGAAAACTGTATGATCTGTCCTAACGAGAGAGACGGGGATTGCATGAGTTCAGGTATAATATTTTTGATCTCATGTAACGCATGCAGTGAGGAATATATTGGGAAAACGGGTAGGCCATTTTGTGTCCGCATAAAAGAACACCTAGATGCAAAAGTTAAAGTACGTCAAAACACTCCTCTAGGTACGCATAGGGCACAAAAGCACAACGGCGATGATTTTGAAGTGACTGTGCGGATCCTAGCGCAGAAATCGTAAACATCAACGCGAAAACTCTTGAGGCCTTTTGGATAAATTTCAAAAAATCCAAAGATGAACCTGAAAGATGAATGCCTCACTATCACACGTGACCTGGCGCCCTATATCAAAACTACATTTAGACCCCGGAGTGTGTCTTTCTCGCGACCCCACATGGACAACGTGTAGACCAGTCCCATTCGTAACATCACGGTGAGTAGCCTTTCTGTTCAATATGGTGTAGACCTACATTTGACCTTAGCATCCTAACCCACCATCTATTTAAAACTTTTAATCTTCATTAATACTTTAGCCTTTTTTCCACCGAATGATTAAAGTATTCTAATATAAAATACGTCCACGTTCTGAGGAAGGCGAAATCGCCGAAACGTCAGCCGTTGACCAACAACACCTACAAAACAACAACGACAACGACAACAAAGACCTATACCAACCTCGCGTCAGCTAATGAAGATCAGTTTATAAGATCATGTAAATAAATATACTGCATGAATAACCAGTATTTTGATTGCTGTTAATCTTACACAAGGTTGTTAAAAAATTTCTATTGTGGCTAACGTTTCGGCGGATATTTGCTTTCTTCAAATTCCATTCTGTCGCCCACAGCTGCTAATTCTTGCCAAATGTGTCTTTGTAGTCGCCTCGAGTCGAATCCAGAGACGCACCACTCAAAGAAGTAACCATCAAAGAGGATCTGAAGAGGGAGAAGGCAGTGAAACGTTAACTGCAATAAAATTTTTTAGCCGTCTTGTGTAGGCTTGACAAAACAACAAGATATTCTTATCAAACACTCTGCTTCATAATTCAGCTGAGTGGAATTTCTCTACTTGACATTAAGGCAAAAGTTTTCTTGAAACTAGCTTTCCGATATAATCGGTGCCAAGCTGACATTAGATTACATCAAAAACCCATGTTTGGAGTTAAAGTTGAGTTCGCTATGGCACGGATTAATGAATGTCATTGAAAGCTAGCCAGAATACAGCACAGAGATTTGATTTCGGCATGCCTTGCCAAAAATTTGAACGCTTTAGAAAATGTGGTTGCATTTAGCATTTCAAGCATTGATGGAGAAGTTGCATATTTTGTCGAGGAAAGAGAATCTTTATGCTCAGCAATAGTATTTTTCTCGCAAAAATTGAAAATGTTCCACTGCCACAATAGACAACAATTTCGAAGAACCACTCTCTGAACAGCAAGTATCTCCTACAAGTTCTCAGAAGCACAAAAAGTTATCATCAACACCAAGGTTGGTAGGAAGACGGACGGTCCTTGAAACTACTATGACACCGTTTGGTAAAGGAAAAATGAAAATTGCAGCTAGCTTTTTTCGAAAAAGTGCTGCTTCAAATGTCTTTGAACTAAGTCGCTTCCCAATTATTTATGCTCAACGTTATTATTCTGGTACATTAACAAATACTAGTGAGCAGTGGAAAATTCGTGGAAACTGGTGATTTGCCGAATCCAAAAGCAAATTTGCAAGTGACGATGTCCGTCATTACGAGCATAGCGGGAGGTCGATTCCGCTACGGGGCCAATAAAGCCTCTCATCCCACCGGGGTCGGGAAATTGGTACCGGACTTCTCTGGGGAAAAAATCACTTTCTGCAATGCAATTGGAAACGCCCTAGCCCGGCTATCTCAAGGCTCCAAGAAGAATTCTTAGATCAGCATTCTACAACATCCGAGATGAAATGAAAACCCTCAAGTAGCAACCGAAGCAACACATAAAACGTCGAAGACTTTCGCAGACGATGGATGCGAGGAAACGAATTGGACGTGAGAAATGCTTGGATCCGCACAGTAGACGTGAAGACAGATCAAATGAAAAAATAAAATAAATAAAAAAAGCAAATTCGAATATAACTAGGAATTTTAATAGGACTATTATTGACGAAATTAATGAAAGAACAGTCGTAGTGAAAATAATAGGAGTCATGAATAACGCTTTATTTAGTGATCACAATTTCTTCATTGTAAGACATTTGAAATGCTACCATAATGACGCTTAGATATTTGCACATTTGGCCTGGAGTCTGAGTTTTGCAAATATCTCAGCATCATTCTTCTTGTTTTTCACACTGTACATTGCAGGGGAAAAAATTATGGGCAGCAAATAAGACCTTATACATTGTTATTTCGTCTACAGCCTCAGCTTGACAAAGTTCAATGCGGATTTGTGCTCTCCAGACAAATTCCGTTCGCGGATGCTTGCTGGTAAACTGTCTGAGAGCGGAGCAAAGCAAGGGACTCAGTCGTGCAGTGGGTGATACGTGAGCTCCCGAGAAGGTAATCGAAGTTGCGATCTTGTTTATGAACTGGGTTTTACAAATAGTGAGAACGTTACAAGTGCCAGGAACATTGTAAAAAGAAATAAACTTAATACCTCAGTGGTTTCAAGTAGTTGAAAGTAATGGCGATGAAATTGCCATTGATAGCTGCAATAACATTGTCTGTTATAGTGTTATTGTTGTCAACATTATTATTACCAGTATTCTATGAGAGTGACTGTGACGCAGTGGTTAGAGGTGCTTTCTCACAGTATACACAGAATCTTCGATTCGATACTTTGAAAAACCACACCATCTTTCCATGGCAAGCACATTGCACAGGACTTGTCTGAGAGGGTAGATACACTGAATTGATAACCAAAAAATGCTGAGATATTAACAGAACTCGGAACCTTAGACAGTCTACAAACCTGCAAATCCTTTTCGGGATTGCCCTTTCGTTTATAGTTCAGCATCCCTGCGGATGTATTCCACACAATACCTTTCTGTAGAAAAAATAGGCGGCTGATAAAACTTTAACACGAATAATAAAGATAAAGGACAAAGCTCTCGGCATCATTCCCTGATAGATGTGCCATGCACTCGACTTCATCAATCATCGTTAGAGGTGACTGAATGCGTATCTGGCCTAAATATTAACTCGTGGTGGTCTACCGATGTATCGAATCTGTGCTACTATACCGCCAGGTAGGTCTAGTACCAATCTGACGACCCTGAAGGATGGAGAGCTTGGTGGGCCTGGGGTGCGGGATCGAACACATGTGTATTGCTGTGCACAAGTGCTAGAAGCGCCTCAAAAATTAAACATACTGAATGAGTGACTATCCCACCATAAATCATGGCGTAGGAAAAATATTCATTCAACCATTCCCACGGCGATTGGAATGGAACTGAATGCACGGAGCACCTTTTGAGAATTCGTCGACATCAAATGTTTTGCCTTTAATTTTTATGTTATCATCGTAAATATCTCACTTGTTGTTGGAAGCAAAACAGCTTCTTCACAAACTCAACGTTTCTATGAGCATTCACCAAGTCTTGTGGGACCATTTATTAGCGCTGTTTGCTTGTACAGGCTACTAGCTGGTTGGGCCTTAAAAGCTCTAAAAAAAAGCTCTCGGCGTTGATCAATCCCTGAGGGATGCGCCATGCATTCGACTTCATTAAGCATCGTTGGAGGTGATTGAATGCATATCTGGCCTTTACAATGACTCGCGGTGGCCGGCCGATGTATCGAGCCAGTGCTGCTATCCTCCCAGACAAGTCTGGTACCAATTTGCCAACCCCGGAGGGATGGAAGGCTTGGTGGGCCATGGGCGCATTTTCACGTGCGCGCCGCAGTGGCGCCTCCAACCACTGCGCCACACGCGCCCCAACCAATTATCGTACATTGGTTGGGCCTTACGCCTAAATATCTTTAAATCTCATTTTATGAAAAAATGTCTTTATATGTCAGTGTACTGGTTGAAATTGAATTACCAGATGAAAGCTCGTGAAGCAAATTTAGTGAGCGACTCAGAAAATTCCATTTATTACAGTAGGGGTAGGATGTTGATTTCATGGGAACACAATCGAGATGCTGAGCAACTAGAAAAAAAGCTCTGGAGAAAGGAAGTATTATGAAAGTACTACTGTATACTCTTTCACTTATAAGGCAGCATGGGTAACATTAGGTTGATGGAAAACCTGTTTGGAAAGCCTGAAAACTGCTTCAGCGCCTTCGCCTTCTTGAAAGTCGGTTTTATGCGAGTCGTTGAGAAATCTCCGTTGCTCGTTCGTAAGCGTCTATGAAGAGTAGAATGTTTAAAAAAAGTTAAGAGATGTAGAAAAAAAATGAAGTTATCAATTAGATATGCAATGTAATGTGATGATAGACGTCATACTAACATATTCATGAGCGTTCTGGTTTCTCGAAGAATGAACGATTGAAAGTAAAAAAAAGTGAGGAAGTCTGTACTTTAAAAATGGAAAGTGAATTTGCCTGAAATAAGCATTTTGAAGACGACGAAATCGAATCGGTTTCCTAAGGAGCAGGATCGAGCCAGAGGTGTATTGCAGTGCACCTGTAACAACTGCTCTAAAGGCGCTCCGTTTTAGAAGATTGTCGAAAACTACTTGTAATCACGATCTTGGGATATTTGCACAACTCCAAGTCGCTAGTGTAATCGATGGGGTTCGGAAGCGCCATTACTCTCTCTAGGAGTTAACGAGCTCACTACCACACCAAGCGGGTCTTTCGTATCGCCTCTCTCAGCTAGTTCTATTGATCAGTGCCATCAGCAATCACCCGTCGACGGGATTGCTTTGGGGAGCACAAAACGCCATTGAACCCAGTTAAGCTGAAGCTGTGGTATAAATCACAAGGTACTCCCTCTTAAATTATTCCCTATTCCATTTAATTGGCAAGGTGTTATGTGAAATATAGCCATTACGAAGCTGAGATATTTGCAAAACTCCGGACCACTGGTGTCTGCGGTGGGACCAAACGCGCTATTACTCTTTCCGAGGCCTAACGCGTTGACCACCACTCAGAATCTTAATGGTTATATTTTACATAGTACCCTGCCATTAAGAAAGAATAGGCAGCAAATAAAAAGCGAGTACTACTTTCAATTTCTCAATAATTAGAATAGCTAAAGGCGCGTGTGGCACAGTGGTCGGAGGAGCCACTCCGACACACGCGTGGAATCGACCCCTGCTCTCATGGCGCACCAAGCCTTCAATCTCTTCGGGGTCGAAAAATTGGTACCAGACTTGTCTGGGAGGATAGCAGCGCTGACTCGATACATCGGTAGACCAAGACGAGTCATTGCAAATGCCAGATATGCATTCAATGACCTCCCAACGGTGCTTAGTGAAGTCGAATGCATGGTGCATCTCTCAGGGATCAATCAATGCCGAGAGCTTTAACCTTTTATCCTTTAGAGTAACTAGGCAGTTAAGAAATTTGCAGCTTTGTAGAAAAAGCAATGTTCTGGCGCAATAAGCATATGCAATTTTCACGAATTTTCTTTCATTGCGGAATTTTTAAAACTAGTGTTTACTGAAAACGAAATCTAAGCTGTACAAAGTTTAACCTCCAGCGCGGCACTGAGAATACACCAACGATACATTGGAGAACATCATAATGTCCTATGTGAGGAAATCTCTTCTCTGCAATCGTCTTGATGTTCAAAACGCTAAACTAATGAAGAAAAGCGAGAAGACATTTCTTATGAGCTCAATAACATCAAAATCCATTGAGGTAGAACAAGACCACTAGTTCTTACCATGGAAAAATATCAAGAGCCGATTTGACTTTACAACTTTCATTATCAGCTGAGGTACGCTGTTTTAAAGCTGAAAATGGTCAATTTTGTACTGTCTCTTACATAATTTTTATGGTTACAAAATGATGTGTTGTTCGGTCTGTAATGAAGTGAGAGATCTCATGCAGACTTTGTACTCCTCTGCGACTTAGGCAGATTCTGGAGATGAGCAACCAGTCAACTTACAACGTCACAGGTTATTCAAAAGTGCGAAATCATACTCAAGCTTGCAGCATGATTGTGCTTTCGTGTAATGTGAAATACTTTCTTCACATGATGATGTGTCCGAAACTCAAGTGATTTTAGGTTAGACGATAGATGGCTAAAAAAATTTCTCCAACGAATCACAGTAAAAGACTAGTTCGTTAGAATCGTTAAAACTAGTGGGAAATCCTTAAGAGTTCAAATGGAGGCAAATTTCGGTTCAAGAACATGGAAAACTAAACATGACACTGTTCGCATACGAGAAATCATCACAACTCAGTGAATAGTTATTGCTTCCGAAATGAAGGAATAAACACCCATTGTTGAAATTAGTATCATTCCTACTTTCGTTTCTGATTTCGGTTTCAACATGTCTCGGAATCAACTAGTAGGAAGATCGAGCGATCTTCACGCCCTTCTTGCAGTTGCAGATCGCATTAAATTTCATGTGATCGCATTACAAGAAACAAAAATCAAGAAAACCGACATACGCCAATTAAACAACGGGACCCGTGCGATCCATGGAGAGAAGGTCCCGTCACGAAATGTCGACAGCGTAGGCTTTGTCGTCCACGCGTCTATTGTCCATCTCGTCGTCTCATACAAAAACTTTCCCTCGCGTAGCCATCTTTCGTCTTCAACTGTCGCACCATAAGAAGATCGCTACCATCAACTGCTACTCATCGACCGACGCAGCTGATAAGTACGAATTAAATGCATTCTGCAATCAGTTGGAGAAAGTCATTCGCAATGATAAAGGATATCATAAATTTGTTGTCGGAGACTTCAACGCTAGATTAGGAAAGGCCAACGAGAGCGAATACAGGATCGGAAATTATGGATTGGAAGGAAGAATTGAGAATGATTGAGAATGGCAACCGTCTCTCCTGTCGGCAGCACGTCTCTTCCATGGAAACTCGTTTTTCCAGAAGAAAGAAAGCCGCCGCTGGGCATGGGAGTTTCCCAACGGCATGACTCATGCGGAGATCGACCATATTCTGACAAAAAGAAGATGGTGCCTACCTGACACATCGGTAGTCCCGTTATTCTGTACTGGTTCTGATCACCGCCTTCTTCGCGCGAAGATTCGCTTGAGCCGCAAGCTGGAAAACAAACTTTCTTCATCGACTACGACGAAAAAGTCTAGCTGTACATGACGAGAACATTTTGAACGAAGTCCTACCCAAACGTGACTGGCAGATTAAAGAAGACCCGACCAAAGACTATAAGCTGCTTGTCGAAAGACTGAAAAGCTGCGCCGAATCTGCCTCAGTTCCTCAAGCAAGAAGATCGGATCTCATCTCCACCACTACTAAGGAGTTGCTCGAAAACAAAAGGAAATTGAAGCTTGATTCCACTGCTAAACGTTTAGCGCGGCTAGTAATAAATAGCAGCTGTAGAAGAGCTTTTCAGAAAGATCTACAACGGTAAGAGCAGAAGAAAGTACTGGAAGCAGCAAAGAGAAGAAGCAGTCTGAAAAAATGTCGTCGGGACTTATGTAATTAGAATGTTCCGCTGTCAGCTCTGATGAACGAAGATGGGTTCGTCAAAACTTTCCGCCATGATATAGAATTAGTAACGGAAACGTTTTACACCATCCTTTTCCGCTCCACAATCTCCGTCTCAGACCCTAATATCCCCGCTGGAGAAACACCACTTGGAATTCTTCCGTCGGAGGTTCGAGTTGCGATAGAAAGCATGAAAAGAGGCACAGCTGCAGGACCAGATCGTACGTATACCTTGGGCGATCAATGAGCTTCGAAAACAACATGAAGGCAGAACTAGATAGAAGAAGGAAAGCAGCTGGGGCCGCATTCGGGTCCCTCAAAGAAGCCACCAGCGAACTGAGAAACCCGAAAGCCCGCGCTCGTCTCTTCGATTCTACGGTCCTCCCAGCGCTCTGTTATGGTGGAGAGACGTGGGTTGATTCCTCAACAACGTCAAGAAATCTTTGTATTACTCACAGAGCGCTTGAGCGATGTCTTCTGAAACATAACCGACACTCTCAATATCTAGCGAGAATGCGAAGCTCTGACATTCGAAATCTGTTACATCTTCGAGATCTAGGAGATCATACATCGAGAGCGAAACATAGATGGACCGGTCACATAATGAGAAGAACAGACGACAGATGGACGAAGAGAGCAGTAGAGTGGGCTCCAAGAGAATGCAAACGTTCCCTTGGACGACCACCTAAACGTTGGGTGGACGTGTTCGTAATCAAAGTTAATCAGTTGTGCCTGCAGCTGCAGTTGTTTTACAGATCACGGTATGAGACTCGCACGCGCTACTATGCTCTAACAAGACCACTACCATTTACTACGATTACGAGAGAAAGGAACGAATGGCATATGTGCTGGGGTCCGCACAACTCGTGAAGACGGACCGTCCAAGTATCCAAGTAAGTATCATTAATTGGTAATAAAGATGTACAAGAACTGCTTAATATTTGATAATTCTGCGATAACTCGAATGAAGTGAAAAAACAGCTGACGTTTCGGCAGAATCGCCTTCTTGAGAGCCTGGAAGGGTACACTATTATGCAACTCACCACGTCCAACGGTTCAACAGCGCAAACAGAAAGATAAAAATCTCCACTTTAATTACAAGATCAATGGCTTCTCGAAAAAACCTACCGCAATCTTCACCTTATTGATTTTTCATCGGAAAGACGGTTATATAGGCGGTTACGAACTAACTGACGACGAAGAGTATTCGGTGGTATTTCAATTATCGCTTCCGATTCCTCTAGATCTGCCCTTCTTAAGCCACTGCCAAAGTCACTATTCCTGCACAGGAATCAGAAATATCAGGATGTAAAACTCTTGACGTATTTTGGATTAATACCAAAAAGCAAAATCGAACCGCAAGAAGTAGTGTTTTGTGATCACACATGAACTCGTGCCACATCCCAGGCCGATTCACTGACCTGTCTCAGGCACATTCCTCGCCCATGCAACACTCTGTGCGGCCACTTTCCACCAATTAACTAGAGGTCTTCCAGCGAATAGACCGGTATGTGTTTGAAAAAATCTATTTAATATGTGAATAAAAATTTATGCGTTAAATCTTATTTGCTAAGGTTATTAAAGGGTTTGGCCGAGTAGATTGCATGTCAATCTCACCTTTCCAGGGCCTCAAGAAGGCGAAACCTCTGAGACATCAGCTATTCTGTATTGATAATTGCTGTAATACCAACGTCGTACTTGCTCATCAAGAAAAATAGCAAACTATACTTGATGTTTTCGCTTCCGATCCTATTCTGTTAATTTCTCACTTTGCGCGTTTATAATGACTTTTTGAAAGACGAAGTTCTTTGTGCAAACTGCAACGCCGAGATTATTTTTAAAGAACCGAAACGAATAGCGGTTTCGTTACACTTCACATTCCAGCTTTTCTGTAACTCTCACCTTGGTTTTAAATTATTGTAACAAGATTTATAAATGTTTCCAAAGCCATAAAACATCATTATGTAGCCAAATCCTCGCAGGAGTAAGAAAGCGAAGAAAGGAAAGAATTTATGCTGGAGAGGGGCAATAATGGCAGATTCTTGCAACAGCGTGCTTCAGCCTTGGTTGGAATGACTTATGTAATGTGTTTCCATTTGCAATAAATAGTGGAATGAACGAGATGACATTAAAGTCATAGTATATTTCAGATATCTTTGAGTTGAGCACAGGAACGACAACAAATTTCAGAAAAATCCTTAGCGCTACAATAGTGGCGCAACTTCGCCTTAGAATACATTCGACACATCTTTACGTTCAGATCAACGCATTCTGAAAACCAATTAAAGTATAAGGATTGCACGTCTTCTTTATGAGTGACAAAAAGGAGTTATAAAGATACCTGAAAGCTTACTAGGATTCTCAACGCACTGTCCTGCCATACACCACTGAAATAAGAAAGGTCATGAACTGAAAGAAGTGATACAACGGCGATCATGCTGAGAAATTTTCAAAACTCCGGACCACAGATGTCTACTGTGGAGAAAAAGCGTGCTATTTTCCTTTCCGGGTGCTAACGCGTTCGTCACCACACCACGCGGGTCCTTCGTTTCGCCTGTCTCTGTCATTGCCGTTGTATCACACATAATACCTTGCCGTGAAAAATTGTAGTAGGCGGTAAACAAAAAGTTAACATTGAAAAAAAGTATTGAAAATCAAATACTTTTATTTTATTGCCATGTTTTGTGGGCATGAACTCCTCTGTTCATAAATGAAATTGTACAAAGAAAGTATTGAAAAGAAACAAAGGAATAAATGCCAAAGTGATCTATGCTCTCTCAAATTTCTTTGCAAAAGAGTGTAGTGAACCCAAAGTGATTTAGTTTTCTGTCTTTTTTGTTGGTTAAAAAACTTTCATCTTTTTTCAGGTAACCACAGTAACCAACAACTTAGTAAACGATTTGATCGAGTGCACTGTCTGCCGTCTCTCAACTTGTAAGCAATAAACCCTCCTCAGAAGTAGGTAGAAGCACTCATTCACAGCTATTTTGATAAATATCTTTTGTTTTATATTTCCATTCTTTCCTACTAACAGTGACACATTATTTTCAAAACTTTAATAAAATTTTCTCTTATTTTGCTATTAAAAATAACATTTTATTTAGCGAGCGGTAATACCTTCGTTCTACCACACTCGGTACCATCTAAAGCTGGAAAGTACGTTCTTGTCTCACATGGTTCATTTCTTCGCTTGGTGCGGTCCTTACACCAGACTCTTCGGCACAAATCAAAACCACTGAAGTACTCCTTGCTCTGAAATCGAGCATCGATTCAGTCAGCCTGACAGTTCAACTATGTGAAAGGAATAGCAAATTTTAGCTGCTTAGAAAACAGGCACAGTAGCCTTCGATGACATCTCCTTCATCCTTAACACCATTCGTCGTTTCAGTGGTACTGCCAACGCTTACAATCCTCGTGTTCTGTACTATGCTAAACCTTGTAGATAACGTTAAGAGGAATGGAGGACATAAGACCCTCTGTATGAAATTTTTATATTCATAGTGCTTTACGGAGAGACTGCAGTGTAGTGTTTCCACCCCGTGAAAGAACTCGCAAAACGAGGAAAAAAATCTCTACTGCCAGAAATTTCTGCCGTCTTGTAATAACTCATCAGTTAGTGACTTCCGGTGGCTTTGCTTCACATGTATAATTCCAGTAACAGATTTTTTGAGGTTCGCTTGATTCATGAAGGCAGTTAGCGAAATAACTAAAGTTTGAAACGTCATCCATGGTCTTTAAATTTGCCTCTCTCATTACAATGAGGTACAACGATAGCATTTGGAAGCAGCATATAATAGTACAGTTTTTTTTTTAGTAATCAAGGGCATTTTGAACAAAGCGGGCAAGCTCATATTTCATAGCCAACAACACAGTGATAAGCGTAATAGAGCGCTGAGAAAAACCATCTAAGTCTAAACTATGGTGGTCAATGTGTCGAAGAGTGGAAATCTTAATTTGAAGATTATAGTGAGACTACGATTTCATACCGGACAAATACCGTAGTGTGGTCCAAACGTGATTTGACATTGCTGCAGAAGACTGATCACTTCTCCAGGAGGTCGAGATATTTCGCTACGTTCGGAAGTTTCTTCCCCTACTTTTCTGTCCAGAGTTTGCACTTTACGGATACAACTAGTTAGTGGTGATCTGAAATGTTTTCACAAAGGCATCAAGCAAGCAAATAAACATAAAATATAACCGGCGCAGTCCTACTGATTATCGAGTGGTTTGAGCAACCACAGTTGACC
Organism: Angiostrongylus cantonensis; assembly: GCA_009735665.1. Lineage (NCBI taxonomy): Eukaryota > Metazoa > Nematoda > Chromadorea > Rhabditida > Metastrongylidae > Angiostrongylus > Angiostrongylus cantonensis. Next base: position 535,387 of record MQTX01000164.1, on the reverse strand, counting down.
TGTGTGCATCTCAACGCTGCTTATAGCGCTGCATCCGTTTGAGTAGAACGAATAACGTCAAACTTTAGCGTGACCTTTTATAATCACTTATTTTAGCGGCAGGATATCCACATATCTTTCTTGTTTTCCTTCGCCGTATTCGGTATATCCGCTGAAAGCTGATTATGTTCTCCCGGAGTAGATGCGGACCTATTCGTTGAAGATCACCCAAAACATTCCTCATGGGCTTCCCAGTTGCTTGATTGCAGATTTCGGTGAGATCGATACGTGGATGCACTTCGCATGCACGGATGCACACCCAGACATTTTTAAAGGAATGCACGTATGCGTGGAAAGTCAAAATCATTTCTCAACGAGCAAACCACCTTAGTTTTTCTCCGTGGTAAGAACACCTAAGGTACTGGCAAGTATATGGTGACCTTTTTTCTTCCCTCTAAGCCCTTAGCACCACTATTTGTCGCGCGACGTTTTTTGCTAAAGTGTGTTCAAATTACGACTCTCAGAAACGGCACTAGTTATTCGTTTATTTTTTTATTACAAAACATACTTGAGTTTGCTTTCGATGCTTCGTACACTGCATTGGCTCATCATGCGACTGTGAGTGAACAACTCAAAGTTTTCCGTACCAGACATGGTAGCAGCCATTAAGAAGTTCTCTAATGACGAACATTCTTCGGATTGGGGGCTGCCGTCGTGAAATGCACCAAGGCTAAATTACAGTTAAGGAAGCAAAATATAGTGACGAAATTTGTCGTGATAATGAAAAATGTAATTAAGTATTATTTACAAACTAGAAGTTCTTCATATCCTATATAGTGTTTATAAAACACTGACGTGGGAAAATTTATAAATACTTCGTTTTCTCTTTTCGTCCGTAAATCATCGTTTCTAGGGTTTGCTTTTCAGAAAGCGATCCATCACAAGAATGTGTCAGATGATCATTTCAAAGACATCATTTCTTTAATAAATTATTTCGGTCTTCCTTTTTCGTGCTAAAAATTTCAAGTGCTGATTTTTGCTAGTGGAACAGACGAGAGGACAAATATCGCTGGTTCTCTTACACTGCGAGAGTATGCTCAGCCTGCTCTTGGCTGTGAAGTTTCGAGATGGTTTGTTCAGGTCTGAACAACCAGCCACTTTTTACTTTCGGGCTGCATGGAGGAGTAAGCCTACTCTAATAAACCAACAACTTGGAGGAACTTGAGGAGCGAAGACGAGAAGTTATGTCTTCTCTCCAATAAGAAGTCTTGGTGAAATCGGTTGACATGGTTTCCTATTCTAAGAAACTGGTGGCGAATACTAGTTCTCTTATACAATTTTTTACGAAACTCTTTATACACTGTCTTTTTACCTTCGTTCGTTGTAAAAATTGAGGATAAAAATTAAATTGTAGAAAGCTTCAAGTTGATGATGGGGAGGGGCTTTACTTTTCAATTACCCTTTAGCGAAGCAGAGATGATGAACAACGAGCTCAACGAAGCGGTGATAAAGATCGAACTTGGCATAAATCGAAAGAAGACCCAGTTCATGAATAACCCATGGTGCGAAGGCGAAAAAATTGAATTGGATTGTTCTCTCATTGCAGAGACCACCTCGTAGTATGCCTTGGGCGATCAATGATCATAGAAAACAACATGAAGGAGGAATTAGATAGAAGAAGGAAAGCAGCTTGGGCCGCATTCGGGCCTCTCAAAGAAGCCACCAACCAACTGAAAAACCCAAAAGTTCGCGCTCGTCTCTTGAATTCTACGGTCCTCCCAGCGCTCTGTTATGGTGCAGGGACGTGGGTTGATTCCTCAACAACGTCAAGAATTCTTCGCACTACTCACAGAGCGCTTGAGCGATGTCTTCTGAAACATAACCGACGCTCTCAATATCTAACCGGAATGCGAAGCTCTGACCTTTGAAATCTGCCACATTTTCGAGATCCAGGAGAATATATATCGACAGCGAAACATTGATGGGCCGGTCACATAATGAAAAGTACAGACGACAGATGGACGAAGAGAACAGTAGAGTGGGCTCCAAGAGAATGCAAACGTCCCCTTGGGCGACCAACTACACGTTGGGCGGACGTGTTCGTAAACAAAATTAATCAGCTGTACCCTCAAATAGTGCGTGTGGCGCAGTGGTTGGAGGCGGCACTGCGGCACGCACGTGGAATCGATCCTCACTCCCATGGCCCACCAAGCGTTCCATTCCTCTGGGGTAGGCAAATTGATACCAGACTTGTCTGGGAGGATAGCAGCACTGGCTCGATACATCTGCAGGCCACCGCGAGTCATTGTAAAGGCCAGATATGCATTCAGTCACCTACAACAATACTTAATGAAGTCGAATGAATTGAGCATCCTTCAGGGATTGATCAACGCCGAAAACTTTATCTTTTATCCTTCACCCGCAGCTGCAGTTGTTTTACAGACCACGGTATGAAACTCGAAAGAGCTACCATGCTCGAACGAGACCACTACCATGGACTACGATTGCGAGAGAAAGGAACGAATGGCATATGTGCTGGGTTCCGCACAATTCGTGAAGACGGACCGTCCAAGTATCCAAGTAAGTAAGTAATCACCCTTTAGAGTTGAATGGACTGTGTGCACATGTTGAACGGGTTCAAGCATTCGTTGTATAGCAAGAAATTAGTTTCCTATGATAAACTACTGTGATTTGTGTTTCGCTTTATCAAAGAAAAACTTTCGCTATTGTTAAAAATGTCGCGAAAGCAGCATTAACATTTCGTGAACGATATTATTGATTCAATGATTAGTTCCACCTCAATCTGCAGTCAGCTTAGAACCTGAAATAAATAAACAGCCGTGGTGCTTAGATTTAAACGTCTAAGTTTTTCCACTTCCGCTTGTTTTAAGTTTCCTTTCACTGAGCACGGTTTACCTATGACCCAATTCGTGCGCAGCGACTATCGCTGTTGCCCCGGCGCCAACGTCCTCCACAACACTGGACGAGTCACCTCGTTGGCAGATGTTCCCAACGTACGCTAGGCCTTGTGTGGACGAGTCTCCTTGCGGCGAAAGAAGATCGTATCTAAAGATATCCGAATATAAATCTATGCATTTTTTCATCACCCACACACACACACACACACACACACACACACACACACACACACACACACACACACACACACACACACACACACACACACACACACACGCCTATGCTTTCTTGTGAGAGACCAGAGAAAGAACCATTAAAGCTGAGAAGGAGGTCGACATTTCCATCTTGGATTTCCCACAAAAAAGATTCTAGAAAAAAAAAACCTACGCATGTGCTACTAAGAGGTTTTATGCTTATTCACTGGCTTATATTATACTTCTTGACGAATACGGTAAGATCACGAATTTCGACACCGAACACAATTTTTGTAAGTAATTCAAGTTAAATGTGAGTGTGAACGCAGTGATGACTAACTTGGTGATAAGGATTGCATGATCGTGTTTAGGAAGAAACTGTTCGTGTCTTCTAAGCCAATGCGAAAATTTTTCGAGAGCTTCTGTCGCCGATATGCTCAATGTTAATCTGGAAAGAGTTTATTTCGGATTTCCTTAACAACAATGCCTTTGAAGAAACCTGCACCAGCGGACCACACCTGCCATCAATAAGGCTATATTCATTGGTAGTTTTTTCAACTTGGATAATTACTTCGATTTGCTTCAACTTTATGCTTTGAAGTCGGTCCATATTTTGTAATGATTTGGCATTTTACACCGCGGGATTATGTGGTGAATCGCGAACTTCTTAGTCGTCGGTTCACGATTATCGACTGATTCGTTCCTTTGTTCTTTGTTATTTTATTGTTAAGAGTCTGCTTGCAATATTTTCACTAATTTCATTGTATCTTATTTAACCTATTGATTTATAATCTTGTTATAATACTCTTTATTAAACAAGTACTTAAGATAAAGGAACTCAATAGGTTCTTATAGAACCTTCAGTTTTTCTTCTCGCCAAACGCGGTCATGTGTAGGATGTTGAAGTACTTCAATACTTTTGCCAAAGAGATTTCCATAAGGTTATAGCAACAAAGTATACGTCACTTGCATTATTTGATTCTTTCCTTTCTTCACTCTAATGGCATCACTTTTATTTTATATAAATTAACTTCGGTAACGGTATGAGAGAGTGCCCTGCAACACACACGTGGAATCGATCCTCGCTCCCATGGCCCACCAAGCGTTCCATCCCTCTGGGGTGGGCAAATTGATACCAGACTTGTCTGGGAGGATAGCAGCACTGGCTCGATACATCTGCAAACCACGGCGAGTCATTGTAAAGGCCAGATATGCATTCAATCACCTCCAACGATACTTAATGAAGTCGAATGCATGGCGCATCCCTCAGGGACTGATCAACGCCAAAAGCGTTATGCTTTTATTGACGGTATGAGGCTCGCACTCGCCACCATGCTCAAGTAAAACCACCGCAATGGGCGACCACTGCGAGGGAAAGAAACGAATGGCAAATGTGCTGCGGTTCGCCCATATCGTGAAGATAGACTATCCAAGTGTTTAAGTAGCAAGTGAGTAAGTAAATTAACTTTTTTGAATATTGAAACTATTATAGAACTTACCCACACAGTGATATTTGCTTTATCCAAGTCTGAGTCAATGGTTGTGGAGTTACCGAAAGTCGAACTGTTGTCTTCTGCGTGTTCATCTGAGGCGAACATCATCGGACAGTCGTCTTCTCTACATGGAAATCAAATAGGCACCTGCATCATACATGAACATACATTATCAGTTTATATGACCCTATTTCACACATTAGGGAGGATAGCGCAGAAATAGTGATGCCAGCGATGAGGAGCTGGTTCGATCTCGCTCCAGGCTCACTAAGCCTCCTATCCATCCGGAGTCGGGAAATTGGTAAAGGACTTGTTTGAAAAAAAATTACTGTCTAACAATCCAACTGGTAATGCTCCAACCAAGCGATCTCAAGACTCCAATGAGAATCCATTCGACCAGCATTCTACGACGTAAAATGAAAATTCTCAAGCAGCATCCGAAGCTGCACGTACAAGTTGGTAGACCTTAGTGGAAGGTGGATGCGAGAGAACGAAGCGAACGTGAGAAGTGCTGGGATCCGCATAGTGGATATGAGGACGGGTAGTATAGAAAATAGAAAAAATTTTACATATTGTGAGACTCCAGCAATGATGGCGACTAGTGCGAAAACAACTGACTTCATGCCACTACTTTTTCAACAATGGACCTTATTGTTTCAGCAACTAGAGTACTTGGAGAGACTGGCAACAAAAGAGAATTATAGAAAAAAACTTTATAGCCCGTACGATAATCGTGATCCATCGGATCGACTGGAATTGAAGTAATGGTCACTTGCCAGTCAAATCACCGATCGATGAATGTTCAAGAATGCCCTTTGTGAATTTTTTAAGTGAACACTACAGCTCTTGCCGTCCATGCAGTGAACGAAATCTCTTTTGAGTTAGCTATCCAGTGATTACAAAAAAGTTGCCACCACGTTCTGTGCAGCGAAGTAATCGGTCGAAGAGAAAATGCACCGTATGTGATGTATCTCAGCTGCAATGTGTTAGCATAAGCCAGATTTTCAATTCATTTTAAATGTTTGATTGTAGTTGTTAAAGTAAAGATTCCACCTGAGTGCAATAAAAGCGTCGGCCAGATTGAGACGAATTGTTTGCTCTGCGATCTTCATATGGTTGTATATATTCCTTACCTTTAATAAGCATTTTTTGGTTACAATTTCATGATATTGTATTTGTACTTTGTCCATATGATATTTAACTCTTTCATAAAAAACTCATGCGTGCTAAGATATAAGCAAAGTTCGGAACCTCAGTTGGTCCTCGAACCCATGATTACCTTTTTCAGGTGCTCGCAAGCTATCCGCCACATCAAGAAAGGCCCTTGTTTTACCTTTCTGTTTCTTTTAGTTTAGGTTTTTTTTAGTTTTTGAGCCTAGCGGTGTCAGTAATCACCCGTTAACAGGAATAACCAGGAAAGCATTCGACTGCAGCTTCACCTTAACTGAGTTCAATGCCAATTTTTCCGACCGCTGATTATTTCCGTTGACGGGTGGTTGCTGATCTAGCTGTTATGGTAAAAAACCGCCTGAGAAGAAGGCAAAGCAAGGGCTTCGATTGGTGTGATGGATTGCACGTGAACACCTGAAAGGCTGCATTTCACATACCCTGTCATGAAAGAAAGTAATAGGGAGTAAAATGAAAGCTAAATATTGTAATTTCTACCATGTAAAGCTTTTGAAATCGAATTGTCTTAGCTAATGGGAAAAAATGCATTCTATTTTTTATCTGTGCTTACATAAGTGTCATTAAATTGCTTTAGATCTCGAACTTTTTCGTCTTGAATTGCTCAAATTGTTTACCTGCTCGAAAAGGGCTCGTAAATAGTCGTGAGTGTACACCTCAGCCACATCTACGTCACCATTAGATATGTCTATGAATCCTAAACTATTAATTAAAACTAAACGAATAATTTGCATTGTTCCAGATTACCCGGGTTAGCTAACCTTGGAAAGTTGAATAGTCTGCTACCATTAGAATATCCAAGCCAAGTGAATATTCGCTTTTATTGCGCAGCGGCGGCAATGTTTCGTTGGTGTACTTCTGTACCTATAACAGCTATTCTCATGGAAGAGTAGTAATCCGTCAGGTAATCAAGAATATTTGATCGAACCTTTATTATGCTTTGCTTATTCGAATCTATACTACTTCTATATATTGCTTTGTAATGTATAACACTTTTGTTTTTTGTTATTCTTTCAATAATCGAAATAAGTATTTCGAAGGCCAACAAACATTTCGATCCCATTCATTCCTGCATCGCGAGGGCGTAACCCAATAGATTATCCTCGTTTTAGAAAAATTCACTCAGTAGACGGACAGTGCCTTGAGGTTTGTAGGAATTCGTAAATGGATTGTCGGCCAATGCTTGGTAGAGACGATTTCATGTCCACAATGATGCTGAGATGTTTGCCAAACCTGGCCCCAGCCTAGAATTGAACTCGAGATTACCCTTCACGGGGTTCACGTGTTTCCCACTCCACCGCTGAGGTCCTTGACTTGCCTTTCTGCATTAGGGTTTTTTACCCTAACGGTATCATTGTCAATCACCTTTCAACGGAAGTGGTCTGGGAGTGGTGCAAAACGGTAGTGACCTCAGTTAAGTTGAAACAGTATAATAGCTGCATGCAATTGTATCATCATTGTTTTGCTTAGATTTAATGTTAAACTCTTCCATGAACGTACATCATTTATCTACCACTGTAGGTGGTGAATAATAAGTTAAACATTGTTATTCCGTGTCCTTTCTAAGCACTTAGTCAGAGGAATCTGGTCAATTGGATGGGTCACTGCATTCAAACATGCCAACTTAAGTGTATGCGACACATATATATTCGACACCATTCGCAACATCGTTGAGGTGATTGTGGAGATTTATGGCTTATGCCTAACTCGCAGTTGTCTACAGATGTGCCAGGTCAGTGCTGCTATCTCCATGAAGTGTATGATCCAGTGGGATGGAAGACCTACTGATCTCAAGGTTTCAGCTGCACAGAAATTGAACAAGTCGTGCACGTTTTCCGTTTCCTTGCGATGATCATCCAGCTCCTTTGTTGATGCTCTCCTACTCAGGGGCGCGTGTAGCGCAGTGGTTGGAGGCGCCACTGCGACGCGCACGTGGCTCACCAAGCCTTCCATCCCTCCGGGGTCGGCGAATTGGTACCAGACTTGTCTGGGAGGATAGCAGCACTGGCTTGATACATCGGCAAGCCACCGCGAGTCATTGTAAAGGCCAGATATACATTCAATCACCTCCAAACGATACTTAATGAAGTCGAATGCATGGCGCATCCCTCAGGGATTGATCTACGCAGAGAGCTTCATCCTTTTTATCCTCCTACTCAGACCTAAAAAGCCATAACGCTAATGTTGTATTGTTTCGATTTCTGCGATTTCTGCGGCACACCCGTGTATTTCTTTTCTTCCTACCGGAAATGTGCTACGTATCCTTACATCTCGCCGGCTTTAAGTGAAAGATAAGGCTACTTGCTTTACGCCGCGATATAACAAAATGCTGTGATGTTTTAATTGTTGTTCTACGATTACTGGCGTAGCGGAATGTCTTTATCTTTGGAATAATTGAGTGATTTCGATTACTGCGTCAATATGATTGCTTTTGATCCAATACGATTTTTGGATGGGTAGGAAGAATGACTTTTAGACGACAACGTTTAGTAGAATTGGGGACAAATTCCTCCTTATTCAAAAATACCGTTTTGCTGTTAATCAGTTGTCTAGACACCAGGAAGTAGATTGGAAGAGAGAGCGTCAGTGTGTTGATGAAGGCTTGCTGTAGGTTTTCCAAAGGTTTGCTTCTAATTCTATAAGGCATGTGCGTGTTATGCGGCTTTCACGGGCTGGATTGACTTTTGCAAAAAAACGTCTATGGTGCACTATCAATCAGTTTTCAGACATAAGAAATCTGGGGGTGGTAGCCGTAAATGAATAGGCATCTAGGAATTGAAATTTCTCATTGTATTTGACAGCTGTTCTTGAGGGTCGAGTTTCGACAGAGAGCAGAGAAATTCCCCCTCTCAGCAGCTCCAATGTTGCGTTTCTTTTCGCCAGTGGTGAAGAATGGAGTTAACTGGCGCTCCATCGGCTTGCTCGATGACGAACTGGCCACAAGTGATCTTATGTAACATATTATATATGTAAATGTAAAAAAGTACAAGCGAGGTCTAAGCTGAAAAAGCACTTTTGGTAATTGAACCACGGAAGCTTATAGTTACTGACTAAGCATTCTTTGAAAACAACTTTGTTAACTTAAATTAATGATCTTATGTAGATGAATGCGGTAATGACGTACTCTTATGAATGACACATTTCGGAGCAAAATCTTTCGCCGTAAGAGCACTTCAAGGTTTCCTAAAAAATGGTTTTCGAATTAAATCGTAATAGTTTTCTAAGATTTAACTCGAAGGACTTTAGATTTTCTAGCGACTCAACCAAAAAACTTACCACATATTAGAATGTAGAATAAGATAAAAATCAGTGCATGAACATTGCTTGACATGGTTGGAATGCTTCGTTTTAATCACAAAACTGTCCTTGTATGCTAATTGAAAATGAACTGCGTCGAAAGTGAATCTAAATGTAAATGACTGCTTAGAAATGAACATTTGAAACGCTGAGTCATGAATGATAATTTGAATAAATTATATTCGTAGGATAAACACAGAAATGAGGAAATTCTCAAAGAGTGAGGGGATTTGGACCTTTTCTTAACCTTCATTTAATTGAGTCTTATTGATAGGAAGTTCTTTTCTCTGCAATTTCACGATAACCCTAAAGGGTGTCGTGACCCCGTAATCAGAAACCGCAGTGACCCTAGTTGTAGATCGGTCGAAAGTAGGCTCGCTACGTCGAGCTTCCTTTTTGCATGGCAACGACCACAGGCACGGCATTTTATTCTTAGCTAAGTTTTTGGACGAAAACTCGTCTATTTTTGTTTCAGGCAATACTGTTTGCAAATGAGATATCTACTGTAGGCCACAGTTCGGTTTTAATCGGAGAGAGGCAGTATTACAACAAAGATTTTTTTTGTAATAGTACCCAGGATCGACTTTCGATTAACCACGGCATTGAATTATGATTTCGTCGTTTTCTCTCCCAGCAATCTCGAGGTTGTTAAACAGCATAGGTTTACTTCCATACAATAACACACATACAACACAATCGTAGCCGACGTTTCGGCAGAATCGCCTTCTTTAGTGCCTGGAAAGGTACACCAATACGCAACCTACTAGGTCAAACACTTCAACAGCACAAACAGAAGGATGAAAACCTAAGCGATAATTACAAGATCTACGGCTTCTCGAAAAAACCACCGCTTTTCTCATCTGTTCTCCACCGAGGAAGAACAGCCGCTCAGAGTCGCATATGAATGACGACTCCAGCACCCCTCGCCAACGATCGATACGAAAGTAAGGGGCGAGATCACGCGTGATCTCGGGGCATTCCTCCCTGCTATTCATTGTAGGATTTTTGGCATTTATCCAAAAAGCCTCGAGGAGTTTGCAAACTGCAGACGAAAAAATTTGAAACGAAAACCGCAAACTTGCAAACGCAAAATTCCTACAATGAATAGCAGTGAGGAATGTCCCGAGATCACGCGTGATCTCGCCCCTTACCTTCGTATCGATCGTTGATGTGGGGTGGTGCAGTCGTCAACCATATGCAACTCTGAGCGGCTGTTCTTCCTCGGTGGAGAACAGATGAAAAAAGCGGCTCTGAAGAAGGCGATTCTGCCCAAACGTCGGATACGATCGTATTGTATGTGTGTTATTTATTGTATGGAAGTAAGCGTATGCTGTTGAACAACTTCGCGATTGCTGGGAGAGAAAACGACGAAAGATTTTTTGAACACTTTTTTTTACCTTAATAACTTTGCTACTAGTATCCGTACGACTTGAATAAATCCTCATCGAATTTCCTCAACAAGTCATTGCTCATCAAATTCTGAACCTTGGGACATCATGGTCTAATAGTAAAACGAAACAATTCATGGGTGTTTTGTGTATGCAGGAGACACAGATGTTATGTCAACGTTGTCCGAGTAAGGAATGACAGTGTGGCTGTTGTTCAGCCTGTCGCCCCACCTATTCGACTTCCTTTTGATCGTTAACTCTTCATGTTTAAGATAACATAATGTTGACAACTTCTTTTAGCAAGATCCCTTATTGACGCTTTTCTATTTAATTTAAACTGCTTCGTTAAAAACGAAACCGAGACGAAATCGTACAAATGCGCTAAAGAAGAAAGGTTTGAAGAACCTTAATAACTTTGCTACTAGTATCCATACGACTTGAATAAATCCTCATCGAATTTCCTCAACAAGTCATTGCTCATCAAATTCTGAACCTTGGGACATCATGGTCTAATAGTAAAACGAAACAATTCATGGGTGTTTTGTGTATGCAGGAGACACAGATGTTATGTCAACGTTGTCCGAGTAAGGAATGACAGTGTGGCTGTTGTTCAGCCTGTCGCCCCACCTATTCGACTTCCTTTTGATCGTTAACTCTTCATGTTTAAGATAACATAATGTTGACAACTTCTTTTAGCAAGATCCCTTATTGACGCTTTTCTATTTAATTTAAACTGCTTCGTTAAAAACGAAACCGAGACGAAATCGTACAAATGCGCTAAAGAAGAAAGGTTTGAAGATGTTTTGTGCCATCAACAATGAATGTTTTGGAACGTTATTCAGAACATATGCAGACATAGGCCCATTTCACGAATTCCCAACCAAATTCGT
>MQTX01000164.1:380589-523629 GCA_009735665.1 Angiostrongylus cantonensis | reverse complement strand
GTAAGGGGCGAGATCACGCGTGATCTCGGGGCATTCCTCCCTGCTATTCATTGTAGGATTTTTGGCATTTATCCAAAAAGCCTCGAGGAGTTTGCAAACTGCAGACGAAAAAATTTGAAACGAAAACCGCAAACTTGCAAACGCAAAATTCCTACAATGAATAGCAGTGAGGAATGTCCCGAGATCACGCGTGATCTCGCCCCTTACCTTCGTATCGATCGTTGATGTGGGGTGGTGCAGTCGTCAACCATATGCAACTCTGAGCGGCTGTTCTTGCTCGGTGGAGAACAGATGAAAAAAGCGGCTCTGAAGAAGGCGATTCTGCCAAAACGTCGGATACGATCGTGTTGTATGTGTGTTATTTATTGTATGGAAGTAAGCGTATGCTGTTGAACAACTTCGCGATTGCTGGGAGAGAAAACGACGAAAGATTTTTTGAACACTTTTTTTTACCTTAATAACTTTGCTACTAGTATCCATACGACTTGAATAAATCCTCATCGAATTTCCTCAACAAGTCATTGCTCATCAAATTCTGAACCTTGGGACATCATGGTCTAATAGTAAAACGAAACAATTCATGGGTGTTTTGTGTATGCAGGAGACACAGATGTTATGTCAACGTTGTCCGAGTAAGGAATGACAGTGTGGCTGTTGTTACACAAGAAAAGACGGATAAATGCCAACTGGGTTACACTTTTGAAGATTCAAATTGAAATATCTGAAAACATCACGAAGTGGCCTCATTACCTCCTCTCTCATCACTCACACATCAAAAAGGCGCGTCTAAGAAACAGATTTCGCACAGCCACTAATATGAGCGCAGAATGAGAGCGGAAGGAATATTACCTGAAATTCGCGCAGAAAGTAGCCATTTCGAGTGACTCAGAAACTATAGTTCTCGAGATAGGCGCTGACCAAAAACAGCGGCGCCAAACGATGATTCTAGCGTGAATAGGGTCTCGCGTATGCTGGCCTTTATTTCCAACGAAATAAGTCCAGCTGTAAAGCGTTGCTTAAGGAAGACCGGTTTAAGGAAATCAATAAATAGTGATAGAAATACTACCGGTCACTCTAAGACAATAGTACGTAGCCGCCTACATAACCGTCTATTCATAACACGGAACCGCACAGCATGCCCTAACGGTAAAGACGGTGATTGCATTAATAAGGGAACTGTGTACCTATTCTTTTGTAATTTGCGTGGGGACAAAATACGCTGGAGAAATAGGAACACCACTCTGCTGTCCGGATAAAGGAACCCCTAGTCAGCAAATTTAAATTGAAACCGGACGCTCCACTAGGCGTGCGTGGGACACAGGAACACAATGGAGAATGTTTTACGTCATCTTCTAAAAGTCCCTATTCTCGCAGAGGAACCTAAGAAATGAGCACGTATGATCCTTGGACTGTTTAGGTAAATTCCAAAAATTTAAAAGTAAAATGCAACCAAAATGTTTTGTGATCACACAAGTGACCTAGCCATAATCACCATACATAATGCTGATTCTCTGACCTGATCCACGCACATTCTTCCTTCGTATAGGATTCTGTGCGGCTGTTCTCCACCAACTAAGTGGAAGTCTTACAACGAAATAAACGAATGCAAGAAGTTCTCGAGCTGCTCGTGGAGCATGAAAAGGAAATATAAATGTACGATTTGTCGAATACGCAACTAATGGCTTTCTTAAAGCATTTACTCGACCATTGGGCGGACTGAAAAATATTTTGTCCAAATTAGAGGGTCGGCCATTGGACAGCGATTAGCAACAAGCCCTGCCATCGCTTTCATGTTTAAGGTGGAAACTCCAGTTCTCGAACGCCGTCGCTTACTGTAGCGTCGATACCTAGGCGACTGCTTCATCGTCTGTTCCACACAAAACAGATGAGTGCTTTGAAATATTAAATAGACAGTCAGAGTGTATAAATTCATACGGTAAAAACCAGCTGAGAACAACCTGCTATTTTCAAACATCTACATAAGGCTTTGAGAAAGTGATTATATAGCAAAATGGTATCATAAGCTAAGTAGAAAATATACTAGTTCAACTAAGATGATGCTGAGATATTTGCAAAACTCGGGACCGCAGGTGTTTGCGGTAGGAAACGAACACGCTGTTGTCCTTTCCAGGGAGTAACGCCTTCACCACCACGCCATGCGGATCCTTTGTTTCGCCTGTTTCTCAACTAGTTCTATTGATCGGCGCCATTAGCAATCACCCGTCAACGGGATTGCTCTGGGGAGCCCAAATCGGCAACGAACGTAGTTAAGCTGATGTTGAAGTCGAAATCACAATCCTAGCCTTTTTATTTACTGCCTATTATAATTTTTAACGGCAGGGTATCATGTGAAATACAACTAAAATAATGCTGAGATATTTGCAAAACATGGTGTGGTGGTGTGGTAACGCGTTACTCTCCGGAAAGCACAACAGCGCGTTCGTTCCCCAACGCAGACACCTGCGGTCTGGAGTTTTGCAAATATCTCAGCATCATCTTAATTGTATTTCACATGATACACTGCCGTTAAAAATTATAGTAGGCAGTAAATAAAAAGGTTAAGATTATACTAGTTCACTACCTCTCCTATCATCCCTCAGACATCAAAAAAGTACTCAACAAAATACATGCCTAACGGCTAAACATGTGGGCACAGGAGAAGAGAATAGGAAGGAATCATTAAAATTTGGCACGAAAAATAGTCATTTCCAATGGCTACGAACTAGAAACCACTCGGGTTAGACAAAAGCGTAGAATGGTTCTCCAAAATAATGTTTCCAGCTTAAATAAGATTCCTTTCAAGTTACCCTTCATATCAAGGAAAATAGATTGTGTCATTAAGAGGCGCTTAAGAAAAATGGTCTTGAAAATTATGTAACGATTATATGCATCCCAACCAATACCCTACGCCACCAGCTAGTTCGGAACCATCTTTATGATCGTTCGTACAGCTCAGAAAAGTGTGTGATCTGTCCTAACGGGAAGGACGAGGATGGCATGACTTATGAGTTCAGATCTTGATCTGGTGTAAGGTATGCAGTGAGGAATACATTGAGGAAATGCGTAGACCACTTTGCGCATGCATAAAGGAGCATCTAGATGGTTAAGGAAAAATTTGATAAAGCACTCCTCTAGCTACATATAAGCCACAAAGGAAAATGGCGATGACCTTGATGTGAATGTCCGTATCCTAGAGCGCAAGTCAAATACATCAACTCGCAAGGCTCTTGAGGCGTTTCGGATAATTTTCAAAAATCCAAAGAAGAACGAGAAAGACTAATGCCTCACTATCAAACGTGATCTGGCTCCTCATATCAAAATGATTTGTTGACCTGGGTACATCTCGTTCGTATTACCACCTGAACAACGCGCGGGCAGTTCCACTCGTAACAGCACTCTGAGTAGTTTTTGATCAACATGGCGTTTACTTATATGCTAGATCTTTAGTAATACTTCAGATTTTTCCATCGAATTATTAGGCTAGTTTTGTACAAAATACGTCTAGGCTCCGAGGAGGGCGAAATCGCCGAAAGGTTGCCACCGACTAGCAACTACAACGACGTCAACTATACCAACCTCGCATCATCTCAAGAAGATCAGTTCATAAAAACGTTGAGTGTTTAAAAAAAGCTGTTTGTCGTACGAATGCAAATTTATGTGTTGTCTTATCTGCTAAGGTTATGAAACTGCCTGGCTGAGAAGATCACTGAGCTTTCCACACTCTGAATAAGGCGAAATCGCCAAAATGGAAGGCTATGGCTATTGCGTACTAATAAGCGCCATAGTAACAATCTCAGGCCTACTCATCAAGGAAAACAGTGTATTATGTTTTATTAATTCTTCACAGAATTTTGTTTTCTCTTAGTTTCGTTTTTCCACTATTAAGATAAAAATCTCATTTCCAAAATTAGCCAAGGAGATAAAAAGTGCCCGTTTTCTAACGCTTTTTAATAATAAATTTTAAATTCTTCATGTTTCTTCAATGAGAAAAATCTGCGCGAAGAAGGTAATAGTCCACGGCTCCTGAAGGTGTCATTTATTACGGGTAGTCCTGCTGCCGTGATAGATTTAAAATGCTTTCCCTCTTTAGTAATTTAAATATTTAGGTCTCAATATGAATCTCTAAGTACATTGTTTTGGACCAATCCTCTCAATGGAGTCCGAAATAGCGTGAATGGTTGGATAAACGCATCCCGAAAATTTTAGTCATTTGTCCTCTAGTGAAATAAGAGTTGCCAGATGTTCGTAAGCGGAGTGGTAAAAATCTATCAAAAACACATTTAAAAGCTAATTTTTTTTATTTGAATTAACCACCGAAATATTTCATTTAAGAGGACAGAGTGGCGTAGTGGAAGCGCTGCCGTTCATTAGGTGGACGGTGCAGATCCGACTCCTGACTCGGGCGCACCAAACACCTCATTTCTCCAAGGTAACGAAATTTTTACCAGAGTTGTCTGAGACAAGTGCATTGCCTCAAACCCATCGAGGACGCCCTAGCGCGGCTATCTAGTCTGGGAAAATTGCAGGAAAATCGACTTGACCATCATTCAAGGACATTCATGAGGAAGGCGGCTTTCCTCAAGCAGCGGCCAAACCCATGAGCGAAGAGTTTGAAAACCTTAGTAAATGATGGATGCAAGAAAACGGTTCGAATGCAATAAATGATTGGCAACGTAAAATGTACGATGCAGTACCATCAAAAAAAATGAAGAGATTTTTAAATTTGTATTCCACATCCCTTTACCTTACGTTGTTTCCCTCTCCCTCCGACTTGCACTGCTAACTAATTTATTTATTAATCAGTTAGTGTTGCAACTAAATGTGGCAGCCTTCACTGTGTCAATGATTTTGCTAAGACACAAGCTATTCGCCATAAAAAAAATGAAGAGATTTTTAAATTTGTATTCTACATCCCTTTACCTTACGTTGTTTCCCTCTCCCTCCGACTTGCACTGCTAACTAATTTATTTATTAATCAGTTAGTGTTGCAACTAAATGTGGCAGCCTTCACTGTGTCAATGATTTTGCTAAGACACAAGCTATTCGCCACCACATCTGGACATAATTTTCAACATGAACTGGCCAACAACCAAGACAGAGAACTGACAATTACCCTCAACAAACAGAGACTACGACGAATTTCATTATGAGGACCGCTTTGGAGTAGAGCCTTGCTTTCTCACCGAGCGCAATGTGCAGCGAAAAACTCATCCAAAAAATCTTATAGCAGATTATCAAGCACGCAGAATAGCTTTTCACGGACTTCATAGGGTACAGCATCTTCGTAGGTTAAGCTATCAATTCAAATCAAAATGAGAGAAAATAGATGCAGTTTTGCGGTAAGATGAACGGTAGGAAAGAGTATACATCGAGTGTAGTGCGGATGGTTCAGTTCTCATAGCCACGTATTCATAGGTATCAATTCATATATCGTTCTTGCACTCCATAACTTTTTAAATCGTTTTATTTACTGCCTACTATTTTTGATGGCAGGGTATATTGCGAAATATAACTTTAATGACGCTGAGATATTTGCAAAACTGCGGACCGCTGGCAACTTCGGTGGGCAACGAACGAGCTATTATCCTTTCCGGAGAGTAACGCGTTCACCACCACACCATGCGGGTCCTTCGTTTCGCCTGTCTATCAGCTAGTTCTATCGATCTCCGCTATCAGCAATCACTCGCCAGCGGACTTCATACTTTGTTTGTGGTCTCATGCATTATGTCACCGAAGTGCATCAGGATGAAACTTCGCCTACCAAACCGCTGATTTTATCGGCTCAGTAGTGTTATCTTTGTATTGTTATAGAGCCCAAAGCGATATTTGTTTTTTACTGCGCAGTAGATAAACCAGCTCTTTAGACAATAAGTTCTTTAGATCCAAAACGTCGAATTGTTTTCTGTGTTCTAGGCACTTTGGCGATACCTGGCTTGTGCCGTCTTTGTGTTTAGGATGGCTTTAAAAGCGTCGCATAGTTGACAGTATAGGGTTTACGTGTTCACTTAAAAGGACACTAGGCGTTGTGAAAAAGATGATAATGCCCGCATAAATTTCTTTTTCTAACATTTCTATCGAGTAGCAGAGCTCAGTACTTACCTTTTATTATTGCCGACTTTTTCTTGTTTACTTATGGTTGAGAAACTTAGGTGGTATACAATAGGATAAAAGACCAATCAGCGTTATCAGACACCTCATCGAGA
Source organism: Angiostrongylus cantonensis (assembly GCA_009735665.1). Lineage (NCBI taxonomy): Eukaryota > Metazoa > Nematoda > Chromadorea > Rhabditida > Metastrongylidae > Angiostrongylus > Angiostrongylus cantonensis. The sequence goes on along the minus strand of MQTX01000164.1, from coordinate 517,426 downwards.
AGCCAATGCTGGGAGGATTTCTTGTCACGCAAGTGTGACGATTGATCCAAGTATTCGCATAATCGAAAAGTATGACCTCATCGTGCGCGGGAAAATTGCGGATATCAGGTAGCACTTCTTAACAACGCCTGATAAACAACAGTCGCTTACAGCGATGTTCCATATCTTATCATCATCTGATCTGCACGCGTAAATCATCAGTGAAAAACATGATGCATTTTGAAAATTTCGTATGAACAAAAGTCTGAGAAAAATTAGAGAAATTTAGAAGGTGATAAAGGCAAGTGGAGGGTTTGATGACTGAATTCGCTTGTACCACTCAACGATCAACAAGACGACAGGTGTACATGCGGTGCATGCAGATCGTTTTTTATGAAGTTACCGGAATTTCGCGACTACTACCGAGTTGAGTAGGTTGCTCTTTCTATTTTAAAGCCTTTATTTTATATAAAGCTTTGGTCTTATTGTTCCTCAGCTGTCCAGGAATATAAAATGTAGGAACAACTACTTCATATATTGATTATTTCAAAGTTTAGAGAAAACCGATAAGCTCACTTTGAACAAGAGCTGCAGCTCTCTTCTGTGCAGCGAAGTTAGTTTGTGGCTCGATAAAAGTCCTTTGTAGGTTCTTGACTTGAAACAATAATGAACAGAGATTAGATTGGGTGTGAAATTTCTATTCGTTGATAATCTGCTTTTAAAAGAAGTAAATAAGGTGAAAAGCTATCACACTTCATGTTTCACAAGAGACGAATGCAATTCAAAGCAACAGTGAACAAGAAAACAGAAAGCGCAATAACCGCTGCGAAAGAATAAGATGCCATAGAGTTGGCGCCAATGTGGCAGAAACAGCGCTGCGCACTATGGCCAAAGGGCTCAGCGCAGCTTCACGAACTTTACACACTCCATATGTCCAGCGTAAATGAGGTTCATCAAACAAAGTGACTCTCGCCATCTCTAGTACAGATGTTATACAAATAATTATCTTCCATATAACCTCCTCGAAATGGACTTCGAGACCAGCTAGTTCTGTGTTGACACTACACATCCATAGTGATCTAAAGGTCATCTAATTAATCACTTTGTCCACCCACGTCCAATCACTCCACTGTTACATTGAAGAGCACTTCAGCTAAAGAAGTTGCCCTTGAATTCCACACAATCCTCCATTTTTATGATGATGAATAAGTCAACATACTTTTTTCATTTCTGGAATAGTTCTGTTTTTCATTTAATTAAAGACTGTAACAGATTACACTTACGCGACTACGCTCAATTTTTCGCACTCCATGGCACCTATGGAAAACATACCATTTCACTTTTCTCACATCCTATAGGTATATTTATTCTATGAAAATAAAAGTGTTGAAGCCTTCACCATGACTCCCGCTGGCCTAACGTTGTATCGAGCCAGTGCTGTTATCCTCCTAGACAAGTCTGGCACCAATTTGCCGACCCCAGAGTGTTAGAAGGGTTGGTGGGCCGCAGGAGCGGAGATCGATTCCACATGTATGTCGCAGTGGCGTCTCCAACTACTGCGCCACACGCGTCCCTTGTTTATACTATGTTCTATTTGTCCTATTTATTCTATATCTTATCCATATCTGTTATTCTATATACCTTTGCATTTTAATGAGGCATAACCAGTTCTTATTTGCGATGAAAAAGAACTATCGTCCACTATCCAGTCAATTTAAAACCAGCATTTCAAAAAGTCTTATAAAACGTGCAAAATGTATCACAATCTACAAGTTTTTATTTACCATTTATTATTTTTTCATGGCAGGCTACTGTATGAATTACAAGCACAATTCTTTCTACTTCAGTTTGGCAAACACGAGGTGTTACTTTATTCCTTTATTCACAAATAAGCTGACGTTTCGGCGGGTTTCGCCTTCCTCAGGGCCTGGAAAGGTCAAGTTGAAAGCAATCTACACGGCTAAATACCTCCATAACCAAACAAAGAAAAGGCTAAACCAAGATTTCAATGACAATGAACACAGCTTTGCACACTCACTGCTTTCAATGAGGCTTCCACTGGGTGTGTCGCGAGGAGATCAACCGCACAGAATTCACATGGAAGCGTAATGTGCTCCTCCCATTAGAATAACAGGCTTATGTACTGCCCAATATCACGCGTGATAATGGGGCATTCTTCCCTGCGATTCATTTTCGGAACTCTGGAATTAATCCAGAACGCCTCGAGTGTTTTGCGCGCTTGTGTTTTCAAGTCCTGTGCGAGGATCGTGACACGTACTTCAAAGTCCTTCCGCTTATGTCTCTGCGTCCTATGTGTGCCTGGTGGAGCATTTGGTTTACGTTTGCCGACTAGGTGTTCTTTTATACGGACGCAGAGTGGTCTACTGGTTTCCTCAACGTATTCGTCCACGAGATCAGATAAACTGTACCCGAGCTCACGCAATCACCGTCTTCACCATTAAGGCAAATTATGCAATATTGCGTTGCACATAGCCGGTCGCATAGGCGGTTACGAACTAGCTAGTGTCTTAGATTACTCCGTGTCATATCAATTATCGTTACCGAATTCTATGGATCTAATTCTCTTTAAAAATCAATACTGAAAATTAAACAACAAATTGGTTAAAATGGCAAGAGCGGCTGGGTTAAAACCATCAGTTATCTCTCACCTCAAAGTTGTTTTACCAGCATGTTCCGTCTTCTACTTACTTATCAAAACCCATAAGTTAGTAACCAGCGATAATCTCGTGTTTCCCGATCCATCGTTATTTAAGGTCAGACCTATCATTAGCTGCGTGGACGGACCAACGGATAGAATAAAGTGGTTAATAACCCTAATACTTACCCAGTTGTTAAAGTACATTCCAGCCCATCTAACAAAAACCCAAACGCTCCTGGATCGTCTACGTAAAGATCGCAACCCAACAACGCGTACGTGGTGGAGTCCTTCGACGTCACCGCCCTCTATACGCTTGGTTATTTGTTTAACACAAGAGGAAATTGACAAATGTTCTGAGTTGTTAAACGAACAATCAGAGTGTATTAAATTCACCGAGGGGAACCAAAACAAAACTGGCTTCCATTTCTGAACGTGCAAATTAACCTACCAGAAAACGGCTACATTACGAAATGATATCGAAAGCTAAGTAGTAGAAAAATCTTGGTTCCTTACCTACCTCTCACACCTCTCACACGAAAGGACGCTTGTGAGAAACGTGCTTCAAACAGCTACCAGCGTGTGCACAGGAAGGGAGCAAAGAGAGGAGTCTCGGAACTTGGCGCGGCAAGTAGCCATTTTTAATAGGTACGAAACTGTAGCTCGGGATAGGTGTAGAAAAAGCCACAGGTTCCTTCTAAGATAACTCTACCGGCAACAAGGTCTCGTTTATCCTGCTATTCATTTCAAATGAAGTAAGGGCATCTATAAAACGCTGTTTAAGAACGACCGTTCTGGAGAATTCGGTAATGATAACTGAAATGCCACCGAGTAATCTAAGACGCCATGTAGAAGTTTTCTCACCGATTTACTACCTTTCTGTAGCGAAAAGATGCACTCTAGTGCCGAATTTCAATGTTGAAACACAACGCAGACATCTTGCTTCCTCCTGAAAGGCGACAGTTTCTCTGCTGGCCTCTCTGGTCTTTGCATTAAGGAACAGAACACATCTTCTATTATTTATAATACTTTGCACAGGACTTAATATAATCATTCGTTTAGGTGCAATGCAAAATTGCGTAATTTGCCCTAATGGTAGAGGCGGTGACTGCATGAGTTCGGGTACAGTCTATCTGATCTCTTGTAAAGCTTGCGGGGACGAATACGTCGGTGAAACGGGCAGACCTCTTTGTGTCCGTATAAACGAACTCCTAATCGGCAAACGTAAACGAAATACCCCACAAGGCACGCATAGAACCTAGAGACATAAAGGAAAGGATTTTAAAGTAGGAGTTACGATCCTCGCGCAGGAATCGAGAACACAAGTGCGTAGAACTTTCGAGGCATTCTGGATTAATTCCAACTTTTCCAGGCTCCGAGGAAGGCGAAATCCTCCAAAACGTCAGCTTGTACGTAAATAAAAAATTAAATAACACCTCGTGTATTCAGGAAGACAAGCCGTTTGTATGCAGTACCTTCAAAGTGATACCAAAACTATGTAGATAGACGTTGTGCTTAATGGTGCGAGATATTAGCAGGACCTCAGTGTCTTATATCCGACAAAGCAAACCAATCTAGAGAACATGCGGGTAATGAAAGAAATATTTCTGCATAAACTTCTTTAATAATGTTCGTAAAATTAAAAATACAGAGTGAATTATTGCTAACATGCATGCTATGATATGTAATATATGTTAGCAGGGCCCGTGTCGCGCAGTGGTCGGAGGCCCCTGCAACACAAACGTGTAATCGACCCCCGCGGCCATAGCCCACCAAGCCTTCCATCCCTCCGGGGTCGGAAAATTGGTGCCAGACTTGTCTTGGAGGATACCAGCATTGGCTTGATACATCGGTAGGCCACCGCGAGTCACTGTGAAGGCCGGATATGCATTTGGTGGTAGTAGTCGCCTGCTACAAATTAGATCAATAACGAAAGTAGGTTAACCATAGGGATAAACCGTAAAAAAAATGTCAAGTTTGGGCACCAAATTTTTAATGAGATTGACACCATTTATAGACGAAATCTCGCTTTCAAGAATAACGAGGATTGTACATCTCTGCGAGATGGACTTTTCTCCCCACCACCTTCGTAAGCCATTTCCGATTGACATCATACGTTTCGCCCTGCCCTAGGAAATGATACTCGTTAAGCGTTAGGCTTGTCGAAATCCGGTAATATTGGCTTTAAGCCCAGAAATATAGAAATATTTACGCACGTACTATCTAATGGTAGCATGCTGCTTCCTTACATTCATGAATCAACGAAATATGACGACGTTGCAGTTTCAGAAATTGGGTAGCGCAGAAGGGACCATGTTTTTGACTACGATTCAATGGATTGGGCCCCAGGCTCATGGTTCGCTGTTATTACAATAACCACTGCCGTAGTGGAGGGCGTGCAGCCGTCCATTCTACGGAGGACAGCAACTGCCTATGTTAATTCCGATTCAGTACATCCATTAATTTTGTGTGCGACAATAACACGTTCGCTTTTTCTAGAATATAAATTCGTTTGAATACTATACTGTGTACAATGCGGCACTGAACGCGAACATATTTGCATCGCGTTACTTTCGATTCCTAAGCTGATTTCATCTACAGAATGATTTGCAAACTTCAGACAGCCACTTTTTTCAGTTTATACCAAGATTCCTCCCAACGATTTATCGCCTCATCGTGGCTGGGAGGCGTTACTGGGTGTCGGACTGCGTTATGTAGAGAGGAGATTCGGACCCCTCACAAGGTCTCACAGGCTGAGAAGGAGACCGGCGTTTCCGTCAGGAAGCCTAGCAAAGAGTAAACCAGTATCTGCACTTGCCACTGCCTTGGTATCAAATTCGTACGCTGGTAAATCTCCCTCTCTCGATATTTGCGGTAAAAGCAGAAACCCTTTTGGTTAAGTATTGCTGCACTTTGACACCACTGGTTAACACCTCATGGAGAACAGTCGATCTACGGAAAATCACCTGCACTAGGTTTAGGCACCGGGGTCATACTCAGGTATTGTTGGAATTAGCAGTCCTCTCCGGGGCGCTTTATTAGCTATGCAGGTTGAGATAGATCCCAGCACTCTTTTAATTCTGCAGATATTGCCTAATTTCTTATAATCTGCACATTGCCGAGGGTCGATTTCGTCATTTAGGGCAATCTGCTTAGTGGTCTTCCCTCTTCTGCTGTTCTACCTGTTTGTATTCAAAAAATCGTGTCTAGTACATAGACATTCCACAGTATGCTAAGTAGTAGAAGTTCATTTTGCAAATTCGTCTTTCTTTTGCAAAACCAGATTTTGACAAAAATTCTTTGTCCCTGTTTTCCACATTACAAATGTCTCATTAGTTAAAGGAGAGCCAATAGTGTCCTGGATCGACGAAGAGACGAATTTTATATGATGGATTACACGCGTACAAAATACATGATTTAATGTGGCGTCCACGAGTCTCCCTCATATAGCGGATCACGAGCCGGCCAGTCGCGAGGTTACGTGGCGGGCTCCCAGGTGGACAGGATAGGGGGTTAATAGTTGACCAAACGCGACCTTTGCTTTCCTAAGCCGCAGGTGGATCCAGGGAATGGACTCCCTGTTTCTGATACCCCGATCTGGCACATACTTTCTGTATTTGCTAGGCGTATTCATGCATGCGTGTATGGGTGCTTTTTCGCATCATGACGGATGTATTCTACGAATCAATTCGGGTAAAAGCCTGCAATCAAGTGACAGTAAAGTATATGGGACGCGGTTAGGGGTCACCTGCAACAAACAAGCTCCGATCCCACTCTGGTAGAGCCTGGAAAGCTACCTGTGAGTATACCCAGCCCCCACGCTGAGAGCCCAGCAAGCTATATGTGGGTATAAAAATGCTAAACGCAGCAAAAAAGCAGGCCTCAGTTCCCTGACCTCGAAAGAGCCCCAATTTCGCAGCGTGGAGAGGACGAGTGCGAAGAGTCCGGGGAAAATCTTAGGGCATATGGAAGCTGCCTGAATCACGAAGAACTATGGTGACGGTCTTCACCCACGGTATACGTACACTTGCAACCGAGTCCTCGATAGAGGGCTTACTCATCCCAGCAAGAATAATAGGTACGATGTCATCGGCCTGGCCGAAACGAGACGACGCCACTGATTCAACGCCGTCAATGACAGTGGAGAAGAACTGTTCCTCGGAACATGTGACAGTAGAGGCGTAGGCGGTGTCGGCGTTCTCGTCAACACGAGTTTGTCCTTTAACATCCATTCATTCGAACAACTAACAACTCGAATCGCATGCTTACAATTAGAAAGATGTGGATCAATACCGGCTTCGACAATCTTCGTCGTTTACGCGCCGATATCACACTATGATGAAGAAGAAGTTGAAGCGTTCTACATGGACTTGGAGAAGTTCTACAGAAAAGACCATACATTCTTCAAGGTCATCATTGGAGATTTCAATGCCAAGATTGGACCAAGAAGAACGTCTGAGGAACGTCACATTGAGACCCACGGATTTGATTGGAACGAACAGGGTGAGCGGTCCTCTGAGTTTATCATGGTGACCAAGACCATCCAAAGATCCATCCATGGTAAATCGCAATACCAGAAGCCCCACCCTCAACGCTGGAAGTAGGCGTCTTCCTATGAAGAGTAACACAACAAAATAGACCACATCATAGTTAATAGAAGGTTTTGCCTAACCGATGTCACTGTTGTCCCAAAATTCCACACGCGATCAGACCACCGTCTCCTTCGCGCAAGATTGTATTTCTCGCGGAAAGGAATAAAAAGCCGTTAAATTCAAAAACCGAAGTCCCAAAACCACCACAAATTGGGACTTATTCAAATCATTAATCGTCTGTTGGAAAGATGCCGCTGTCGATAACGTCAACGAAGAATACGATCGGCTAATTGAACACCTTCACGTTAGCGCTATGAAAGCTGAGAGTTCGAAAACCACCAATAGACGTCTGCCTCCACAAACATTCGAGCTGACACGCTAGCGTGGAATCGCACATGCTGCAGGTAGCCACGGACTAACTTCCGAACTTGCGAAACAGTGCAGACAGGCTATAGAAGATGGTATTAAAAAGAGAAGCGCAGCAGTAATGGTCGAAGCTGCGAAGCCTGGATAAGCATTCGCAAAGCCCGCCAAAGCTTCGCCAATTACAAGACCAAGATAGTTGCACTCCGACGCCCAGACGGAACAATAACAGCGTCCAGAAAGGCAATGAAGAAAATCGTCAACGAATAGTACTCAGATTTCTTCGATAGCCACGTCCACCTCCCGTCATGTGAAATAAAAGAGGATGGATGTGTTGCACCACCGGTTCTCACTTCCGAAATCCGACATACCATTTCGTCGGTGAAAAATCGAACAGCACCAGGTCCGGACAGGATAAGATCAGAACATCTGAAGAGCCTTCCGCCAGTTCTCGTAAACACACTGGCTTGGCTCTTCACACGTTGCCTGTCTGAATTCAAGATCCCTACTCAGTGGAAGACCAGCAAGACCCCGTGTTGTTCGAGAAAGGCGGCCTACGCGATATAGGCAACTATCGCCCAATCTGGTTGTTGCTCGTCGTCTACAAACTTTTCACTCGAGTCGTCTTAAACAGGATTGATAGAACACTGGATGAAGGACAACCATGTGTACAAATATGGTTTCGAAAAGGATTTAATACGATGGACCACATTCACACGTTAACAAGGCTCATTGAAGTATCGCGAGAGTACAAAAGACCGCTCTGTCTCACTTTCGTCGACTTAGAGAAGGCCTTTGATTCAATTGAGATGGAAGCAGTCATGGAAGCCCTTGGTAGTCAAGGAGTCCCTATTCAGTACATAAAGATTCTTCGTGAGCTGTACAACAACTTCACAACCAAGATTTCACCATTCTACAACGATATTAACGTTGGCGTCAAGAGAGGAGTTAGGCAGTGCGATACAGTCTCGCCAAAATTATTTACAGCCACCCTCCAGAACGTTATGCGAACATTGGAATGGGATAATATGGGAGTGAAGATCGATGGTCCGCAATTACACCAGCTTCGCTTTGCTGATGATATCGTTCTTATAACACCAGACATTAGCCAAGCAGAACGCATGCTTGCAGACTTTGATAAAGCGTGTGGAAAGATTGGTCTTCTACTAAATCTTATGAAAACGATGTTCATGAAGAACGGATTGGTTTCGTTTACCCCATTCACGCTCATCGGGACGAATATATCCGAATTCTCCAGTTATGTCTATCTAGGTCGGGAAATCAACATGATGAACGACTTAGCTCCAGAGCTGAGCGAAAGGAAACGAGCGGCTTGGGGAGCTTTCAAGAGCATCGAGGATGTAGTGAAGAGAACAAAGAAGACCCTACTCCATGTCCACCTTTTCGACCCAAGGGTACTTCCTGCTCTAACGCATGCGTTAGAAACCTGGTCGCTACCTAAGTGGGATGAAAGTTCGCTCAGCGTTGAGCAGTTTAGGCACTCTTTTAAGAGAGCCATAAGTTGTTGGATGGACATGATGGCTTGCATTGCGGAGTCATTCGATAAGTTGGTGTACAGCACGGTAACGTCGAACAACTCCATCAAGTAGGCATTATTAGGGGACGCGTCGCATAGTCGTTCTAGGAACATTTGTCTGTTCTTGAGATGGGCTGGAATAATGTGGTTAAGCAACTGGGTAAGTGTTAAGGCTTAAAACCAGGTTATTCTATCCGTTGGCCCGTTAACACAGGCGATGATTGGTCTAGCCTTGAATGATGGTGGTTTAGTTGACGCAGCAACAGGAGAAGAAACCAATTTATGTGTTTTGATAAGTAGTTAAAGACGGGACGTGCTGGTTTATTGATTTTAAGGTGCGAAATAACCGATGATTCTAAACCTGGAGCCTTTGCCACGCTGACCCATTACTTGTTTAGCTTTCGGTATTGATGTTTGTATTCCTTTTCAGAGGATGGGTGATAGAGGGTAGCATCACTAAGTCGTTCCTCCGTTATTTTCATATCCAACTGGCGAGGAATAACTACGAACTCTCCCCCCTCCCCTTATCACTAACAGACAACCTTAACGTTTTCGAGTTTATTAATTCACTAATTTTCCGCAAGCCGCATTTTTGTGCGGATGTGAGGTTAGAGATAGGCCTTCTATCGCAGTGGTGATTAAGGGTCTTGAGAACGCCGTCCGAAAACATGCGGGATCTTATGACAATTCCGTCGTTAGGGTCTTGCTGTCTGAAAACCTTTCTAAGGAAAGGAGGTGGTGGTAATGCCACCACCTCTTGATTTTCAGCTCTTTTTGATGTTTCTTGTTTAGCTTGATAACGGAGGCGATTTTAAAGTTCATAAAGGTTGCATGCTCTCCTATTATCAAATACGGTTGATAATGCACAAGCAAAGCCTAGAGTCACCGTACTTAGGGGCGTGACAATACCTGAGAGTGCGCGTTTTGTATTAGAATTGGGCCCAAGCTTTTCATCATCACAGCCCATTTATAAGACTACCTTGTGTAGGGTAGCATTGTGTTGTATGTGTGCTATTGTTTGAAAGTAAACGTATGCTGTTTATCAACCTTGCGATAGCAGAGACTGAAAACGACGAATTCATAATTCAATGCCAAGGTTAATAGGAAGCCGATCTTGGGTACCATTACAAGATATATTGATGTTGGTTCCTTCTTTCCTCAGGCTAAAAAGCCCCTCTCCATTCTCCCCATTTCTTCTGAAAACTAGTGCTAGAGTTGTAATTACATTGTAAAAGGGAGAAATGGCTACTTTGGTAAGGGTCTGAAAGTCACTCTGCAGGACAAATAGGCATTCACTCAATTTTACGATTCCTAATGGAGCAAAATGAATGTCGTATCGCTCAGGTGTTCACCGACATCTAACGTTTTATCCTTTAGCCTCTTATGTTGTATTGGACTAAGCCATAAACTAGATTGCATTGCATTACGTATATCGCATTATATTTTACTATACTATGTTCTATTGCAGCTGTAATTGCTCAGAATAAAGTTATAGCACAACTATCGCGATGTTTTTTTTTTATTCCCACCTGTATCTATGGTTCTCTGCTCCAAAAAAACACTAATAAATTTTTGTTTTGCTAATATATGAGAAAGATATTTTCCAATTATGCTCCTCATGAAATTTAACGACCAGTGCGGCAGTTTCTCTAGTGTGAGGGAGTGGTGGTCGAGCCCCGTAAATCAGGATCCGACGCCAATCTGGGCAGATGGGTCACTGCGCCAAGTGTTTCATGCCAAATGAGTCTAATTAAATTTACCCGGTAGGCATTGTAATGCTGTAATTGAATACGCCTCGCTCACAGACACAGCAGCCGCTTGGTCACCAACGACGAGCTTCGGCCAACACGGCCAGTCAACCCCAGTACTGCGTTTTTTCATTGCGGCACCATCATCGTATGTGCAGTAGCTAACGCACTTCAGATAGAAGATAAAATTTTACCGTAAAAGTTGACCATGATGTAAAATTTTTACTGATCTTACAAATTTGTTTGTCCAGTTGCAGTTTTCACATACTCTACAAGCTGTTACAAGTGACATGTACGTATTCCTTCCGACATCACATAGAGATTTACCTTCAGAATGGAGACGTCGTTACTTTGCGAACGAAACAGCTTGTAGTAGCTATTGCCTCATTAGACCATTATCTTTCTTTGAACACAATCAATCAATTTTTATCCATAAAGAAAGTGTGTGGTTAATTACAACGAAACTCTTTTCCTAACACTGATATCCTCAAAAACCTCTGGTACCGTCGAAGAAAATGTTGTCCTGACCAGGATGCAGATACGTCTGAGATGAAAATTAAACTGCTTCAGGTTTTGAACCCTCGAAATGTACTCCCATATCGAAAAGAGTTTGGAAATGCCTACAACTACAACTAAGCAGTGTCGAAATTGTAGTGAATAATTCATTTACTCTTTTTGACGTTAGGGGCTAAATTTTGAAGAAAGTTTTTTGTCACTTAATCCTTCTGCTTAGCAACATCGTTATATCTTCGTGAAAATCAGTGAGGAAAAGGAGGCCCTCAGAAATATAGTATCGGAGAAAAGAATTGGCGTCTACCTAAACTAGAAATATCAATTTATAAAAAACCATTTTACAAGACATAACACATATTTGTACCAGCTTTTTCAGTGGTCCCAATGTATTTGAAAAGTACTGGGTATAAGTGCGTTTTTACAATAAAAATTCGTTATGTGTAATTGAACCGTCAAGTAAAAACGAGTTGGAAATCGATGGGTACATGGAGAGCAGTATGGGTTAACTTCGACCCCGACGGAGATTCCACTGAATATCTCAGTAATCTTCAACGAATACTACCTAGTTACCTACATAAGATTCTTTGTTTATAGAACAAACGTCACTAGAATGCGATTTCTGAATAAACACATGAGGCTGGCTGAAGTAGTCATCGTCTGTTTCACTGGTTACGGAAGAGCATCTAAATATCAAAGACTGTGCTCACTTGAAGTGATGAGCTGAAGCTACACATCGTAGGCAGCAACTGCAAAAAATAAAAGCGAAAAAAAATAGAAAAGTGGGAGAAGGAAAGGTTATGAAAGTATGAAGCTTGTCACTCCTATTGCAAGCTTGTGCTTTTTTCAATTTTTTCTCTGTATGCATTTACTTAAAGATTACCCTGAAATCCGAGTCCTCATTCATTTCTAAATGAAGCTTAGGTGAGATTCGATTTTAATTCAAAGTTAATTAAAGCTCTGCTAAGCGAAATCTCATGCACACACTGCTGTCCCTCCGACAACAATCGTCAGCCTCATCGTTCGGAAAGACGTCGCGTCACGGCCGAGTTTCCAGTCTTTCGGTTGGCGAACGGACCCATTGACTAGCCGGGTTTTCCAGCACTTGTCATTGCAATGCTAAATAGACATTCCGTTTCCTCGATGACTGCACACATAAAGTAGAAATGTGCTGTAGTGGCTTAATTGTGTTTTAACCACAGGCGTCGTACTATTAATCTGTATGCATGTTGTACTAAACAAATTTGCAGCAAAGATGCTGAAATATGAGCAAAACTCGGAGCCTCATCTGGGCTTCGAACCCTCAATTACCCTTGCCGAGGGCTCAGATGCTATCTGGCCACGTCAACCAATCCTCTCGCTTTGCCTTACTCTCAGCCAGTTTCTCACTCTGTCTATTGGTGCCACGTCAACGGGAATGGTCTGGAGAGCACAAATCACCGTCAATATCGAATAAACTGCAGCTGCCGAAAAACGCAACAAAGGAAGTTTAGTTTTCCTCATTACCAATTTATTTATCGAAAAAGAATACGGCCTTCAGTTTAACGCATAAAACTTAACAGTCGACTTCTGTTTCTTTGCGAAGGCATCTCACAGACAATGTAGGCTTTAATATCAACCACACTTGCATTTATTTATTTTTTATCGGAATGGCCAATGATCGAAAGAGTAAGTGGTCGGCCGGATGGACGCGCTGCATGCGAGACGTCTGACAGCTCGGCGCTAATCATCGTTTCATTCTCAACAAACACCTTCCGTGCTCTCCGGCGGCATTCAACGCTCAATAGTCATTTAGGTGATTCAAAAAACTTATAATGACAAATGATGTTTTTCACAAAACGCCATGGTGCGGTTCTCATTCTTGTAATTCATTCTTAATCATTTACTCGAAACTCTAATGGGTAGTTTAGTAACTAATAAACCTAAGATACGACTTTTTTCTGCTATTTATCGGAATCTGATATTCTAACACTACATTTCTGGGCATGTTTCTTGTTGCCGATATAATTATTTGGATCATATCTTCATTATTATTGTCCTATTTATCCCGTCCTCTCAACGCTTTACAGCCTCGTCGTGGTTGGGAGATGTTCCGGGTGTCTGGGTGCGATGTACAGCGGTGGGATCATATACCTCCTACAGGGGCTTCCGAGCTGATAAGGAGCATGGCATTTTCATCGGAAAACCCGGCTAAAAGTAAGCCAGTGCCAAGATCCATCACTGTCCTGGTATCAAACTAGTCTCATAATGGCAAATCTCTCTCAGATCCACAAGGGCTGCGACTACATGTGCTGGTGACGACCAGAGGCACACTTTAGCCAGACTGGTCTTGGGATTCGAGAGAACCACACTGGCTAAAGCAAAAACCTCCCAAAAAATTGGAGATTATTCTGGTGCGCAACCCGTGACGACGGACCATGCACGTATCCAAATAAGTACTTATCCCACTAGATGCGTCCACTAATACTCACAAATATTCGCTGTGCTTCACGTATGGTTCCACAGAGTCATAATTTACTCCGACTTCTTGCTGCTTTTGATCTACGGTCCACAAGTTGTCGTCTATCAGAGTTCCGTTAGCCTTTCCCCAGCGAGTCGAACATTCGTGATCTCTACGGGCTTGTTAAGTTTTATACCGATCAGGTCCATAAGTTTTTTTCTACGCTCAAAAAAGTCGAAGTAGATATGGATATCGGTGCAGTTTATATAAGAAATAATAGTTAAGTAGCCAATACAGAATTTATAGCCATAATTATTCTTCATCTCTTGGCATCTCGTTACTCTTTAAATATATTCACCAACAATCGTACTTTTCGAGTATCGAAATTATCTTTAAAAAACAATGTTGAGGCAGAAAAAAAATGACCGTCGCCCTCGACTGAATAGCGCCAAGACGGTGTCACCATCACCTTCGTAGTGAACCACATCTGTTCTTCACCAGCAATCCGCAACTCTCACGATGTTGAGATAATAGCAAAGCTTAGACTCTTGGCCACATCGAAAGGCGATTTCCCTTTCACGATCTGCAACTCTATTTTGTGCAGATTACACTATAATCATTCTTACCTACCCTGTTTAAGCATCAAGCGATCATCATCGTGCAGTAACTCGCGTCTACTAGTGAGTATCCGCATTTCCATGTGTTCTGAAAATTTTCTGCTAGTTGCAATCTTTATTATTTGACGAAACCTTTTGCTGCTAGGGTTCGACTGACCAAGAGCAGTTTTACAGTGAGTCTTCCTGTTTTGGACTAGTTGACAGCAGCTGTTAGTGTCCAGAGGTTGACAATGTATACGAACATCTAGTAAAAAGCAGAAACACCTTGAAAAGGTAACCCTCTGCGTGCAGAACGGTTTTCAATGCGCTTTGATTCCAAACGACTACATGAACGCGATGAATGACGAATGGAGAAAATCGTTAAGGCGATGAATTTCTAAACGCATTCGTCGAAACGACTCCAATCAATTATGCCACCAAATCCGTTTTACCACTTATCCATGAGCCGAATTCTTTGCTTGTTGTACTGTATTATGGGGCATTTAGCTCAGTGGTTAAAAGTGCCCTTCAAGAAACACTGCTCGCTGGTTCCACCACACGCTTTTGGCAAGCTATGCCCTTCACCTCTCCTAATTCCAAAAATTAATAGCACTGTTGTCACATAGGATACCAAATCTTATATTTGCCATATTTGCTTAACCAGCAGAAGTAATTTTATTATAGTAGAGAACAAATACTTGTTGAACCACCTCTACGATAAAGTGGATTGTATATGGCCTCTCTAAGGTATTGATCAAACAGGAACCCCTATTTTCCATCTTTTCATACTGTATTGCACCACTGCATCGTACCGGATCAATGGTTGTATTAAAGTAGATTATAGTTCATTCTAATATATCGTGCTAGAACTAACACTACGTTACGTTTTGCCACATTTAGAAGTATAATTTTTTTGCTTCTATATCGCCTCTCCGCAACCTTAAAGGAGTTCCAGTTCATTCTTTCTGTACACATTTGTCTTGTTATTTTTAGAGTTTTCATAAAGTTTAGTTGTAACAATATGTGTAAGAAAGATACAAGGATCGTCGCGCTGAAGCACAGACATCAAGTACTCCGCTTATGAAAGCCGATATGTATGCGGTCTATTGTGAATCTCACGGGGAAGGGATGTGTAGAGATGATGGACTCCGTAACGATGACCGCATCGTTCCTCTATAGAGATTAATGAGGATTTTGCTTTATGAATTTTTTTGCAGACATACTACTATCACCATACCATTCAACTTTCTTATCACCTTAAATTGTGCCTTTGCAATGTCGGTTAATAATCTAAAAAGTCGCTATTATGTTTTGAGTCTCTTTGGGCTGCCCCTGCACTTCCCCACACGCTGTAGACAGGAAGTGAGAAGCCAGTTGCATGTCATAACATTCAGGTCTGCTAACCGCTTTAGGCGTTTCCCATCAGTGAATTCTCAGACAACATTCATGAGAAATAGCTGCGCCTAAGCTTCCACACTGATTAATTTCCGCATGGCTGCACATCAAGATTTGGCGCTACTCTACGGATGTGTGAATTGGCTAGTGATGACGTCTGCTTCGATGGAATGAATGCCCCATGGAGCCATCGAGGCCAGTGCATCGAATCGATTAAGTTGCATGCGAAAGCATTGTCCGCCATGGAAGAAATCCCGGGTATGCGATTGCAGTGAGTCTCGTCTCCGGAAACTTCAACATGCGCCGCCTACCAGTGCGTGTGTGTGTGTGTGTGTTATCGTCCGAGATGCACAAATGATTGACTGACCATTTGTTCGAGTTATCTGTCGGAAATTTATAGCACTTTTGACAAGAATATCTTCGAAAATTGCTTTAAGTCGACGTCAAATTTTATAGCCAACATGGGTGGACATTCCCAAATTTTACTATTTGTGTTACCACAACTTTCGTAAAACTAAACAAATCGCCAAGACTATTGTGTTCACCCCCTATGTCAATTATACATACAACCTCCAAGACACCTCAGTTTTTCTTAAGATAAAAGTGATATTGGTTTGCTGTCACTTTGTGAAATGCAAGGGTCAACTTGATGAAGTTAGTATTGGCTCAAGTTTTCGCAGCTGTTCGAAATCGATCTTCACCTCTGTTGAGCTCTCACAGTGCTATTCATTCATATGCTTGGTCAAATCTGAGCGATAATTTATACTTTCAAATAGATTTCTTGCCTATTTGTGATGTGTCATTTCACTTTATCAATAAATTTTTTTACTTTGCCCTTCTTTACTGGATTTTGTGCAATAGTTTCATCTTTCTTCATCTATGCATTTGTCCAAATGACAACCCGGTT
Organism: Angiostrongylus cantonensis; assembly: GCA_009735665.1. Taxonomy (NCBI): domain Eukaryota; kingdom Metazoa; phylum Nematoda; class Chromadorea; order Rhabditida; family Metastrongylidae; genus Angiostrongylus; species Angiostrongylus cantonensis. Next base: position 500,703 of record MQTX01000164.1, on the reverse strand, counting down.
TTCTATAAGTTTCACTAATCTGTTCAAATGATGCTGTACATTTTGCGGTGCACCTTATGTTCCACAAAGCGTTTTACTGGGTCGACGGGGACCATTCTATGGCGAGCGAGTGTGCCTCGAAGTTTTTCTACCAAATTTCTCGTACTCGCTAGCAATTTCGTGATTACACCGCTTTGCTAGTCTACGAGCTTTTCTACTCGTTCTGGAGTAGTTTAAACTCGTTCAAGTCAAAAAGCACCAGTCAGAGCCGCGCCGTTTTACACCTCCTCATGCCACAAGCGCAAGCTTACAAGGCAGCTTAATTGTAATTAATTCTCGAATCTCGCAAATCTTTCCTTGTCTACCTAGTGTCGGTGCTTCTTGTGTTCTAGAGGGAAGATACGAAACTTGGGATTTATAATCAACCACGAGACCCAGCAGGAAAGAGCGAAGTAGAGATAATAGAGCCCCTTAAGTAACGGCTCCACGATGATAATGATGACGTTTATGGACATGTTTGTAGTTATTACATTACTTCTTAACCAGTTGTCGCTGATTTCGTTTCTTGAAAGTAGTCGAATTTCTTGCTTTGTAGCATTATCTTTCTACGTCATCCAAACGTATCGATCTGTTAATTCCACACCAAAACGTAAATGGCTCCAATTCATTTACTACGCAAAAATTGTTCCGTAAATCTCAAGAAGAAATTTGAAAATATTTACTGCACACACTCTTGGCACAGAAAAAGAAACATGAAATAGTGTCACTGTGCAGTAGCTTCCAATTCACGTACGTGTTCAGGAATGAACAACCCAGTATCTCAAGGTTTCAACACCTCTCCGAAACAACTAGGAGGAAGACCGAGCGAGGGATTCGACGGCGAAAATACACCTCTGTCTGACCCACATCGTGGTGAAGATCTGGATACGCCCTTGCAAGGTTAAGTCAGGACTCCAGGGAGGACCAAGTTGCACGACCAGCCTATAGGCCAGTCTCAGTACCGCACACACTGGGTGTTTCCGTCTATGACGTCAGGCGATGAGACGACCGGTGAGTGGCCAGAAAATCTCGGGTTGCCATTAGAACCGCATCTGACAAACACACGTACGACACGCCATGGAGATTGTTTCTTACTATGAACGTATAATGCCAGAACACTCTCCACAGACGCCGATCTTCACGCCCTTCTTGCAGCTGCAGATCGCATTAAATTTCATGTGATCGCATTACAAGAAACAAAAATCAAGAAAACCGACATACGCCAATTAAACAACGGGACCCGTGCGATCCATGGAGAGAAGGTCCCGTCACGAAATGTCGACAGCGTAGGTTTTGTCGTCCACGCGTCTATTGTCCATCTCGTCGTTTCATACAAAAACTTTCCCCTCGCGTAGCTATCTTTCGTCTTCAACTGTCGCACCATAAGAAGAACGCTACCATCAACTGCTACTCATCGACCGACGCAGCTGATAAGTACGAATTAAATGCATTCTGCAATCAGCTGGAGAAAGTCATTCGCAATGATGAAGCATATCATAAATTTGTTGTCGGAGACTTCAACGCTAGATTAGGAAAGGCCAACGAGAGCGAATACAGGATCGGAAATTATGGATTAGAAGGAAGAATTGAGAATGATTGAGAATGGCAACCGTCTCTCCTGTCGGCAGCACGTCTCTTCCATGGAAACTCGTTTTTCCAGAAGAAAGAAAGCCTCCGGTGGACATGGGAGTCTCCCAATGGCATGACTCATGCGGAGGTCGACCATATTCTGACAAACCGAAGATGGTGCCTACTTGAAACATCGGTAGTCCCGCCATTCTGTAGTGTTTCTGAGCACCGCCTTCTTCGCCCGAAGATTCGCTTGAGCCGTAAGCTGGAAAACAAGCTTTCTTCATCGACTACGACGAAAAAGTCTAGCTGTACATGACGAGAACATTTTGAACGAAGTCCTACCCAAACGTGACTGGCAGATTAAAGAAGACCCGACCAAAGACTATAAGCTGCTTGTCGAAAGACTGAAAAGCTGCGCCGAATCTGCCTCAGTTCCTCAAGCAAGAAGATCGGATCTCATCTCCACCACTACTAAGGAGTTGCTCGAAAACAAAAGGAAATTGAAGCTTGATTCCACTGCTAAACGTTTAGCGCGGCTAGTAATAAATAGCAGCTGTAGAAGAGCTTTTCAGAAAGATCTACAACGGTAAGAGCAGAAGAAACTACTGGAAGCAGCAAAGACAGGGAGGCAGTCTGAAAAAATGTCGTCGGGACTTATGCAATTAGAATGTTCCGCTGTCAGCTCTGATGAACGAAGATGGGTTCGTCAAAACTTTTCGCCATGATATAGAATTAGTAACTGAAACGTTCTACACCATCCTTTTCCGTTCCACAATCTCCGTCTCAGACCCTAATATCCCTGCTGGAGAAACACCACTTGGAATTCTTCCGTCGGAGGTTCGAGTTGCGATAGAAAGCATGAAAAGAGGCACAGCTGCAGGACCAGACAATGTCACCGCCGATTTCCTTAGAGCTGGAAGCCATAATTTACATGTACTTCTCGCAGACCATATAACAGCATGCGTTCAAAAAGAAAAAATCCCAGACCAGTGGAATACTTCTCGAACGGTCACCCTGCCTAAGAACGGTGACCAAAAGGATCTTCGTAACTATCGTCCTATATGCTTGTTAAGTGTACTCTACAAGCTTTTCACGAAGATTATCCTCTCGCGCATATCAATTACCCTGGATGAGGCGCAACGAGTCGAACAAGCAGGATTTCGAAAAGGATATTGCTGGATGGACCCCATCCAAACCGTGTTCAGGGTCATCGAAGTCTGTCGGGAATACCACTTGCCTCTAGTCCTAACCTTTGTCGACTATGAAAAGCGTTTGACAGTATCGAAACGAATGTAATCCTATCAGCGCTCGTCGACCAGGGAGTGGACCCGTCCTACATAAGAACTCTGACCGACTATTATCGGAACTGTACTACGAAAATACTGCTTTTCCATCGACCTCTTACCATACCCATTGGGAAAGGGGTTCGATTGGGCGACACAATATCGCCAAAGCTGTTCAGTGCCGCACTGCAGTGGATAATCAAATCACTTGATTGGAATGAGAAAGGCATACGTATTGATAGAAAATTCCTATCAAACCTTAGTATTGCCGACGACAGTGTCATTTTCTATCAAATCACTTGATTGGAATGAGAAAGGCATACGTATTGATAGAAAATTCCTATCAAACCTTAGTATTGCCGACGACAGTGTCATTTTCTCAAGATGTACTAGCGACGCAGAGGTGATGATCAACGAGCTCAACGAGACGGGGAAAAGGATCGGATTTCGCATAAACCGAAAGAAGATCCAGTTCATGAAAAACCCATGGTGCGAAGGCGAAAAAATTGAATTATATGGCTCTCTCATTGCAGAGACCACCTCGAAAGCATACTTTGGGCGATGAATGACATAGAAAACAGCGTGAAGGTAGAACTAGATAGAAGAAGGAGAGCAACTTGAGCCGCATTCGGGTCTTCTTAAAGAAGCCACCGACCAACTGAAGAACCCGAGAGTCCGCGCTCATCTCTTCGATTCTACGGTCCTCCCAGCGCTCTGTTATGGTGCAGAGAAGTGGGTTGATACTTCAGCAACGTCAAGAATTCTTCACACTACTCACAGAGCGCTTGAGCCGTGTCTTCTAAGACATAATCCGCACTCACAATATCTAGCCGGAATGCGATACTCTGATCGAAAACAAAAGGAAATTGAAGCTTGATTCCACTGCTAAACGTTTAGCGCGGCTAGTAATAAATAGCAGCTGTAGAAGAGCTTTTCAGAAAGATCTACAACGGTAAGAGCAGAAGAAAGTACTGGAAGCAGCAAAGAGAAGAAGCAGTCTGAAAAAATGTCGTCGGGACTTATGTAATTAGAATGTTCCGCTGTCAGCTCTGATGAACGAAGATGGGTTCGTCAAAACTTTCCGCCATGATATAGAATTAGTAACGGAAACGTTTTACACCATCCTTTTCCGCTCCACAATCTCCGTCTCAGACCCTAATATCCCTGCTGGAGAAACACCACTTGGAATTCTTCCGTCGGAGGTTCGAGTTGCGATAGAAAGCATGAAAAGAGGCACAGCTGCAGGACCAGAAAATGTCACCGCCGATTTCCTTAGAGCTGGAGGCCACAATTTACATGTACTTCTCGCAGACCATATGACAGCGTACCTTCATAAGGAAAAAAATCCCAGACCAGTGGAGGACGTCGCGCATGGTCATCCTGCCTAAGAAAGGAGACCGAAAAGATCTTCGTAACTATCGTCCTATATGCTTGTTAAGTGTACTCTACAAGCTTTTCACGAAGATTATCCTCTCGCGCATATCAATTACACTGGATGAGGCGCAACGAGTCGAACAAGCAGGATTTCGAAAAGGATATTGCTGGATGGACCCCATCCAAACCGTGTTCAGGGTCATCGAAGTCTGTCGGGAATACCACTTGCCTCTAGTCCTAACCTTTGTCGACTATGAAAAGCGTTTGACAGTATCGAAACGAATGTAATCCTATCAGCGCTCGTCGACCAGGGAGTGGACCCGTCCTACATAAGAACTCTGACCGACTATTATCGGAACTGTACTACGAAAATACTGCTTTTCCATCGACCTCTTACCATACCCATTGGGAAAGGGGTTCGATTGGGCGACACAATATCGCCAAAGCTGTTCAGTGCCGCACTGCAGTGGATAATCAAATCACTTGATTGGAATGAGAAAGGCATACGTATTGATAGAAAATTCCTATCAAACCTTAGTATTGCCGACGACAGTGTCATTTTCTCAAGATGTACTAGCGACGCAGAGGTGATGATCAACGAGCTCAACGAGACGGGGAAAAGGATCGGATTGCGCATAAACCGAAAGAAGATCCAGTTCATGAAAAACCCATGGTGCTAAGGCGAAAAAATTGAATTATATGGCTCTCTCATTGCAGAGACCACCTCGAAAGCATACTTTGGGCGATGAATGACATAGAAAACAGCGTGAAGGTAGAACTAGATAGAAGAAGGAGAGCAACTTGAGCCGCATTCGGGTCTCTCAAAGAAGCCACCAGCGAACTGAGAAACCCGAAAGCCCGCACTCATCTTTTCGATTCTACGGTCTTCCCAGCGTTCTGTTATGGTGCAGAGGCGTGGGTTGCTACTTCAACAACGACAAGAATTCTTCGCACTACTCACAGGGCACTTTATTGATGCCTTCTGAAACATAACTGGCACTCTCAATATCTAACCGGAATGCGAGGCTCTGACTTTCGAAATCTGTCACATCTTCGAGATCCAGGATAATTTACGTCGACAGCGAAACATAAATGGGCCGGCCACATAATGAGAAGAACTGAAGACAGAATGGCTCTATGAGAATGCCAACGTTTCCTTGGACGACCACCCAAACGTTGGGTGGACGTGTTCGGAATCAAAGTTAATCGGTTGTGCCCGCAGCTGCAGTTGTTTCACAGATCACGGCATGAGACTCGCAAGCGCTGTCATGCTCGAACCAGGCCACCACCATCGACTACGATTGCGAGAGAAAGGAACGAATGGCATATGTGCTGGGGTCCGCGCAACTCGTGAAGATGGACCGTCCAAGTAAGTATCCAAGCAAGTGCAGTAGCTTCTGATCAATCTCTGTTTCCTGTGCGACACAGTGACACAGTGACAAGCAATTTTTTGTAGAATCGCTCCGTTGCCGTAGTAAATTCTACCAATAATTTTATCCCATGCCTAGTTCCTCACAACTGCTTAATTTTTCAATAGCACTGTTTATGCTGTTCTGTTTGGTTACCATCTCAACTTCGTTGGAATTCGTTGTCTAAGACCTCTTTCTATTCTATTATACACACTGGGTTATGTATTTAGCAGTTTATGGGTTTACACACATGGCTAATACTAGCGCTTTCTTATATTTTATGGCATACTACATATCACTAGCACTTGACTGATGTCACCACAGTCTTCGAAGTTTCCCGGCAACTAGCATAAATGAAATGAAGATCAGCCTGACTGGGTCGCTCCCGTGCTATTCCATACTCTGTTTGTTTGATCGAATCGTACTGTAGTCCTTTTTTTAACTGATATGAAAAGTGATTCGATTGTATGGTGTATTGAATTGAGTGCCTTAGTTTTTTCAACAAATATGCAGTAGATCTGTTATCGTCTTCAATCTGATCTTGTATTTTACATGGGTACAACATTAAGTGTCCTTAAGCTTTCGATTTTGTGTCTTAGGGCCATATGGAAAGAAACATAAGTTTTCATACGCCGATGTAATAATAGACAACTTGTTAGATATATGACGACGGTTTTGTCCTTTGCTCAACACAAGAGGAAATGGACAAAGGTTTCGAGTTGTTGGGCGAACCGTCAGAGTATAACAAGTTCACCCGAGAGAAACCGAAAGGAAACTGGCTTCCATTTCTGAATGTCGAAATTAACCTGTCAGAAAATGGCTACATTACAAAGTAGCACCGAAAGTCAAATAGTAAAAATATCTTGGTTCAATACCTCTCCTTTCACCCTTCTCACACGCTTGTTAGAAACATGTACCGAACAGTCCCAGCGCGTTTACCGGAAGAGAGCAGAAGGAGGAATCACGAAACCTGGCGCGGGAAATAGCCGTTTCCAATGGCTACGAAACTGTAGCTCCTCGGAACAAATCTAGAGAAAAGTCCAAGCCCCCAAACTATAGCTCTAGCTATAATAAGGTCCCGTTTATTCTGCCCTTCATCTCAAACGGACTAAGTGCAGCTTTAGCACGCTGCTTAAGAAGGGCCGGTCTAGAAAATTCGGAAAGAATAGTCGAAATACTACCGAGCACTCTAGAAAGCCAACTAGTTCGTCACCGCCTGTATGACCGTCTATGTATAACGCAAAGTTATATAATTTGCCCCAACAGTGGAGGCAGTGATTGCATGAGTTCGGGTGCAGTTTATCTGATCTTTTGTAAAACGTGCGGAGACGAATATAATGGCGAAACGGGTAGACCACTCTGCGTCCGTATAAAAGAAGATCTAGTCGGTAAACTTAAAGTTAGATCGAGTACCCCACTGAGCACACACGGGTAGACCACTCTGCGTCCGTATAAAAGAAGATCTAGTCGGTAAACTTAAAGTTAGATCGAGTACCCCACTGAGCATACATAGGACGCAGAGACATAACGGAAAACATTTCGAAGTAGAGGTTACGATCCTCGCGCAAGAATCGAGAACACAAGCGCGTAAAACTCTCGAGGAATTCTGGATTAATTCCAAGAATCCGAAAATGAACCGCAGGGAGGAATGCCTCATTATCACGCGTGATATTGGGCAGTATATAAGACTGCTATTTTGATGGGACGGGCACATTACGTTTCCATGTGAACACTGAGCGGTTGGTCTCCACATAACACATTAAGTGGAAGGCTGATAGAAAGCGGTGAGTGTGCAGAGACCCTGTGATCATTGTGATCGAAATTTTGCTTTATCATTTTCTCTGTTTGGTTATGGAGGTGCTTAGCCGTGTAGAGTGCAGTCAACTTGACCTTTCCAGGCTCTGAGGAAGTCGAAATCCGCAGAAACGTCAGTTTGTACGTAAATAAAGAAATAAAATAACACCTCGTGTTTGATCAGCAAGAATATAACGACCAGATGTGTTTTACGCTATTTTTAGGGTTTCATTGTAATGTTATAGCTATGTGTAGGGAAGGATTCGGAGTTTGCAATAGCTTTTATGAATGACTTCTCGTGAAATATTAACATCTCGATCGTCCGCAAGCCGTCTACTCACTGAAAAACAGCCGATTTTTCCACTATAGCGCAAGGGATTGCACCCTACAGTTTAGCACTAATGAGTTTCGAAAAAAAAAAACCCTCGGTACGGAATTTGTTTCGTCTTCTTTTTCTTTTTCATTCTTACGATATCATTTGATTTCTGGGGGAAGCCCTATGTTTCCCTCCATACAAGCCGCCAGTGACATCTTTATTTCGAATTAAAGACTAATTTTGCGAAATACTCCAGCCGTTTGTACTCCTTTCTATTTTAATGATTTGCTGTCCATTTGCTCATCGTCGTTCAATACTGGTGGTGTTTTGCGATAGTGCTGTTTTTCCTAGACGGAACACCGAGTCGTTTTTAGCACTAGTCAACGGCTTCAATTGAGAATGTCTTAGACTTCACAATGTTAACTTCTTATTTACTGCCTTTTACACTTTTTTCACGGCCGGTTATTATGTGTGATTCAACTGCGATGGTGCTGAGATATTTACGAAACTCCAGACCACAGGTGTTGTTTGTGAGGAACGAACGCTCTTTTACTCTTTCTGGGAGCTAACGCATTCACCACCACACCATGTGGGTCTTTCGTCTCGCCCGCCTCTCAGCTATTTCTATCGATCAGGACATCATTAATCATTAATCAATGGAATTGATCAAATCAACAACGTGCACCGTTAAGCTGAGGCTGTAATCTAAATCACAATGTTCACTTTTTATTTACTGCTTATTACAATTTCTCACGGAGTTTATTATGTGTGATTCAACACTGCTGCCGTGTGATTGCTGATGACCTAATCGATAGAACTAGGTGAGAGACAGGCGAAACGAAAACTCGCATGGTGTGGTGGTAAATGCGTTAGCCCCAGGAGAGGGTAATAGTGCGTTCGTTCTCCACCGAAAACACCTGCAATGAGGAGTTTTGCAATTATCTCAGCATCATTGTGGTTGAATCTTAAACTTCAATTTTTTAAAAAAGCTGATGTGTTCCTTTCATAACAGTGCACATACATTTATCACTGAGGGGATCATCAATAGCGTTGTAGCGCTCATTTTCCATTCTTATTCTATCCCTGTCAGCCAGTGATGCTATTCCAATCCTTTAACAAATATTACACTTATAATATATGAGTTAATTTTTAGACGTCCTTGATTTTTTACTTGTTTACTGCTTCACTTTACTAACTGTTCATCACGTACAGTTGTTTTGGTTGAGTGTGCCATTTCCGTGGTTCTGATTTGCAAAGATATCCTTCAAAAATCGGCGATCATTGTGCGATAAGACCAAACGCGCGTGCGGGATTTATATTTTTACCAATCAATAGATATCAATTGCACTACTTTACACTAGAGGATTATCATATTCTTCATATTTGATTCGTTTAATTGAGCGAAGCAATATTCGATTAGACAAGCACGCCATTCTTGTTCTCGCTCGGTAAGGACGCTGATCGGTTTACTGAGCTATAGGCGAAGTTGCTTTGTCTTTTCCTACACAACTATTGAAACGTTGACGGGTTTGGTGAATGCGCCAAGAAAAGCTGAGACAAAAGTTTCTGCTTTAGTCACAGAGCCCAATTTCAAGTGAATACAAATAAGTTTTCAATTTTTTTCCTATTTCATTACAAGTTTTCTCTATTAAGTTCTTTTCCTTTCATTTTATATGCATTCGAATGGAATAATTGCAGAAACTGGCCCATTGAATCCTTCTCTCAATGATCCTTTTGTCGTCACGCTTATCTCTGCCGTTCTTGAACCTCATTGACAGTAATGCCGTCTACTTCTTGAAGTTGGTGAAAATCTAGTTAGCGTCTGTCATATACCACTGGGCCATCTATGCCTATCATCAAACTGATTACGACGATGTTGTAACTAACGGAAGCCAGACTTAGTCGTGCTTCAGCGGCCATGCCAAATACGCACAAATAGATTAATCAATGCAAATACGACATCCCCTTCTTCCCTACGAATTTGCGCAAACACTGTCGATCAGACTGTTTGTAACAACAGAGCGGCAGGAAGTGATGCTTTGTTTTTTCTTGTGGTCGAAGTGCTTAGACCGTCAGCAGTAAATCTTCATGTGAATCTAGACGGATGCATTTAGCCAAAAAACGGAACGCTTTGCATCTTTTCTTTTCATAGATTTGTGCAGCGAACATCTTAGTACAGCTGTCATAAGCAGCAATGTTTTATTACTCTACTATTATAGGCAGGAAGGGAGTCGCTCTGGACCCCATGAAAGCCTACAAGCTTATTACATAAACTTTATTTAACTTGTGATGTGTATAAAATAGCCTTTCCTGAACCACATCAGGTTTCAGAAGCTATGGTTTCAGCATGAAGATATCGCAAAGGAATCTACGTGATGAAAGAAGTGATCAGGTTGAAAATGCACTGCTATCAAAGCGTACGGATATGAATGTGTTAAACTGAACACAAAGGACAGACTCAGGGAACGACATAGTTTGATGCGAATACGTTCCCGGTTTTTCTAGTGATTTAGCTGCTCTTTTGTCATACCGAAAACATAACCAATAGGTTATTTTATCTTCTCAGGAGCACATAGGGAATGCACTTTTTTCATTCATTCCTCGACTTTCGAAAATATGCCACTGTAAAGAGCAGATCGCTCTTCAAAATCATCGCTTACCTGCTTTTGTCCAGACACAGTAACGTTTTTGATGAGCTCTCTCTATAGAAAATCATCTGCCAGTGAATTTTTACATCAAGTCTTTGTTCACTCGGAATCTGTAATTTGGTGCCAAACATGTCTAAGAGGCTAGAAACACTGTTCTGATACATTATGAGGCCCTCGTCAGTTCTTTCAAAGGCCACATATGCATTCACCTCTGCAACACTTGTGTCCCTTTGATTTTTCCTCAATGGATTGATCGACGCCGAGCATTTTATTCCTTACACTCCTTACACATTTCATTTCGTTTTTCTTAAAGCGGGTATCGAAGCGGTAGTGAGTTCATTCATTACGCGAAGAGATCTTCAAGTCCTACACCAATGCATACGCAAACGAAAAGTTCGATGAAGTTTGTAGCCGATAGATGCGAGGAAACGAATCGAGTGTGGAATCCACACAGTGTTATACATCTCAAGTAGGGCCATCTAATAATAACAGTAATAATAGTATAATTAATAATAACAATAATAATAGAAGTGGCAAATTTTGTATTTGCTGCCTATTACATTTTTTTCATGGCAAGGTATTATGTGAAATACAGCTATAATGACCAAACAATAATTACTCTTTCTGGAGGCTGGCGTAAGTAATTATTTGAAGAGTAAGTTAAACTTCAGAAAAACTTTGATGATAGGAGGTAGATCATGATGGTATGATGATCATGAAATGTGAGGTGGCCTGGTGGCTTCCCTTGCAAGAACGCATGCACACAGGTCAGATTTACTAACGGAAAGGGGAACTACGAACTCATCAGGATTCACGATAATCACACAATAAATGTAGAACCGTGCAGCTGAGAGCTATGCTATGCTAGATCTCAACACTGGTGTCCATGTGGCAACACTGCTTTTTGCGTTTGGCTTTCGAGTGCCTTCCAACGAAATATCCTATTGTGAGCCCTTTAATTGCTGGCACATCTTCATCGACTTTAAAAGCTCACTAATAAACGCTTCAATATGTACGACCTTTGAGACGCCGACAATTAATTTGTCCCAGGGTGCTCATTTGGTAGCATACGTGACTATCTTCTTTCCTGCTTCTTTTCCCTTTTTTTTATCTTTACTCTGCTACGTACTATACTTATAATTCCTGCTCGTCTTGAGATATTTAAGTTTGTTTGTGCCAAATTGAGTTCCAAAAAAACTATGTTCTTTTTGTTAACTCTTTATTTTCTGCCTACCCCAGTTTTTCACGGCACGCTATCATATGAGATATGATCATAATGATGCTGAGATATTTTCAAAAACTCTGGACCGTTGGTATCTATGGTAGGGTTCGAGCACGCTATTATCCTTTTAGGGTGTTAACGCTTTCACCACGTAACAATGCGGGTCCTTGGTTTCGCCTTTCACCGATTTGTGCTCCCGAGAACAATTCCCTTAGTAGATGATTGCTGTTGGCAGTGGTGGATAGAAAGCTAGCTGAGAGAAAGTCGAAACGAAGGACGAGAATGCTGCGGTGGTGAACGCGTTAGTCCCCTGAAAGCGTAATAGCGTGTTAGATTTCCACTGCAAACAACTGTTGCTTGGAGTTTTCCAAATATCTCAGCATCATTGCGGTTACCACTTGAGGATATGTCGCTTTTCTTCTCTACTGAACTCATGTTGAATATTTGTCATGCAACGTTCGGAAAAATGGCCTTGCTGAATTTTCCAGGGCTTCAGCGTAAATCATTGGTGTCTCCTGCGAAATCAAGGGCCTGTTTGTAAATTCAGGGCTAAGTTTCTTCTACTCTTGTAACAAATTAGACACCGATACTATTTTGACGTATTTTTTACGGATCATTAAAAAAAAACCTACGCAAGGCAAAAAACCAGCGAGAGCCATTCATGGGAAGTTTATTTATGCTAGCCTCGGCATGGACCTGAAAAACACCACTTGCTCACTTCAGGTCTCGTGAAAATGCCTAGCTGTAGTTGTTTAGAGTATATTCAACTTCATCTTTAACGCAGTCCTTGATGAATATGTTCGATCTACACTCTATCATTTAGGAAAATGAATAAGTGTTTCTCATTTTCCATGACTTTAATGTAATTCGCAGTGACAGATGAGGAACGTAGTCAAGGAATCGCTTCTCATTCTAACGAGTTTGTCGTCGCCATGGTAGTTTTTATCCTGAAGTGCTATAAAATTGAATAGAGTGACGTTTCGTCTTTCGTGTTTTTGTTTCTGAAATGCTAGAATGTCTAATTACTGTCTTGCCTTTAGTCTTCTTTTTGTTCACGTAGTCTTAGCAACCGTGGTGTGTCTTTGGCCCAATTGAGCTCACTTATCCTTTGTATCTCAAGACGATCATTGCGGAATTTTTTAATCCTCTATTTTCAAAAAAGTAATGTAACTCAGCAGCTCAAAGCCGCGTTTAGAACTTTGTTATTATTTTCACAGGCCTTCAAATGAAACCATTAGCTGGGGATGTTGAATTTCTTCCAGCAGTCTGTTGATTGAATTCTTCTTAGTAATATGAACAGCGATTAATAGCAGATGAGAGCAGGATGAACAATGTCAAGCCACGAGGAAGAATACCTATAAGATCAAGGTTCTGTGCTAAAGAACGGGGTTCGCAGACCATCCACTTTAATAAGTTTGATCACTGAGCGTTTTCATGTAGTGATTTGACTCGTTGTAACTTTGAGGTAAGCGTACAAAACCTGTAAAATCGATTCACCTCATTTTTTTGAATCTGCGTATTTTTCTTTGTTGTTAGCGCTAAAACGAGAGTTTTGGAGTATGACTGTCTATTTCGAATGAACTATATGCTTTTCATTTTCAGGGTCATATCAGACTTTACCCAATACTTTTCAACAATGATGTGACATTCCCGTTCTCAGAATTTATTCAGTCCTTGGAATTACTCAATGTTTGTTTTGAGTGCGTTGTTGGCTCCCGCCGCCAAATCTAAATTTTATAAGGATCCTCGCTATGAACCCAATTTGCTAAAATATAGTGATTTTGGAAAATATCTTTACAGACAACACTAACAGCAAATAAGAGGCGTTCACTCAACTCGTTCATGATTGAGACACAGAAGATTGACCAATCCGTGAATGACACGCCATGCATTCGACTTCATAAAGCACCGCAGAAGTGACTGAAAACATACCTAGTGCGCAATGGTTTGCCAGTCTTTCATTTCGATATGAACTATTTCGGGCGAAAGATTATCGCGGTGGTTAGTGACACCATTGATCACGAAAGGGAGGTTGCAGTTTGACCCCTAACGCTCTTTCCCAATCCACATGGGGACTCCTTAGGAAAGCTATTTCCAAAGTAGCAAGGAGAATCGACTCCACCAGCATTCTACGACATTCATAAAGAAGAACAAATCTTCTGTCCGTAGCCGAAACAACATGCAAAATGTAACTTTTAATGATGCTAAGATATTTGCAAAACTCCGAAGGACCCGCATGGTGTGGTGGTGAACGCGTTGCTCCCCGGAAAACACAATAGCGCGTTCGTTCCCCATCGCAGACACCTGCGGTCCGGATTTTTGCGAGTATTTCAGCATTATTAAACTTATATTTCGCCATATATACGCTGCCGTTAAAAAGAGTAGGCAGTAAGTAATAAGTTAAAATTGGCAGTAATATGTATTTCTTTATTGATAAGCTTTGGACACGTTTACTCAGCTAGCGCTTTTATCAACTTCGTGTTAGCTTATCAATGAAAGAACGCATATTGATTAGTCGCGCTAAGTTAGAGTGTCGGTTTTTGAAGGATGACGTCGTTGTTGCTATTGTACCAGGTGCTATCGAACCAGAGAGCAAGCTGGTGTGAATTGCAACGCGCTCCTAACCACTCCGAATACGCGCGCCCTACAGAACCAATAGAAACAATTTTTAAGCGAAGGAGAGGAACAGTATTGTTTAAAGCAGCACAGGTTAGGTTTCAGACCCAGTTGAAACACAGGTAGGGATTTTGTATAAATAAAACGTTCTCACTCAACATCTCTCATGAGCTATAGAGCACACTCGCCAACTGATTTTCAGTATTCTACGTTGATGTTGGCATCTAGAAAAAAAGGAATCGACATGGCTATACTATGTCACCAAATTATATAGCGACACTCTGGACAACATCATGAGAAAATTATAATACGATAGCATGCGAGGAAAAGTCGATGGCCAGAAGCTACATTATTTTCGCTCCGCTGACTACATCTTTTTCATAATACCAGGAGCGAGAAGGAATGAGAAAGACCAATATCGAGAGCGTTTTTGAAATACTGGACCTCGCTTAGATTTTAAGAAAACTTTACTTGAAACAGATGAATTCCTTCCAATTTTTCAGCTATGTGTATCAGGGTCGATGGATGAAAGACTTGACTCCAAAGCTGTGCTGTCCAACGATCCACTCACTGGTCTTTGGTTCGTCCTCTTTTATGAACCACTGAAGAGCTTCGTGTTTTGACCCGAGGACAGTGATTTTAAATTTTTCGTTATAAACTATTTGACAATTCTGTCACTTATTCTTATTCTTCAACCGACCACACATCAGGTTATCATCGTCTATGTTTATCAATAATGCTGCATATGTTTCCTTTCTCAAAAACTATTTCAAATATAATAGGTGACTTAGCTTATCCCATTAGATTATCCAAAACTGTCTACTCCCATCATTAAGGCGACTGATCCGAAGAGCTTCGTGTTTTGACCCGAGGACAGTGATTTTAAATTTTTCGTTATAAACTATTTGACAATTCTGTCACTTATTCTTATTCTTCAACCGACCACACATCAGGTTATCATCGTCTATGTTTATCAATATGTTGCATATGTTTCCTTTCTCAAAAACTATTTCAAATATAATAGGTGACTTAGCTTATCCCATTAGATTATCCAAAACTGTCTACTCCCATCATTAAGGCGACTGATCCGAGAATATTTCGTTTTAAGTTTTTGCTTCACTCTCTGTCTCAATGTTCTTTAATTATTAAAATCGAAAACTGCCATCATGGCATACGTGATTCTTAGCAAAATCAGCTCATCCTCCACCATACATATTCATTGTGAAATCTCTCGAAGGAGATCTTCATACGAAAAAGGAAGTTCGAAGAATTTATGTGAATAGATTCGAAGCTTTAGAATCCGGCGTTAGTTGTTCAGCATCAAAAAGTTTTTAAGAACACCTGAAATTCGATCCCTCTCTCTCTCATCAGGTTTCCTTCGTGATGGCAGTGGAGGTTGAGAAACACAAACAAATTGCTTTTTGTATCTCCGTTGTTCCAACTCGCAAAGAATTCTTCGAAGTTCACTGCTTCGCTTCTTTTCTAGTCCTTCTAAAAGATTATAAGTATTATTTCTGCTCAGTGCGGTACTCTTCAACTTGAACTTCATGCTATGGACTGACATGGGGTTTCACCAACCCTGCTCTTTCGTATGAGTTAGTCGACTGCATTGTAAGAACATTTTCACTGCTGTCATTGCTGAGCAGAATCAGTAGTACGGCTTCGTGCTTAGAAGTCTTCTGAGAAGATCGCCTTTTTATCTAATGCAACTGGTCTATCAAATTAGGTAGCACAGATTTTGAAAAACAATGCGACTAAGCATGCATAGGAAGCCACACCTTTTGTTTCGCATTCACGCTTCAGTTCGGTTCGATAGGCTCAACTTGGATTGGCGATCTCTCAAATCCACGCAGTGTTTGAGACTTCCCCACTTGGCTTTTTTTCTGGCTCCAATCAACTAGATTGTTCTTTATAAAAGAATCTTCCATTTCTGTCTGTATCTCAATTTCCTTCGCACTGGACGTTTTTAAAATAGCTTCCTATTTCCTTCTCATCTGAACAAATGTCGTGAAGTGATTTTCATTTGATAACAATTCATTGGTTTTCAAATTTAATGGTCATTATGCCATTTAGAGGCATTCATGGAAACACATAGCGCTCATCTTTCAAAACCTGTACACACTCTCCATGTGAGTTACATGTGGTGTTGGCAAAGATGTTCCAGGGAAACCGAAAAAACCTCACAGGTCCATTTAGTGATCGCAAACACAGGTAGCCACTGGTTTTTGAAAATTGTAGGGAGGTTCTAGCACAGGCACTAAACTTCATTTAGTAAATCCGCTATTCTTCGTGTTGTTTCCGCCTATCTGGACGCCCGAATG
This sequence comes from Angiostrongylus cantonensis, assembly GCA_009735665.1. Taxonomy (NCBI): domain Eukaryota; kingdom Metazoa; phylum Nematoda; class Chromadorea; order Rhabditida; family Metastrongylidae; genus Angiostrongylus; species Angiostrongylus cantonensis. The sequence continues at coordinate 484,130 of MQTX01000164.1, read as the reverse complement.
GAAGCACTGATCTCATTTTCAGCATGGGTGCTTCGTAAGCAATAAACTCTCGCTCTGAAATGAAATTCGTCGTTCCAGACCATTTATATCGGAACGAAATGCTAAACTGTTAGGAAGCAACGGATCCGTAGAAAAAATAATGATACAGAAAAAGAGAAACTCATAAAGTTTTGTTATACTCTAAAGTATTGTGCTCTTCAATTTTCGCTTTCTCTTTCTCAAATTTGTTCACACTTCTGTTTTGCATTTTACTTATCCCTTTTTTGTGTCTTTGGGTGCCCCGTAGTGTTGACAATTGCTGAAGACCCTGTGCTTCAAATTCCGTGGAAGCCATAGCGCGGAACAAACATGAAAGCTTTCATTGATTTTTTCGCCATTGTACAACTTCGTCATATAGCTTATCTTCACTATGGAATAGTATTTCATGGTTGCATTATTTAGGTTCATTTTGTTCTATTCTACCGTGTACAAATCATCTTCAAATCATTCCTAAGGTTATACTCATTCCATTCGCTCTACTCCAATTTTTCACAACATCACATAGCCATGTTATTAATCTTCACTACTCTCACCCATTCATCTCAGTTCTTGTTCCTGCCAACTTATATCGCATTTCTCCGCATTCGCTTTTTTTGTCTTCACGCTTTCTGGATGCTGGTAAAATCGTTCATAGTCGCCAGTGCTTCCGTATTGATATGGACGGCCTCGCCAAATTTTTCCGGTGACATGACGCGTTGCTCCAAATCCACAGGGATCGTCGCCCTAGTTGGCAAGGGTCGCTACCCAGTCGTAATCCTCCGCATTGTTTATAGCTAGCGGGGGGAATTTCCTGGGCGGAAAAAATGATTAGTGCAAGTAAACAAGCTTTCGCCACTTCAGTGCAACATATTTTGTGAATATCCAAGCGTCGATTGTTCTGCTTCAGCCATTCATCTTGAACCATTCTTCTGTTCATCTACACTAGGCGTAGCGTTCAACAATGCACCGAATTTTATTCTTAAAACTTGTCAAACTCTTTAATAAAGTTTGAAAACTAAAGGAGCAAAGAGCAGAAAATTAGTGCTGGCGCACTCTTGAAATTGGTGCATCATTTTTTTTCCTCTGAAATGACGAATATCAGGCCACCTCGTGCTGCTTCTCAGGAGAAAAGCGATCTTCCATTTCTTGATGATTGCGTTTATGAAAGTCAATATTGATTGGCAGGATGAAGTGACGCACTCGGTGATGATTAATCCCTAAGGTTTGTGGCATTCACTCAACTCCATCAACCACCATTATAGGTGGTTGTCGGCATATCTGACTCTTAGAATGACTCGCGCTGATTTACCATTGTATCAACTCAGTATCAACCGCCGTGCAGGGCCACCATGCCTTCCATCCTTTTAGGATCGGCAATTTGGTATCAGATTTGGCTGGGGGGACAGGAGGACTGGCTCGATACATCGGTAGGCCACCGCTAAAAGCCAGGTATGCATTCATTCACCTCCAAACGTTGCTTAATCATGTCGAACGCATGGCGCATCCCTCAGGGATTGACCAACGTCGAGAACTTTATCCTTTTATCTTTTATCAACTCATTTTTCCTATCCAGACAAGGCTGACACCATACCCGGAATGAATGGAAAACTTGTGAGCCAAAGATACGAGCGAGCGTGTTTGTATTGCAGAGCGGTTCTAACACCACCGCACTATATGCCACCCTTCGATTGGAAAACGTTCGAGTAATATTGCGAAATAAAGAGCAAAGCTTCACGTTTTCCAAATTGATGTAAAACTCTGACTGAAACGCGAGCAACAGCCAAAGTAATTGTAAGTTTGCTGGTTTTTGCTAGTTTTTATTTATTTATTTATTTGCCGATTTTTCACTGTTTTCCTCAATGGTTTACCGACTGTTCATATCAGAAAGGCGTTTCTCTGTCTCGAATTAGCGGCATACAACGGCAATATTTGAAATTTCATCGAAGCTGGGAAACAGTTCGAAATTCTCAGCTTGAACTCGAACTGAGAATGAACGTATGCGATGTCAAATCCTTAGCAATGCCAAATTTCTTAATGATCATCACGAGCACCGTGCTGTTTCGTTTCCGCTTCAGGCACATCCAGCCCTGTCATCCCTCAGAAGTCGAAAAATTGGTAGCGGATTTGGAAAAATCGCTCTTTGCAGTCCTAATGGAAGCGCTCTAGCCCGGCTCTCCCTGGACTCCAGTGAGTATTGACTCGACCGGCATTCTATGCCACTCAAAATGAAATGAAAATCCCGAAGAAGCAGGCGAAGCCACACGTAAAAGCTGGGAGACCAAGGTAGGTATTGGATGCGAAGAAACGAATCGAATGCGAGAATTGCTGGAATCCGTACTGTAGACGTGAAGATGGGTTATATAGAATAAAAAAGAAACTCTTGCTAGGAACAGTGAGAAAATGTGATCATACTAATTACGGTGCCCTTTATATCTTCTGATTGATTAGCTCACTCCATTGAACAGCTCTGAGTCTCGATGGGAATGAGTGCAGTTTACTAGTACTTGTTCGAGGTAGCTGACTAACGGGAATACAGATAATAACTTCTCTTCTTGAAAATGTAAAACAAGTTCTTAATGAAATGCGTTTGAGGAGGCATATATGAAGCATAATGGTTAAAACCCTCCTAACGATTTAACGGTTTACGGCCTCATTGTGGCTGGGAGGTGTTACTGGGTTTCGAGCTCCGATTTACAGCTAGGATTCCCCGGGCAGGGTCACCCAAGCGGGGAAAGAGTCTGGCGTTTCCACCAGGAAATCGAGCTAAGAGTAAACCAGTACCAGGACCCACCACCGTCATGGTATCAAACTAGTAGCCCGGAGGCAAATCTCTGTTTCACAATCTCGGCGACTGCCTGTAGTGGTAACGGCCTAGGGCTGATTTTGTCTAGGCTGACCTCGGGAGTCCAAGACAGCACGATCGCTAAATCAGCAAAACTCCGAAAAAATGGAGATTATGGAAAATGGAAAGATTTCAACCAGTGAGGACGGCCATACAAGTATTCAAGTAAAGGTTAAAGCTCTTGGCATTTATCAATCCTTGAGGGATACGTCATGCATTCGACTTCGTTAAGCATTGTTAGAGGTGATTGAATTTATGTTTGACTTTTAAAATGATTCGTGGAGACCTGCTTTTCTATCAAGCCAGTGCTGCTTGCCTTCTTTGATAAGTCTGTTACCAAATTGCCATCCCGGGAATAATAGAAGCTTCGGTGAGCGTGCGGGGCACGTCGAACACGTGTGTATTGCGGGGCGCCTTTACACACGCTACACGAGCTCAGTAGGCACATATAAAAATACAAATTTTGTGATTTACTGCCACAACGATGCTAAGATAATTAAAAAATTCACGTAACCTATAGATGCACATAGATATTTAAGCACATTTGTAATTTCCATAATACCCTACCACGAAAAATTGTAGTAGGCAATAAATAAAAAAGTTAATTTTCAAACTGATCATCGTTTGACCTCGGTAATGAAATAACCAAAAGGGCCCGTGTGGCGCAGTGTTTGTAAAAGCCACGGCGACACACACGTGAAAATGATCCCCGCACCCATGGCCCACCAAGCCTTCCATCCTTCCAGGGTCGGCGAATTGGTACCAGACTTCTCTAGGAGGATAGCAGCACTGGCTCGATACATCGGTAGGCCACCGGGATTCAAAGTAAAGTCCAGATATGCGTTCAATCTCCTCAAACGATACTTAATGAACTCGAATGCATGTCGCATCTGCATCCCTCAGGGATTGATCAACGCCGAGAACTTTATTCTTTATTTTAAAATGAAATAACCAACGTGTTTTTAAATTATTGGGCTTGCACGTGGTAGATAAATATGCTTATTTCGGCTAACGTTTCGACGTCTTCGTCTTCATCAGACCCGATGATCCATGTCGGTATTCCACACCTCAAAGTGGCATCGTCGTTGTCTTACCGAGACGGGATCTACTTCAGTGAACATCGCGCGAATGAGCCATGCACACCTGGTAACGTCCTTTTAGTCTGTACAACATTAGCTTTGTATGAAAAGACAAATTATAAATGTGTTGATTATTTCACCACCATAGTTAAATGATGGTCGGTTTGAAAGTTGTTTCGCTATTCGCTTTGGGCAGGCTAGCATAATAACGGCTGCATTAGGGTTGACTATCCGTTGAAAAACAGTGTTATCAACGGATAGTCTTATCAACAACAACAGCGTTGTATATAAGAACACTGCCAGATGGTGTGCATGCTCATTATTGCGATGTTCACTGAAGAAGTTCCTGTCTCGGTACGACAACGAAGGCGCCACATCGAGGTTACGAACGGCTGTGGTCCAGTAACGCAGGTCATCGGTTTTAATGAAAAAGAAGTTAACATTGTAATTTCGAATACAGCCTCAGCTTAACTGGGTTCAAAGCAGATTTGTGCTCTCAAGATCAATCTCGCTGACCGGTAATTGCTGATGGCATTGGCAGAAATAAAACTAGTTGAAAGAAAGGCGAATAGTCTTATCAACAACAACAGCTTTGTATATAAGAACACTGCCAGGTGGTGTGCATGCTCATTATTGCGATGTTCACTGAAGAAGTTCCCGTCTCGGTACGACAACGAAGGCGCCACATCGAGGTTACGAACGGCTGTGGTCCAGTAACGCAGGTCATCGGTTTTAATGAAAAAGAAGTTAACATTGTAATTTCGAATACAGCCTCAGCTTAACTGGGTTCAAAGCAGATTTGTGCTCTCAAGATCAATCTCGCTGACCGGTAATTGCTGATGGCATTGGCAGAAATAAAACTAGTTGAAAGAAAGGCGAAACGAAGTACCCGCATAGTGTGGTCGTGAGCGCGTTATCCCGGGAAGGGTAATAGCGTTTTCGATCCCCACCGCAGACGCCTTGCGGTCTGGAGTTTTGTAAATGTCTCAGCATCATTGCGGTAGTAATTCACATAATACCCTGCCGTAAAAGATTGTACTAAGCAGCAAATAAAAAAGTTAACATTTTAAATTTCGTTGCCATTCATTTCTTCATAAATATTCGTTGTTTGCTATTTGTAGGGCTCGGTGTAGTAGGGTAAGTAGGATATCAGATAATGGTCAATGTCAAACTTTAACAGGCTATTATAAATTTTCAATATCGAAGATAAATTAGCTATATTAATCGACCCATGTTGTCTTTTCTGAACTCTACATAAAATAATGGGTTTTTTTTACGTCATTTGTCGACCGGCTATCAGTTGCTGTCCAGTAAAACAAATCAGAGTCGATTGTGGACGATCTTTAAACTTGAGATTAGCATACGCTTCGCAACAGAGTAAAAGCTTTGACGAATATATATCTGAACGAATAGCTTTATTCCAAACGTAGAGTTCATCCACTTTCTTTTTTCCTACTGTTAGTACCATGTAGCGAATATGGTGTTAAAATTTCTGTTAGCCTACAGAAGAAGCAACGCTGCTGTTAGGACAGTAAAATCTAATATTCACCTTTGCCATGGTTCTAAGAGAGAGCCATTCAAAGTGTGCATAGATGAGCGGACACCCCGAGGGTTTGGAAGTGGGCGTGGCGACGATGGCACCTGAGGACGACGTGGGATTGCTTTGCGTCATCACCAAGCCTCTATCAGAGCATGGTCGCTTTAGGTATGGCAAAACGAGCGTCGTGAGTTGTTATTATTGGCGAGGTTTCCGTTATATTTGTGCTGTTAGGCAAAGCTATTGATTTTTTGAACAAGAGCCTAGTTTTTTTCTTAGGATTAAAAGAAAGCAATCGACGAAAATGACTTTCTTATTCAAGGCTCAACAAATATGCGCCCTTAGTTCTTCATGTTTACTACGGTATCGCCTCATTTTCCAATAGATTACAGCGTCGTTAGATCATTACTGAAAAATAACTTAGGTTTCAAACAAGAACATTTGGTTTTGAGGCAGTCAGGCACAGAATTAACTCTGTAGAAGCTAATAAAAAGAAGGAAATAGTCAGAAGTTTATTGCTGACCTAATGTAAACCATATGTTCGTTTCCACATTGGCAGTATCACTGAGTTTATAGCACATTTACTCCGATTGTGTAACCGAATTCCTTCTGGGCTACTTGGTGCACTCCAAACAGCGGTTTTCCTATTTTACACGGCATTTGGAGGGTGTTCCTCCATTGCAGTATCTGTCCTCATATCAATACCAGGTGTCTTATCAAAAAAAAAAACAGCTGAAACACGAGCCGATCAGCATCGAACCTACTTGTACAAGCGTTTCTACGAAACCTTTCATTAGATGGATCATCTTCAATGATTCTCCTCACAGCTGTGTGAACATGCGACTTAACAACTTACTTTGTTATACAATCGGGCATGAAGTAGAGAGATCCATTAAAAATTTCCATAAGACATGCCATTTGCTTTCCATTTATAAATTATCTAAGAAGGCGAACGAAACTCTTGGCTTCGAATCCGTTTTTGGATCAGCAAATTAAGAGGCGGGCTTTCGTGATGTGTAGACTGAAGTTTACAATTGGCCTCCCACAAAAGAACTGACAGCGCTCTAGGGCTTAATTGGGCCCGATCACCCGACTAAAACTTTATGGTCATTTCAGTACTGTGGAAAAAGGTTTTTTTTACATATAGCAAGAAATTGTTAGTCTTTTGCATCTATATGTAGTGAAAACTTGATGCAGTTTCCTTTCATAGGCAGTTGCTGTCGCTTTTGGAACTGACATTCAGAATCCATAATTTATCCATAATTTCTGCATTAAATCTGCCTCATAGAGTTTTTCCTTGCATGTTTATTTATTTATTTTTGTTTATGAATGTTTAGATCCATTCGTATCCATTCGTCTTACATCTTTCTACGTTGATTATTTAATCATATTTCTTTCTGGCATGGGTAATGTGACATTTCACTCTTGCACTTTTTTCTTCATTTCCTCTTTCTACATTTATGTTTCCACGTTTTGTTCATGATCAATTTTCTCTTCGTAAACATGTAGCCGTCCTCTTTGTCGGAAGCGTATTGAATTCTTTCACTCTGATGATTCCTGTGTTAACATCAAGCGATGTGATCAATGAATCGTTTAGATTGTTCAGCTTCCACGAGACTGTTATAAAACTTTTATTCGGGTGACGTTTTGACGTCTTCGCCTTCCTCGTCTTTAGACGTCGAAGCGTCAGCTGAATAAAAGTTTTATAACAACCTCGTGTAAGCTGAGCAATCTAAACAACGTATTGATTATTCATACCAAGGTTAAGTGGAAGTAAGCTTAGTTCTTTACCAAGCGAGGTGCTCCTCCTCCGAACTTTTCATCCGCTTAAATTGTTGGACGAAGAAACATTTTTTTCGTCCATTGTAAATTTTGGCAGCGTCACCAATCACCTACTTTTCACGCATCTGAGCTGATCACTACGGTGACCGACCTAATAGTGAGTTCACGAGTTCGTGTTTTCGTTATCCAACTGCCGATTTTTCTTTGATAATCTCCAAAATTTTTTATTCGAACGGTGATCCACTGAAGAAAACCCGACTCGCTGCGACACCGACGTTTGAACGACTGTGGACATCGAATGGTACCATCGACTCTGAGGAAGACGAAAGCGTCGAAAAGGTAGCCAAATAAAGTTGTTCATCAACCTCATGTAAGTTTTTCAATAAAAGGATGCATTTTGACTAGTCATTCCAAGGCTAAAGGAAAGTTGGTTCTGAAATGTTGCTGCGCTCTATGCCAACTGATAATAACACCGAGTTCTACAGGATGGGTTGTCCGAGAAAAACAAGTTATTGTCCCTGCACAATCACTACCAGCAACAACCGTCCTGTATGAAAGAGGATCGCCGACTTAGTTTGTTCCATTCAAGCGGTGGTCCACTGAAGAAGATTCGACTCGATACGAAGACGAAGACGCCACGTCGCGAAGACGAAGAGTATGGACCATCGACTCGGATCATCGGCTCTGACGAAGGCGAAGACGTCGAAACGCTAGCGGAATAAACATTTTCATTAAGCTCTTGTAAATTTCTCAGTGGAAGGATCTCTCTTCAACCCAATTCTTCAGAGTTGCAGATCGGTTTTGGTGTGCCGAAAGCGCATGCGGCAGCGATAGTTAGTGCAACATATTTGTTTTGATTTTTCAGCCTCAATTTTTCTGCAATCTTCTCGATTCACCACTACGTCATGTCAATCTCTTTTTAGTTACCTAATGTTTCATGTAATTCGCTGATTGCGAAATGTGTTTTTCCCTAATGCACAACATCTGCTCTCCAATTTGGGAAAGCAGAATGTTGTTTTGGGACGCAGCGTTTTTCACAGGCTTCATCTTGAAGTAGCACTGGCGATGAATGTTTTCGTTCGGAATACTGACCGTCACCGCATCATCTTCCATCGCCGGCTTCTAACAATGCTGTACAACATTTTTTTTTCTGCCTAAACTTTTACCATATATAGTGCAGATTCTGAACAACCTTATCAGGGACGCATTGCTATCATTTTCTTACTTTTTTCCTCAATAAGTCGCAGCAATGGAGCGATTAACGAGCGGCTATTATTGTCAGCGACTATTAGTGTCTTTTTCAGTCTCTTTGGAAATATTAATGTTATTGATTTGAAGGTGAAGCTTTCTAAAAAAAAAATGTTTTTGATATGCAGCGGAGCAAAATAGGGTATCGATTGAGAGTTGACATCTTGACAAGATCCTTTTATGGCAACTGGTAGAAACGACCTGTTTTCATGAACTCTATTGCGATGTGGGTTACTCAGATGTTTGGAAATTCGAAAAGTTGATGAATGCTCAGAAAGAACGTCACTTCCTTGTTTATCTGGTTTATTTCTTTTGAATGGTTTTCAGTCGTCTGAGGTTTTAATGTCAGTATTTTAACCAAATGCTTTCGTGAACTTCGGCTACTGCCTTATTTCACTGGTAAGCTAACACGAGGCCAGCAAACATTTATTCGGCTATCGTTTCGACGTTTTCATCTTCCTCAGACATCTACGTCTTCAGACGTTCCTTGACTCTTACTCGTTTGCTTCTTTATTATTAATACCATTAGCAACCACCTGAACTGTTTTTCACCTGCCATAACTACCATAACTAACATAACTAACTAAGTATTATTTATTTATTGCATTATTTCAATACCACCTGGATTGAAGTGAAGAGATTGAGAGCCACTCCTTTGGGTAGAACAATGAGAGGAATTATCATAAGTATTCTTGACGTCTATAATGTTCATATTGGGTTTTTAGGTATAAAATTTCAATGTGTTCGATGCTGAGTGGACCCGCTAAGGAGGTTTGTAACAAAGACTTTAGTACCTAGTCATAGTGAATCTGCGGAATTCCTCATTGGATTTGCAATTTCTTCATGCATAAAAGAAATCGGTTAAAATTCATCAGAGGCTAAGAAATGAATAGCAGGGCAGTAAACATGCAGTAGCAAAGAGAAGATAAAAAAATTCGTACAACACTTTTTTCTACCAGATGATGTTTTTCACACATTGTTTTACACCTACGATTCTAATGGTTGTGCCTTTGTGTTTTGGGGAAGGGGCTTATTCATAATAAACGCCACTTATGCTGCCATAATTTCGTAATGACTGGATATATTGATTACACATCAATACCTATAAAATACTTTAGCCACTCATAGGGATAACAGCTTTCGATAACTGACGAAAATTTTTTCAGTAACAAGAGCACTTGTGGGATCGGAAATGTCAACAGGCTCACAGAGGAGAACTTTATCGCTTCAGCCCTCAACAATGATTGTTTTTATTCCAGTTCTTATTTAAACCATAAATTTAAAAAATGAGTCCTGGAAAATTAAAATTTCCTGGAAGAAGAATACCACCATTTGATCACGGAAAGATAAGGGATTCTATATTTCCTACTCGATAATAGGGTTCGCATAGGGTTAAGAGAGGATGGTTTAAAGTTAAAAGGCCCCCACTTTTTCGTTCAGCTTTGTGTCACAGCTATGGGTCAATATCCACATTATCGTGCTTAATTTATTGCTTAATTTTATTTAAAACTCATGGTTTCATAATGAACTCCGTCCGTGTTTCCGATATTGACAACATCATCCTCTTTTTCGTGTGAGTTTCACATGAAAGTTTTCAAGAGATATTCGCGGATGTTTGCGTGAGTGTACATTGTGTAGTATTTTTGTATCAGCATGTTTTTTTTTTGAAATTCCAGGGTTCTGTACTGTTTCTGTGAGCATGGCAGGATGAATGTGAAGCTCCAGCACCCATATAAGGAATAGTGTCTGTGACGAGAAAATAGGAGAAGAGCAACAGTAGGTTTTATCCTGTTATACGTCCTGTTTATTGACCATAATATCAATAATTTGTCTGTTCTTCATAAGTAACTATTGTGTTTGTTATTGTAATATTTATTTTCTAAACTGGCTAAGGATTTTCGTATCGGGTCCAAAAATAGCCCGAAGTTTGAAGTAGTGTCGTTCTTGCTTACAAGACATCCCTACGTACTGAAGGATGCGAGATTCGCTGGAACGTTTACCGTTGTGGAATGAATTTCGTTTTAACGATCTCGTCCTTGCTCGTTGAGTTATTATGAGGTTAGGAGCTGGTTATCTCAGAAATTGTCAGAGCGTCATCTTTCTCTCTCTTCTTCTTGTTGCCATACCGCTGCCCTGCAGCAATAACTAAAGCTCTGGGCTTCTCTTTTCTTCCAATTTTGGTACTTCTTGCTTGTTTTGCATTTATATATTATAATTCTTAAAATGATGGTAATTATCGCCTAAAGTCCAAAGGAAATTGCAGGTCCCAGTTCTTAATCAAGTGACCAATAACAAAATATCCCTTCTCTCTTCTTCCTGTTGTCTTCCTTAATCCATATGGAAGAAATGCTTCGAAATTTAATTTCGCGGTCAGCAATGTACTCTAATTGTAGTGATGAAGAAGTTTTTTGGTCGTAAAAAACTTCGTAAGTCAAAATCAGAGACTGTTGCGAGGACCGAACATAATGGCAACAGGAGCGCTCCGGTGGAAATACATCAATCCAGATCGGCAAACCTCGTCAAGTACGTCTTCGATTTTAGTTATTCTAATGATACATTTAACAGCCAAACAAGTCAAAAATGCTAATTTTCTACTACAAGAAAATAGAACAGACAGTGCTTTGTTTCGATATTGCTCTTTTGCGAAAATGTTGGATGATAATACTTCTAAAATGCTGTCAACTCATATATTTAGGTTATCCTTCTAGAGATATTCAATCTACCAGATTATCGTCGAAAGTGTTTCAGATGATTTTCTACATACTTGACGTGCATAAAATGTCTATTCTAGCGCTGCCATTTTCTCTTTCCTGAGATACTTCTTACCCTTTTGTAGTCAAATGTAACGGCACACATTTATTTCATAGATTTCATTTATTCCGTCCTACGTAAAACTTCAGAGTTAGAGAACAAAAGACACTTTGCGAGGAAACCCGTAATTTTGGCTCTCGTCTTTCCTTCCTTTTGTAAAGTTTCCAGAAGGCTTCTCATTTTTAACGTCATTATTGCTAATTATGGAATAATGTCATAATCCCAAAACTGCATGGTGTTATTCTTCTCTATGGTAGGGCTGGTAAATTCATCACCTTTTCACTCTTCATTAAAATAGTCAAAATCGTCGTTTCGTCTATTCCTTCCGTTATTGTCTAATATTCCACATGCAAATTTCATGCTAACGTTTCTACAGTTTGCAGTTAAGCGTACGTTGTCTGCCAGTTTATTTTCTCTCGGTTTTGACATCTTGCTGATGTCACTAAAGTGAGTGTTGTTCTTTTATTCTTCGTTCAACGAGGTTTTTCAGAAGCTGCAATAGTAATGTAGTCGTTTTTTTGTAATAGTTTTGGCTGGTGAAGTCTGAGGTATCGCTTCTCGGCTTCCTGGGGGAGTTGGCAGGCTGCTAATTGGCTACGACCCCAAGAAGCTTCGATCCCAGGTTACAGGTTCCTAGCAGAATCCCATTTCTAGAATATGGGCGACGTACCCGGACGTGCATTCACTGCTATTCACATCACCATCTACGGGGAAAGTCTAATGTTGCTTTTGAAACCAAATTTTAGTAACAATTTAGTGAATCTAGTACTGTTTCGAAGGACATGGCAATTGCGAGGATAATATTTTTAACAGTAGTGATTTTGATCGCCACTTTAGATAATAATTTCGCTTCAATAATTCGACCACTTACAATTCCGATTTACTAATTCCTTTATGCTTGGTAACTTGTAAAACCTGTCCCCTACAGGATTAGGATGTATTTACATCTTCTTGCTTTCTTCTTTTAAGGATAGGTTAGACTTGTCAGTACTTCATTTATCAAATTATTTTTTCCTCTCTCAAACAGCTTTCTATCTACCAGTGCCATCAGCAATCACCAGTCAACGGGGTTTGGATCTGGAGAGCACAAGTCGGCATTGAACCAAGTTGCTCTTCTGTAGTCGAAATTACAATGTTAAATTTTCGTTTACTACCTATTACTATTTTTCGCGGCAGCATATGATGTAAAATGCAACCAGTATGATGCTGAGATTCTTGCAAAAATTTTTTTATTTAATTAATTATTACTGCTATTTAGAGATTTCATAGAGGTTGCCTCTCACATTATACCCTGAGGTGAAAAATAACTGTAGGTTGTAAATAAAAAGTTAACCATTTTTTTGCAAAGTGAGCTTTCTCGTGAATTTAATTTTCTACCAATTTGTTCTTTATGCTATTGCCAATATCTACCGCTTTTTAAAAACTTTTAATTATAAAGAATACTTCTGGTGGGCATCGCTCGTTAACTTATTGATGATGTGGTGGGTCCAATGGCCAGGACATTAATAGGTCCATCTGTACACAAAGAAATTATCGAGAATACTAAAAGCTCTCTGACACTCGAGTGCCAAGTGAAAATAGAATTCCAAAGTTTCGCGGAAATTTGAGGAGACCATCCACAAACAGAAGCAGGAACTGCTGTGCCAGTTCGCTTTTCTTCATTATGATACAGCACATTCGTTTCCGGTTGATACGAAAACAGTGGCCTTACTTTTCGTCATAAATGAATCTTGTAAGGGTTATTTAATGTTTTAATCTTGGCTCTATATTATTCTAGAGTTTATTTTTTCTTAATCATATCTGTCGTAGTGTTAGATTGGTTGGAATGATGGACTGAAAAACGTTACCATTTTGTTTTATGAGTTCAAAATTGAATATGCTACAAAGGATGCAACTCGAAAAGTCGTCAGAACCTAAGGGCAGCTAGATGCTGTTGAACGCAGAAAGAGGGCAGAGATGGTGCTGATGATCACAGCATCTTAAAATACAATGAAATGCTCAAGATTGATGTTTAGTAGTCAAATCCATGCCGTTATCACATCCAATCGCACTTCGCACAATATACTTCGTAAAAGTTGGAGGAGTTGTATTACGAAACCTTTTATCACCCAGCACATGCACCGGGGGTTTTACCAGCGGAGAACCACTTCAGTTGCTTTTATGACTAATAACTCCCAAAGAAGTTTCCGACAATACCTGGCGTAAAAGAACATGTTTTGATCTTACTAATAAAAATGTGAAGGTTTTAGGATTCTCATGCCGATAAATAAGACTGCGTTCGAGCAAAATTCTAGCATTTGAAACCGATTTTTTAGAATTGTGCGTTATTTTCGCAGTGGTAGGAGACTGATTTGATTATTGCTGTGCCGATAGTTTTGATAGATAGATAGCGAAGGCTTTTTGTAAAAGGCATCCTAGTATTTAGACCTGTTTAACCTCTGAAAGATCCGGCTGGTTCGAGTTTGTAGAAAGTTGTTCGCTATCGAAAGCAGCTTATTTGCATGTGCATAGCTCAACTACTCCATCCCTACGAGTGTTCCATCACTATAATCCATTTAAATCCAGCAATAAGTAATAAGAATGTCAAGCGCTCTTTTTTCGAAGGCCTTTCGCTTTAGCCCATATCGATATCAGCGGAGTTATTTGGTCCATGTAATCACATGGTCGGGAATCGTGGATTCTCCGCGCCCATTACCCAATTTGTAACGACAAGAACTACGCCCCAGAGAGACATCGTGTTCAGAATTCACATACGTTGTCCTCTTACCAGGCTCCTCAATGCTTTTCCAAACAAGGTAGGTTGAAAACCTATACAGTTTCCCTAAGGTTTCAAAATTTTGAAACTCATTAAAAATGGCTCTTATCCTCATTTATCTATCGTAATAGAAGGTATCAATCACGCGGTACCATGTAATCTACGACTAAAGGCCTTAATCCATAATTTCAGTGAAAGCGTTAAAATAAAGTGTATTAATGATAATTTGGAAGATTAGGTAGTGCTGTCAATTTCATGCCGAAACTGCGTCTGTAGAGAAACATTCGTGACAAATGAAAATCGGTTCTTAAACTAGTGTCATCAGTTATTATTTCTGTCTTGTGCTTTATGACCATTCTAACTCTTTGTTTTACTTATTCATAGCCATTTTTGTTCCACTTCTGCAATAGTCCAGTTGTCTCACACTTCACACATTAATTTCCTGATCACTGATGTTTGCGAGGCAAGAGCGTTGTGTGCGCAATAATACCTGCTTGATGCTTGAATAGGCCGTCCTCACTGGTTGTGTGGGCCTTCTCACAATCTCCATTTTTCGGAGATGATAGCTATGCTTCCTGATGGAAACGCTAGACTCCTCAGCTTGTAAGACCCTACCAGGGGTGAATCCTCGCTGTAGATCGCAGTCCGACACTCAGGAACACCTCTCAGCCACTGTGAATTGGTAAACCTTTGGGAGGGTGCGCAATAGTAATAGCAATAACAATTCCCAGGTTGGACTTCGGCAATGGAATGAATACAAATGCGTAGTTTTCTTGTTCAGCAATCGCGAGGTTGTTATGCAGCATACATTTACTTTCATAGAAAAACACACAATACAATGCAACACAACAGTAGCTGACGTTTCATTTCGTTTCCTGACGGGTCATCAACCATACTATAACCAGCTGTTCTAACCTTCCTCATTGGAAGTCATGTAAAAAAGCGGCTTCGAAGAAGGCGACACTGCCGAAACGTCAGCTACTGTTGTGTTGCATTGTATTGTGTGTTTTTCTATGAAAGTAAATGTATGCTGCATAACAACCTCGCGATTGCTGAACAAGAAAACTAAGCAATAACATTAATAATAATAATAATAATAATAATAATATACAGCAATGATAAGTAATTGTACAGACAGTATATGATAATGATACCATTTAATATCAACAAATAATAATAAGGTGTATAGTAATAGTAGATTTTTAACTATTTAAATTTTTCGTCACCCGGTAGAATAATTGCCAACTAAAAATAAAACTCAGAAAGGCGAAAATCTGAAGTGTGGGCGAAGCCATATCTGCAGCGGATGGCGTTGATAGGACGTCCTCATCTGCAATGATCACGGATTATCGATTTATCGATCGTTTCAGTCACGTTCCGTCGTCGTCAGATGAATGGGAGGCGGTGTGCTCGTCGCACGGAGAGGAGCGCGGCAAGAACTTCGACCTGGAGCTGAGCCGCTACATGATGCAGACCATCACCGACGTCAAGTACCTGATCAAGAAGAGCAAGTACACCGCAGTCAGTAAGTGATTTGGAGATTTGCAACTAATCAGATAAAAAAATCAATAAATGCATCCTCTCCGAATCTTTTCTAATTTTGAGCTTTGAGTCATTTCTAATTTCTCGTTGATTTTTATTCCTTTACTAATATCTCCGAATGCTCCAGTTATGTCTATCTAGGTCGGGAAATCAATATGGTGAACGACATAGCTCCAGAGCTGAGCAGAAGGAAACGAGCGGCTTGGGGAGCTTTCAAGAGCATCGAGGATGTAGTGAAGAGGACAAAGAACACCCGACTCCGTGCCCACCTTTTCGACTCAACGGTTCTTCCTGCCCTAACGTATGCGTCAGAAACTTGGTCGCTACGTAAGCAGGATGAAAGATCACTCAGCGTTATCGAACGCTCAGTCGAAAGGACGATGCTAGGAGTATCCCGTTTCGCACAAGTAAGTAAGTAAGTTTCATCAAGCCGCTCGAGTCACTCGACGTTCAACGGGACTACAGGTGATACAGGTGATACTAATCTGGGGAAGAGCGCGCGTGGCACAGTGGTTGGAGATACCCTGCAATACACACACAGAGGATCTTTCCCCCGCACTCTCGTTTCAACAACCCTTCCATCTTTCCGGGGTTGGCAAATTAGTACCAGACTTGCCTCTGGGAGGATAGCAGCACTGGCTCGATACATCGGTCGGCCACCGCGAGTCATAGTAAAGGCCATGTATGCATTCAATCACCTCCAACGATGCTTATTGAAGTCGAATGCACGGCGCATCCCTCAGGGATTGATCAGTGTCAAGAGATTTTTTTTGTGAATGTGCTTTATTATAGACAAGTGGAAAATGCAATAATTTCGATGAAGTCTACCTTTGTTTTAATGATTACGAACATTTCCATTCGAGCGCTGAAAAGCACTGGACAGTTGCTAAGCTCTTCTAGAAAACGCACTGCAGCTGAAGTAATGAACCCATTCGCTTTCAGGCGAGGTGAATTTCCATCGAGGGTGCCTGGATGCGCACAACGAGCTACGTCAAAGGTATTTCTTAATAATAATGATTTGGGTGCATAAAAATAAAAGAGGGTTGTACATTCACATACAAAACCACCTTCACTTCCTTTTCGTTTCCCTATTTTTTTCATGTTTCATATTTCCTTACTTCTCGCTCTTATTTCACGATTGGAAACTTATTTGCAAAACCTTCGACTCTTTATTTGTTTTGGAAATTAACAATGTTTCTGTTCGATAAGGAGTTTCCCACTTCCAAACATCTCGAAGAAAATCTCCAACGTCAGGTACGGTATGCCGCCATTGGCCTGGTCAGCCGAGTTAGCTGACATGGCGCACGCGTGGGCGGTGAAGCTTTCCGACCGAGGGCGAATATTGTATCCTGAATTACCAGGTGTATCTCTTGTATACACTTTATTTAAAAAGAAATTTCTGTTATCTAAATCAAATGAAACGTTTTCAATATGTGTTTGTAATGGATTCACTGTGTTTATAAAATGTAGACGTTAAGGAATTGGCGAAAATATTATATTAGCGGAAGCTAATGAACAATCACACCTTCCGACTGGTGCCGAGGTGGTGAGCGGTTGGGAATCCGAGGCCTGCCAGTTCGATTTCGATCGACCGCGTTGGAACCCGAGTAAGATTTTTGTCGTTTTTTTAAATATTGAGAGAGTTAAAAGATAAAGGAGATAAAGCTCTCGGCGTTGATCAGTCCCTGATGGAGGCGCCATGCATTCGACTTCGTTAAGTATCGTTGGAGGTAACTGAATGCATATCTAGCCTTTACAATGACTTGCGGTGGCCTGCCGATGTATCGAGCCAGTGCTGCTATCCTCCCAGACAAGTCTGGTACCAATTTGCCGACCCCGGAGGGATGAAAGGCTTGGTGGGCCATGGGCGCAGGGATCGATTCCACTTGCGTGTCGCAGTGGCGCCTCGAACTACTCTGCCACACGCGCCCTCATTGAGAGAGTTAGAGAGCATGTAGCCATAGAGAGCATAGTTATACTTCATTTTTTATTACCAAATGGTTTATGGAACTGAGGCGGAAAAAAGGTTTTTTTATATTTTTATATTTTATACAGTAAATTGTTTAGTTCTTTTCAGAATGTCAACGTTTTTCTCAAATGGTCTGGCGAGACACAACGGAAATGGGAGCGGCCAGGGCATGGAATCAGACGAAGAATTGCGTCGCTGTTGTGTGTTTCTACCGACCTAGTGGGAATTCCAATGCTCCTGGTTTGTTTCCGTCTTTTAGTCAGTCAGTCTAGTCAGTCGTTTTGTAGATTTGTTAATGACCAGAAGTTCTGCTTTTTGCTTGGGAGATTTCGACATAGTGAAGATGAGTGGCGTCATTTATCGCTCTGCATAAGCATACATGTATATATGTATATACATATATTTGTACATCTATTTGCATGTGTATACATGTGAATGTGCATATGCGTATATACATATTTGTTTATTTAGCTGGATTATTAAGACCAGACACATAAAATGGCGACTGAATCGTTAAAACTAACGCAGTAAACAGACATTTGTTCCAATATTGTTACTTTAAATATATTCTCAATTCTTTTTAAACTGAGAACATTTTAGCAGTTTCTGTTTAAATGAAGAGATAATCAAATAATGAAGTGCAGCCACAATGATGCTGAGGTAATGTTTTAGTTTTTATTTTCTGCCTACTACAATTTTTACAACAGGATATTAAGAGAAATACAACCACAACGTTGCTGAGATATTTGCAAAACCCTGGACCGCAGGTATCTATGGTGGGGGACGAACGCGTTATTGTCCTTTCCGGGGAGCAACGGGTTCACCACCACACCATGCGGGTCCTTGGTTTTGCTCGTCTCCCAACTAGTTCTATCGATCCTTTTGCCGTCAGCATTCACCCATCTACGGAATTGATCTGGGAAGCCCCATTCTTGTTCCCCAACAAAGACCCCTGTGGTGCAGAGTTTTTCAAATATCTCAGTAACGTTGTGGTTGTATTTCGCTTAATATCCTGCAGTGAAAATTGTAGTAGACAGAGAATAAAAGCTCAAACATTGTGATTTCAATTGCAGCCTCATCTTTACTGGGTTCAATGCCAGTGTGGGCTCCTCAGATCAATCCCATAGACGGGTGATTGCTGACGGTAAAAAGATCGATAGAACTAGCTGAGAGACGGGCAAAACGAAGGACCCGCATGGTGTGATGGTGAACGCGTTACTCCCTAGAAAGGACAACGTTTATGCTGAGATATTTGCAAAACTGCGAACCACAGGTACCTGAGTTCGGAAACAAAAGCGCTATTATCCTTTCTGAGGGATAAAGCGTTCACCACCGCATCATGCCGGTCCTTCTTTTCGCTTGTCTGTTCGCTAATTTTCTACTAAAAAAGAAAGAATTGAACAATTGAAATTATTCAAGTTACAGGTCGTAGAACCATGTAACCACGGATCTCCTTCATATGAGAGATCTCGAGCCGCGAGGCTACGCGGCGCTTCTCCAGGTGGCGGATAGGGGTAATCACGGACCAAAAGCGACCTGTGCTTTCCTGAGACGCAGGTGGATCCAAGAGATGGACTCCATGTTTCTGCTGCGCCGATTCGGTACGATTAAAAAGATATGGAACAATACCGGCTTTGACAATCTTCGTTGTTTACGCGCCGACATCAAACTATGAGGAAGAAAAAGTCGAAGAGTTCTACATGGACTTGGAGAAGTTCTACAGACAAAACCACACATTCTTCAAGGTCATCATTGGAGATTTTAATGCCAAGATCGGACCAAGGAGATCGTCTGAGGAACGTCATGGGACCCACGGATTAGAATGGAACGAACAGGGTGAGCGGCTGTCTGAGTTTATCATGGCGACCAAGACCATCCATGGTAACTCGCAATTCCAGAAGCCTCACCCTCAACGCTGGATGTGGGAGTCTCTCAATCGAGAGTACCATAACGAAATGGATCACATCATAGTAAATAGAAAGTTTTGCCTAACAGATTTCGCTGTTGTCTCAAAATTCTACACGTGATCGGACCACCGTCTCCTTCGCGCAAGATTCTATTTTTCTGAAAAGGAAAAAGTGCTCGGATTAGAATGGAACGAACAGGGTGAGCGGCTGTCTGAGTTTATCATGGCGACCAAGACCATCCATGGTAACTCGCAATTCCAGAAGCCTCACCCTCAACGCTGGATGTGGGAGTCTCTCAATCGAGAGTACCATAACGAAATGGATCACATCATAGTAAATAGAAAGTTTTGCCTAACAGATTTCGCTGTTGTCTCAAAATTCTACACGTGATCGGACCACCGTCTCCTTCGCGCAAGATTCTATTTCTTGCGGAAAGGAAAAAGTGCTCGTAAATTCAGAAACCGAAGCCCCAGCACCACCACCCATTGGGACATATTCAACTCATTAGTCTGCTGTTGGGAAGATGCCGTCGTCGACAACATCGACGAGGAATACGATCGGCTCATTGAACATCTTCAGGTTAGCGCTATGAAAGCTGAGAGTTCGAAGGTCACCAAGAGACGTCTAGCTTGCGTGGAATCGCACGAGCTGTTGGTGACCCCGCGGACTAACGTCCGAACAGACGAAACAATGCAAACAGGCGATAAAAGATAGATATAACATACACATACACAACATAACATATACAGCGTATAACATATAACATATACATATATACCTAGATTGATATAACTGGAGCATTCGGAGATAACTGTTCCGTTGACCGTGAATGGGGCAAACGAAACCAATCCGTTCTTCATGAACATCGTTTTCTTGAGATTTAGTCGAAGACCAATCTTTCCACACGCTTTATCAAAGTCCGCAAGCATACGTTCCGCTTGGCTAATGTCTGGTGTTACAAGGACGATGTAATCAGCAAAGCAATGGTGATGTATCTGCCGACCATCGATTTTCACTCCCATATTATCCCATTCCAATGTTCACATGAGGTTCTGGAGGGTGGCTGTAAATAATTTTGGCGAGATTGTATCGCCTTGCCTAACTCCTCTCTTGACGTCAACGTTGATATCGTTGTAAAATGGTGAAATTTTGGTTGTGAAATTTTTGTACAGCTCACGAAGAATCTTTATGTATTGAGTAGGGACTCCTTGACTACCAAGTGCTTCCATTACCGCTTCTATCTCAGCTGAATCAAAGGCCTTCTGTAAATCGATGAAAGTGAGACAGAGTCTTTTGTGCTCCTGCGATGCTTCAATGAGCCTTGTTATCGTGTGAATGTGGTCCATGGTACTAAATCCTTTTCGAAACCCTGCTTGCTCGCACGGCTGTCCTTCGTCCAGTGTTCTGTCAATCCTGTTCAGGATGACTCGAGTGAAAAGTTTGTCGACGACAGACGGCATGCAGATTGGGCGATAGTTGCTGATATCGCATAGATCACCCTTCTTGAACAACGACACGGTCTGGCTGGCCTTTCACTGAGTACGGACCTTGCATTCAGATAGGTAGCGTGTGAAGAGCCGAGCCAGTGTGTTTACGAGGACTGGCGGAAGGTTCTTCAGATGTTCTGATCTTACCATCTCTTGACCTGGTGCTGTTCGATTTTTCATCGGCGAAATGGCATGTCGGATTTCGGACGGGAGAACCGGTGGAACAACATATCTATCCTCTTTTATTTAATATGACGGGAGGTGGACGTGGTTATCGAAGAGATCTGAGTAGTAATCGTCGATGATTTTCTCCATTGGCTTTCTGGGCGCTGTTATTGTTCCGTCTGGGCGTCGGAGTGCAGTCATCTTGTTCTTGTAATTGGGGAAGCTTGGGCGGGCCTTGCCATTGCTTTTCCCAGCCTCTGCAGCTTCGACCATTACTGCTGCTCTTCTCCCTTTAAGATCTTCTTTTATCGCCTGTCTGCATTGTTTCGCAAGCTCGAACGTTAGTTCGCGGTTGCCTGCAGCTCGTGCTATTCGACGCTGGCGTGTTAGCTCGAGAGCTTCTGGAGACA
Organism: Angiostrongylus cantonensis; assembly: GCA_009735665.1. NCBI lineage: Eukaryota > Metazoa > Nematoda > Chromadorea > Rhabditida > Metastrongylidae > Angiostrongylus > Angiostrongylus cantonensis. The sequence continues at coordinate 462,578 of MQTX01000164.1, read as the reverse complement.
GACGTCTACTGGTAATCTTCGAACTCTCAGCTTTCATGGCGCTAACGTGAAGATGTTCAATGAGCCGATCGTATTCTTCGTCGATGTTGTCTACAACGGCATCTTCCCAACAGCCGACTATTGAGTTGAATGAGTGCTAGTTTGTGGTGGTTCTGGGACTTCGGTTTTTGAATTAGATTCCCACGTCCAGCGTTGACGGTGAGGTTTCTGGAATTGCGAGTTACCATGGATGGTCTTGGTCGCCATGATAAACTCAGACAGCCGTCCACCATCTTCGTTCCATTCTAATCCGTGGGTCTCAACGTGACGTTCCTCAGACGATCTTCTTGGCCCAATCTTGGCATTGAAATCTCCAATGATGACCTTGAAGAATGTGTGGTCTTCTTTGTAGAACGTCTCCAAGTGCTCCAGCTATGTTTATCTAGATTGGGAAATCAATATGATGAATGACTTAGCTCCAGAGCTCAGCAGAAGGAAACGAGCGGCTTGGGGAGCTTTCGAGAGCATCGAGGATACAGTGAAGAGAACAAAGAACACCCGACTCCGTGCCCACCTTTTCGACTCAACGGTTCTTTCTGCCCCTAGCGTTTGCGTCAGAAACCTGGTCGCTTCGCATGCAGGATGAAAGATCACTCAGTGTTATCGTGCTCGCAGTCGATAGGACGATTCTGAGAGTATCTTGTTTCACACAAGTAAGGTAAGGTATCCTTAGCTCCGACCTACGCCAACGATCAAAAATCAAAGATGCTGTTCTATACGTCAAACAATCGAAGATAAGGTGGGCCGGACACGTAATGCGTATGAATGATAACCGATGGACGAGAGCGGTTAGTGACTGGATTCCTCGGGATTTCAAACGTACTGCAGAAAGACCACCGACCTGATAGTCAGAGTTCTTCACGAAGAGCCTAGAAGAAAAATATGATGCTCTACGATTTTCTAAAGCGAGCAGAGCCCACTAGGCTTCTCTTGCACACGACAGGGAAAAGTGGAGGATTTGCTGGTGCTTGCTCAAGTCACTTGACGGTAAACGGGACTACAGGTAACAGGTGATACAGCACAATGTAAGATTTTAAAGTTCTGGAAGTGGCGGGTTTTCCAGAAGCGTTTTAGCACTAGGTTAGCTGTTGATTTCTTCTATTTAATACTTGTCAAAAAGAGATGAAGTAGTAATTTAGAAAACTGGTACTCACCTAGCGAGGGATCCACTAACTGCTTTGAATTATTGAGAGCCTCGCAGCTCACTTTGTTCAACTTCTGGAGCATTAGTTCAGCCACGAGTGGTGAAGCATTGTATGAATCCATGGCATTTCTGAACATTTCACCGTGTCGCTGCCTTCCGTGGAAACTGTTGCGTCAGAACTGATAAAAATGCGCTTTGTTTCCGTTTCTGGCTGCAGTCCGCTTAACATTTGCCTTTTTACTTTTAACTTTAACTAACTTTTTTTACTTTCGGCTTTTCTAATACCTCAATAGCTTCGTCTCAGTCCAAACACTACGGCAGACGTTATAATGGCGTAGGAGATTCATTTTTGAACGCCTGCCACAATGCTTGAGCAATACACCGGCGTACTTCTAACGACTCTTCTGAGTAGTTCAGGTTTTCCTTCATTAAACTCTCGAAAACCGGTCTACGTTGCTGCCAGGGCGACAGTGACAGAATCTCGCACTGGTTTGCTCGTAGCTGGGCCTACATTTGACGATGTGGCAAATGGGCCGCTTTTGTTGAACGTCAATAAAAGGAAGTCCTAATCTCATGACTATGATATTTTGCTCCCATTCCGATTTTTGGTAAACCTATTTATTGAGATTTTTTTATATTTCAAGTAATCTTCGAATTATGATCGATTATGGAAATGCCATATTCTTGCATCAGTCTATTTTTGCATCTCATAGCTCTCGTCTGATTCATCTGGTGAATGGGACTTCCAAGATATTTAAAAACAGTTGTATGGACGATAATTTTTTTTCTCCATTCACAAAATACTGTTGTCACATTAAAGAGTTTTAGGTCAGTTCTCTATTGCTAGTGGGACCCTGAAAATTAGGTGAAACAGCATTTTTTTAATTTTGTTTTTTGCAGCGTTTTATGTGACGATTGGCTTGGTTGAAATAATTCTTTGTCAAAAAGCCCACAACGGCACTGTTGAATAGCCTTAGCTGTTCTACTTAAATTTGCTAGTTTTGGAGATTGTTCAGCTTCTCCTTAGTTACTTGATTCTTGAATGGCCCGTCCGCACTAGTTGTGCGAACCTCAACATAACCTCGATTTTTTTTTCGAGATTTACTGCATAAGGCATTGCGGTTCCTTGGAATCTCGAGGATAACGTGGCTAAAGTTTGCTCCAGGCCTTCACCACCACAGGCAGTCGTAGCCTTGTGGATCAGAGGGAGATTTGTCACCATGTGACTGATTTGATACCAGAATGGTGGTGGATCTTTCTTGATGGAAACGCTGGACTCCTGAGCTTGGGGTCCTGCCGGGGATGAATCCCCCTACCGTACACCGTAGCCCGACACCTAGGAAGACCTTTCAGCCACGATGAGGCGATAAACCGCTGTGAGGTTGAACTTCTTCAAATGATGAAACTAGACAAAGCTTTTTCTGATTTTAATGGATTCGAATCGATTTGGAAATCTCATGTTATGTAGCCAACGGCGGAGATAGAAGTAGTGTGATGGGACCAATTATGTGTTAATTTGTAACAAACTGCTCATCTACTTTTTTCAAAGATGTTTGCGTGTAGAGTGTGGATTCTTTTAGGTGAATTTGCCTCAAACGTGCCCTTACGAGACTGCTCAATGTCGCCGGCTCGTAGCCTTGCCGACCAAGTCAAACGTTCCGTTACAATATCAGCTCCACCAGACCACAAAAAGGGCACGTAATCCTGCCGTAACATCTCAAACACTCAGCAAGCCGCCTCAGTCACCAACGACGTCAGCACGGATATGTTCCCTTGTTAACAAAATTACCTGGTCATGATCGATCTCCTCACATTTCTCATTTTTTCTAATTTCATGTGTTTTTCTCGTCTTTTCTAGTGAAATGATGCGATATTGTTTATGATGTATGTATGGCGATGATTTTTCATTTGAAATCCCGTGTGCTGCCCGCAACCTGCCTGTCTCACTTATTCGATTTTCCGAGAATAAATTCTTTATGGTAGTGAGTAATATTATTGTATGAAGCTAGGCATTTCCATATTCACGATGTGATCGACTTTCTTCTTGGTGCTCTTTGATGTACTTTAGGTTTCAAATTTCCTAAGTTTAGTTTTGAATTGTCGTTGCTGCTTCGCGCGCGCTTTCTGCTTCAATAGCCTGTATTGTTACGAATTCTATGAAGTAATAATGTGTGATATAAAGATTATTCATCGAAACATTGTCACTGAAAAAGTTGTGGATAAAGAGTATTTATTATTGGCAACCACTGCGCAAAACAGAAGATACAGCTCTAGACATTGATCAAGTTCTGAGGAATGCACCATGCGTTGGACTCTATTTAGCAATGGAAAGGTACGCACGTTTGGGCCAAAAAGGTGCGAATTCTTGCCAATGTATCCAATCGGCGTTTAATCTTTTTAACATAGCCTACTAGCAATTGCACACCCAAACAGTTGAACGGATCGACTTGGCCAATGCGTAAGCGTGCCAACAATCACTGAAGAGTATCTAAACTACTCTGTTAAACACGCCCCTAGCAGCCCCGGAAATACTGGGAAACTGAGAAACTATTACGGATTTTTGTTTTTATCTTTTTTACTTGCGTCTTCTTCTTCCATGACTGATTCCTCGAAAAAAAAAGCCGCGGAAGCATGAATTATCTAAATGGTTTTAATGATGCTGAGATATTTGCAAAACTCCGGATCGCAGGTGTCTGCGGTGGGGAACGCACGCGCTATTGTCCCTTCCAGCGAGTAACGCGTTCACCACCACACCATGTAGGTCCTACCTTTCCATTAAAAAGACTTGGCAGTAAATAATAAGTTAACATATCTAAGTGGCGTTTATTAACCTTGAACTTTCGTGTCGGATAGCTGAAAAAATCACAACCGTTCACGAGACTACGATGGAGTAAAATAAAATATAGGTGACTCGGAGGACCATTATTCGCTGCGCTATACGCTTGGATACGTATACTTCAAACAAAACCCCAAATTTCTTAAAATTATTACGTATCCATCTTCAGAGGATTGACATATTTCATGTAACAACAATCATGCAATTCGGCGACATATCTAGTTTTTGGTCAATGTGATGTTGGCGTTAGACTGTTAGAACCGTGAGACAATACGTTAGAGCTTCATTATTACCACAGATATTTTGATTTTATATAATTGTAAGGCTATTGCTACATTAAATACGTCTAAGTCCTATGGAAAGCGCAATCGCTTAAACGTCAGCCATCGACCAACAACACCAACAAGAGTAACAACGACAACAAAAACAACAACAACAACAGCGACAAATCACACCAAACTTGCATCATCTCAACAAGGGTAGTTTATAAGAGCATATAAATAATTACAGCGATTATTTATGCAGAGGCTTATAGAAAGTCGGTCTTTTGAGCTACTACGCGTCTGCTAGTTTAGACAAACAGTCTTTTGTCCTACCACCGTGTAGAAATGAGATTCCCGGAAACATTCTCCATTAGCTGAAACTTGATACTGTTACAACAAAAACTCTGCTTTTTATAAGTTGTGCAACCACAAAACTGTTTTAAGAAGAATCACAATACTCCCTTGCTAAACCCCGTCGTGTGCATTCACCATCCTACCAGTGAATCTAGAAGCTAAAACTGTGAGTTTATCGACGGAAGAGAAGCAAAATATTTTCAGCGTTGTGTTATTTTCTTATCGATTCGACTGTGGATTTCGAGATTCTCACTTTTATTCATAAATCTTATAGTACCTGTTATCAATGTCACAGACGATGATTACAACTTTCAACTAAATCCGGTGTGCTTTGGATAAGTAATTAGAACAATGTGAATCTTACTTTCTTGGGAAAACGGAAACGAACAGCCAGCTGTGAAACTCGTCTTAAGATTCGGTAGATATTTTTGAGCTCGTCATAGAATCTTTCTTTTAATACAATGTTTTGCAGAACTTTGGATTTAGAAGTACTGATTTCCGTTGGCTAGAATCGATCATCGATCGTTAAACAATTCAAAAAGGCTCAACTATTCGGTATATAGGTTAACCCGAAACATGGCAATATGCACGAATTATCGTGAGTAGACAACTGACAATGGAAATTCATGCAAGAAAAAAGTTTTTGAGGAAGGATTTTAATCCTGAGACTTTGTGATCAAAACGATGTAGACATGAGATATTAGCTATTAACCAGCGTACATGAAATGTGAAGATTTTCATTGAAAATCCCCTCAACTGTAGATTTTTGGTGCCGATTGGCTGACAAGCCACTGTTCATGTTTAAATTTTGTGATTTACAGAAAAATTAAGCTAAATCGAAAACGATATCGACTGCAATTTATTATGAGTTCCATACGAACGTATCCAATATAAGCATTTTACAAACAAAGTCGTGATCACAGTCAATGATCCCAAAGGTCTCCATAAAACTCATATATTCTTGAACTGTTGCTCCTTAATGCTGCCATTGACAATGGCTTCTTGGATGTCTACTATGTGACATCGCTTGTCTTCACCCAAGCATGTCTCCTTCTGGACGCACGTCGAAAGGTCCGGTGACGAAGTTGTATGGGCGGCATCAGCATGTTTTGCATTTTCAACATGGACCTCCTTAATGATATAATAATATCCATGGAGATTTAACTGAATGGTATTTAGTCACAATCATCGACAGTGAAATTTTTTTCACAACATAACCCGACAACACATGTTTCACATTGCGTGCATCACAGCACTTGTTGTATTCGATCCGTTCCCTCATGTGTACCATTCCAGAAGTTATGCGAAATTTTTTGTGTACTATCCGGCTACTTCTTGCAACAGTTCCCAGGATCGACTTTCTATTAACCTCGGCACTGGAATATGAATACGTTGTTTTCTCTCTAAGCAATCGCGAGGTTGTTAAACAGCATATGTTTACTTCCATACAGGAACACACATACGACACAATCGTAGCGACTAGATGACGACTCGTCAACCATATGCGACTCTAAGCGGCTGTTCTTCCTCAGTGGAGGACAGGTGAAAAAAGCGGCTCTGAAGAAGGCGATTCTGCCGAAACGTCAGCTACGTTCAGCAATCGCGAGGTTGTTATACAGCATACATTTACTTCCATAGAAAAACACACAATACAATACAACAGTAGCTGACGTTTCGGCAGCATCGCCTTCTTCAGATGCGCTTTTTACACGACTTCCATGACTTTTTACATGAAAAAGGTAAAAACAGCTGATTATAGTCGCATATGATTGATGACTCTGTTCTTACCTTCCTCATTGGAAGAGGTAAAAAGCGGCTCTGAAGAAGGCGATACCGCCGAAACGTCAGCTACTGTTGTATTGTATTGTGTGTTTTTCTATGGAAGTAAATGTATGCTGTATAACAACCTCGCAATTGCAGAACAAGGAAACAACGTATTCATATCCGGCTACTGCTTGAGATCTTTTGTCGACTTCGCTGCGGTCGTTGAGTGCTGTTCGAGTAAATTTAATTAATTCTGCTAAATCAACTGAGGCATCAACGGTTCATCGCGAGCACGGCGCCTGTTGCACTTCTGCCAGGACTCACTAAGCTCATCATCACTTCAAGACCAAGAAGTTGATAGCAGAGTTGTCTGGGGCAAGCTCATTTTCTCTAATCCACATGAGGATCACTTAGCACGGCTATCTAAGGGTTCTGGGAAGAATGGACTCGACCGTAATTCAACGGCATTCTTAACGAAGACGAAAAAATCTTCAAGTGGCAGTCAAACTCAGGTACAAAAAGTTCAGAGAGCTTCGCGAGCTCCCTAGATGGTGGATAGGAGGAAACGAATTGAGTGCAAGAAGTGCAAGGATCTACACAGTAGATGCAATTTGAGGTCGTGTGAAATCAATTAAAAGTGCAATAGTGGTGAAATAAAAAAAATAAAAAGAAAAAATAAGGAAATTATGAAAAACAAACAAAACTCAACTGAGATGTCAGATATCACTGTTTTTTGACACAGTCTACTCAGTAGTTGCTAACAACATGTGATTTTGCAGAGTAGAGAAATATAAGGATGGGAAACGCTGCTCACCGACCTTGATAACGCCAGTTTTATCTGAATCGTAGTGAGAATACGACCCGTTCTCATCGATGTCGTTCGGCCTCAAGTGCGTCATCTTCATATAAGCTTCGGATGGACGACGCATCGACGGCGAGCTGTGTGGAGGACAATGCATCGATTTTGGGATGAACACCCGACGGAACTCCTGCAACAGTAAGTTACTCCGGTACGGTTACTAGTTACTAACTCAGAGTCTATTCGTTCAATTCATAGTAGCTTCAAGAGCAGCAGATAAAAGAGATCTTTAGATTTAATCATTAAATAAACGTCGCGTGGAATGACCACTGTAACTACAGACACTATCTCATATCGATCCATTTGATCTATCCTTATACAGTAATTCACTGTGTGCTGATTCTTTTAGTTATTGTGCCCTATAATGCCACCAGGTGTTTACTAAATTCACTTCTACTACGATGCTCGTGATTCGTCTACGGTTTTGGTGTTGCGTGAAACTTGAACTTGCTAGCGTCATATATCGGGTGGATTCAATATTAAGTGTCTGCTTGAGATTATAAAACCCAGAGGTAGATTTTTCTCTTTCCTATGAAACAGATGACCCATGTCAAATTTTCCACTAAATCGACCAGCTTTTCTTCTATTAATGCCGTTTTCAGATTCATTACATTATTGTCAGGGTCATAACAAAAAATGAATGCCAGAGAAAACATCAGAAAATTGGAAACTGGAAATGAATGCCAGAGTTCGTGTGCCATTAAATTTTCCAAAACTGTCATTTACCTTTTTTAAATGGAAAAACTTTAAAGAAACCTAATCTTTCGAAAATTTAACCCCATTGTTCTTTGGATATTGATACTTAAAACCCTGAAGGTTAGGATACATAAGATTTAAATGTCACAATTGCAGCGGTGACACTTGCAATAAAAGTTGTTGCCAACAACTTGGTTTTGAGAATGAATTGATGAGAAAAAATAGATACTTAATTAGGTAAGATTCGAATTTAGTATCGTATAACCACATGTTATTATATTATTTATTCATATATGATATATATATCATATATACTTGAATGCCCCGTCCTCACTAGTTGTGCAGGCCCTCAGCATAATCTCCATTCGGAGACTTGCTGGTTTAGCCATGGTGGTTCCCTGGAGTTCCAAGCACAACCTGGCCAAAGTCCGTATTAGGTGATCACCACCGCAGGCAATCGCCGCCTTTGTGGATCAGACGGAGACTTGAAACAATGCGACTAGTTTGGTAGCAGCACGGTGGTGGATTCTGGTATTGGTTTACTCTTAACTGGGCTTCCTGGTGGAAACGTCGTACTCCTTCTCAGCTTGGAAGACCGCTGGAAGACGAATCTTCCAGCTGTACACCACAGTCCAACAAACAGGAGCACCTCTCAGCCAAGGTGAGGCAGTGAACCGTTGGGAGGACCACTAGAAATTATCTTTATTTGTTTCATTTTACTTGGCCCGTCTTCACATCTACTGTACGGATCCCAGCACTTCTCACATTCAGTTCGTTCTCTCGCATCCACCGTCCACTAAAGTCTACCAACTTGTACGTGTAGCTTCGCATGCTGTTTGAGAATTTTCATTTCACCTTAAGCGTCGTAGAATGCTAGGCGAATGGATTCTCATTGGAATCCTGAGATAGCGGGGCTGGAGAGTAGCCAACTGGATTGCAGAGATCGATGTTTTTCCAAACAAGTCCTGTAAAAATGTCCCGATCCCGGAGGGATGAGAGGCTTGTTGATTGGCCCGGAGTAAATCGAACTAGCACCATGCTCGTGATAACAGGCATCAGTGCCACCGTGCTATCCGTTCCTGGACCATTGGAAATAGCTCTTGTATTTTGAAGACTTCACAAAAATATGCTATGTCGACACCTTGTCCACTTAACAGGTATACTGATGCGTTTTTTACGACCTCGAAGCTTTTTCTTCCGAAATACTGTTCGGTTTTCTTCAAAATGTTTCCGTCAATCACAATTATGTGCAGCCGAAAACAAAAGTCGGAGAGCTCCACTTTAGGGTTGGTACTGTATAGTGAAAAATAGCCGATCAGAAAAGAAAGATTTTGACGAAAAGTAAATCACGAACGTTTCTGAATTGTCCGCTCATTGAGCAATAGATGATGAACGACATGCAAGCCTCGCACAATGAGAACAAATCCAAGAGATCGCCCAGGTTGTTGTAGATGTGCCGGCGAAATTCCTGGGATACCATACCTGAAATCCATCGTACTAGAGAATGATCTCAGTTGGAACTTTCCTAAGAGTATTTTACACTTTAACATCAATAAATAAAGAAAATCCTAAGTAGTTGATGCTAACTAGCTCTAAGCAAGTGAACCCACAATGACTTTGAATGAAAAACAAGCTGACTATAGGCATGACTGAGTAACAGAACCTTTGAGGGGACTGCATCACTAGATCGTCAGAGGTAACATGAATTTTATGTACGTGTTAATAAAAACTTAGGGCGCGTGTGGCGCAGTGGTCGGAGCCATCCTGCAGCACACACGTGGAATCGATTCCGGTAGCCATGACCCACCAGGCATTCCATCCCTCCGTCAGCAAATTGGTACCACACTTGTCTACGGGAATAGCAGCACTGGCTCGATACATCGCTAGGTCACCGCGAGTCATAGTATAGGCAAGATATGCATCTAATCACCTCCGACGATACTATGTGAAGTCAAATGCACGGCGCATCCCTCAGGGATTGATCAACACTGAGAGCTTTATCTCTTTTTATTATTAATAAGAGAAAGTTTAACATACGATAATAAAATCGGTTTTGTTTGTCAATTTCATAAATTTATCGTCTCTAGTCAGTAATTGCCATTAAATCAATCACAGCTCTCCAAGAAGAATGTGAGTCGCATGGCAGAAAACTTTCCTCTGACCAATGTGGGTGGGTGAATGCTTTTTTTTTGAAGATTTTGGGAATATGCTGGCACGACTAAAACAAGATTCTAGGAAATACCACGCTTAAACATTACTCAATACATCAATGAGGAGAGAAGGCTACAGATCAGTAGGCTGGAGCTACAATGAACAGGTCGAAAGAATCGTTGGTATCCCATGACATGTGGTGTATCATCTGAGTATCTCAGAAACGTGTTTGGAACGATGGGAAACTAACCCGACAGTAAAGCCATAATTCCCTGAGGCATTTCAGTGAACAGCATCACAAAGACGATGGCCAGCAGCATATTCGTTGTTCGATCAGCCCTTTCTCTGCTTGCTACCCTAGAAATAAAAGCAATGGCTTTATGTTTATCCATCAATACTCGAACATCTGCAAAGATTTCTTGTTATATCGACAACAAAACTAAATAGTGTACACATTGCTACAAAACATGAAAGGGCAGCAAGAATTATCACTTTATACTGGAGGTTCGATGGTGCTTAAATCTATCAGTACTCGAACAGAGAGAGTTCTTTCCATTACGTTCATTGCTGCTTACAGAATGGGAGCTCTGCAACAACCGCTGTCGATTGGCCTTCACCTGAAATTCGAGAGGAAGAGTAAACTTTATTAAAAACACTTCAGTTCTACATTAAATACAATTTAATAACTAATCTACCCTTTTCGATGTAATCCCAACTTCACGGGTCAGATCGCTCTGACTTCCAACTAATGAAAAACAATTGCCATCACTTTATAGAACTCGGATAGAGCTCTCAGCGTTGATCAATCTCTGAGGAATGCCTCATGCATCTAACTTCATTAAGTATTGTTTGGAGATGATTGAATGCATATCTGGCCTATACAATGACTCGCGGTGGCCTACCGATGTAGCGGGCTAGTGCTGCTACCCTCCCAAGTCTGGTACCGATTTGCCGATCCCGGAGGGATGGAAGGCTTGGTGGGCCATAGGCGCGGGGATCGATTGATCGATTATGTGTGTGTGTCGCTGTGGCGCCTCCAACCATTGCGCAACACGCGCCCTTTGCACTCCAATTTATACTTTTAATAAATGCATTTTACTCCAGGTTACGCTTTAAACAGTGTTTCTATATTTACGCACATGAAATAGACAGCTTGTGGGCAAGAATTTTTTTGTCCAACTGAATGTCTACTCACCTAAAAGCTTACTAAGTAGAGTTTTTTTTAAATCTACAAAATAATAGTATGTACATAACCACAATGATGCTGAGATATTTGCAAAACTGAATCGCAGCAACAACAAACAAGCAACAAATAGCGCGTCCGTTCCCCCTACAGAGATACCTGTGGTGCGGAGTTTTGTAAGTATCCCGGCAACACTGTGGTTGTATTTTGCGCTATATCTTGCCTGAAAAATTATAATGGGCAGCAAAAGAATGCTAGCATTAGTATGTACATTGTCGTAAAAAACTTAAAATTGTTCAAAAAATAGAGAAAGTAATACGATAATAATCGATTAGCAAAGAAATGAAACCTCTTTGAGGATGCCGAGCAGTAACCACACAAACAGCGACAAAAGGCAGCACGGTATTACTTTAAAGACGAGACCCGAAATCCAAAACACTAGTCGAAACACCTTAAACACCATGTTCACCACATTCGGAAAACTTGCAGTTTCTCTCAGGATAATGCCTGAGTGGTAAGAACAGTTATCAGAGCTATTAAAAAAAAAATTGGAACGCTTACGAGACAGTGTCGTGCCAGCGCGATCTCCGCTATCCCAGGTAGATACGCAGCGGCGCCGACAAGTGAGGGATCCTTGACTACGCAAGTGTCGTTCAACCTCAAATCCAACTATGCAGTAGGAGCGATATTTGACGAAATTTTTAATTCATTTTGCCATATCTATTGTTGTTTTTAATGTTTCACATTTAATATTTTATTACCACAGACTTTGCATTCTATTTCGCACTACATTTTATTTGATTCTATTTTGACAAAATAAAAAAGAATAACGGCTATTATATTGGCTTCCCAACGGATAGAACACCTCTTAACTGTTCACAGCCTCATCGTAGCCGGAAGGTGTTTCTGGGTGTCGCGCTGCGATGTAGAGTGGGTGAATTCACTCCCCAGCAGGGCCTCCCAAGCCGAGAAGTTCGGTGTTTCCATTAGGAAGCATAGCTAAGATTAAACTAGTACCAAAAACTACCACCGTCCTGGTATCAAATTAGCCGCATGGTGGCAAATCTCCCTGTGGTCCACAAGGGCGGTGATTCTCTACGATGGTGACGACCTCGGGTAGACCTTGGTTATGCTGACCTCGGGAATCCAGGGAACCAAAATGGCTAAACCAGCAAAATTCTGCAAAATGGAAATTTTGCTTGGGTCCGTACAATCAGTGAGGACGGGCTATCCAAGTATCCAAGCAGTGATTATTTCCCCACGAGAAAGAATTCTACTCTTTAAATCACACTAGTATAAAAAAAATTTGGTGGTATAGAAACATATTTAGTAGGTGGTTATCAGATGATAAAGAAGATTAGTCACAATATAAGAAATAAGGTATTCAACAAATGAGTAGCACTTGAGCGTTAAAAGAAAGCTCAAAAACTTTCTCTTGATTAACAAAGCTTAAGGCTAGACTAATATTTTGCTCATGAATTTGGTTACTGAAGTTTACAAAAGTTTTGTGTTATAAAGCAGATTTGAACGGGTTAAAAAAACCTGCTAAAAAAGTCTTTTTTAAACCAACTAAATCTCTTTTAGATCATGAATATGGCCCATTACCGTATCTCGTGAATTTTATAGGTGAGAAAATTCGGCGCGTTTACGATGGCAATAAAGCAAATTGTGGCTCCAATGGCTAGGTAGGAATGAGTCAAGCCAATCTGAAAATAAAGACAATGCGTAAAATTATTAAAAATAAGACCAATTCAAGTAATGAAAAAAGGACTCAAAAGACTGATTTTCTATAATCCTCGGCATAGATACTCGATATATTTATTCATACGTCCTTATGAACTGATCTGGTTGAGCTGATGCGAGGTTGGGCCATAGCTCTCATTGTTGTTGGTGGAAGGCTGACGTTTCGGCTGTTTCGCCAACCTCGCCTCAATCAGATCAGTTCGTAAAGACGTGTAAATGACTAAAAAAATGCGTAGTTTGAGAAAAACAGTTGTTAGCAAAAGTCTGACAGTCCACATCTAAAATTTAGCCACTATTTTCGCATTAAATTATATCATCATCACAACAAAAAGACTAGTAGTGTTTGGCCAGAAACATCATTATTTTTAATGCTAAAATTTATTTTTAGCATGGAAAATACTCTAAGCCACGTTATTGAGGCAACAGAGTCCTCAAAAAAATTCCCAGAAATTCGGAACGAGGCGTTAGAGCATAGGTGATCACATTATGCGAAAGTTCTTTTTGCTGCATGTTTTTCAAACTATGGCCAGTTATTTCCAGATAAGCAAAAAATGACGCGTGTTCATTGTTGGATTTGAAACGAACGCCTTTTTTCCTGGTCTTCTTCCACTTATCAAGTCAGTCAGATATTAAAACTCAAATTAAAGAGGATATTTGAATCTATTTTAAGGCCACTAAATGTTTTTAATGAACCAACTCAATGCTGCAGATAAAACGCCCATTTACTGGGAGTGTTCTTTATGTCGGCTGACGTGATCCATGAAGGGAACGATAAAAGCGATTCTGAACGACACCAACAGGACCCTTGATGGTCTGCGCCGCGGTTGTAAAAAACATCAACCCACGAATTAGGGTTACATTTTCCTTCTTCTTAAATTGCAAATAGATATTCTGCAATGCTTTTGCCTTAAGTTTTTACTTAATTAAATCTTTCGAACCTAGTTCTACTTTTTTGTTCATATACAGCCTTTCCTTCGAACTACCAACACAAACGTTCACTTTAATAGAATACGAAGAATGCTGCAGACCTTATAACAGTTACATTTGTCTTCATAGATGACACTGTTAAAATAGGCGAAGTCAAGAGAATCTCTATGTATGAAGCAGCCCCTAAATATGTGTCTCCTAAGAACTAAGAATTCACACCTTGTAATAGTACCCAGGATCGACTTTCTATTAATCTCGGCATCGAATTATGATTTCGTCGTTTTCTCTCTTAGCAATCGCAAGGTTGTTAAACAGCATACTTTTACTTCCATACAATAACACACATACAACACAATCGTAGCTGACGTTTCGGCAGAATCGCCTTCTTCAGAGCCTGGAAGGGTACACTAATACGCAACTTACTAGGTCAAACACTTCAACAGCACAAACAGAAGGATGAAAATCTGAGCGATAATTACAAGATCTACGGCTTTTCGAAAAAACCTACCGCTTCTTTCATCTGTCTTCAACCGAGGAAGAACAGCCGCTCAGAGTCGCATATGGCTGACGACCGCAGCACCCCCAATCAACGATGTGCTGTTGAAGTGTTTGACCTAGTAAGTTGCGTATTAGTGTACCCTTCCAGGCTCTGAAGAAGGCGATTCTGTCCAAACGTCAGCTACGATTGTGTTGTATGTGTGTTATTGTATGGAAGTAAACGTATGCTGTTTAACAACCTCGCGATTGCTAAGAGTGAAAACGACGAATTCATAAGAATTCACAATTCCAGTGGAACTTCGCTCTGAAATTTGTAGCATTGGGTGACCATGACAAATGCTGTAGGCCCTATACTGCTTTTTTCAAGAAAATTGCATTCGGATACCTGAGAAAAACACAGAATTTTGTTCGCATAAAAGATTTGCGAATTGTAGGACGTCAGCTACAGAAAGAAATCCCTTTTCTTCTACAAAAAAACGCTGTATATGAGCCATAAAAACTAAAAATTGGGAAAAAAACCGAAAAAAATTGAACAGCAAACATGCACCACCCATGACTTTCCTTAAAATCGGGCTATCAAACAAATGAAATGCTTCGATAGTTTAACAACTTCTTTCTCTTCTATCAGTGAAATCAGAGAAACATAAATGAAATGTACTGTAAGACCAACGTAGCTTCTTACAGTGCCGATTTGTCGATTTTCTATAAATTAGTATTTTTAAATAGACGTAGGCGATGTCAGAAGCACGACGAAGATGTCATCTGATCAAGCGATTAGTTAAAAAAATTTTAAGTAAGTTTTCAAAATTACACCGAAAGCCTGATTCCTTTTTATCCGATATCTAAATTACGTTTTTATACAACACTTATACCGATACACTTTTTCTAAGTTAAATCAGCTGTTGAAATAAAGGATAATGATTTCGTTAGCCACAATGATGCCGAGACAATTGCGAAGCTCCGGACCGCAGGTGTCCGCTTCGTGGAACGAACATGCTGCTACCACTTCTGGTGGATAACGCGTTCACCACCACACAATGCGTCTCTTTCGTTTGGCCTTTCTCTCAGCCATCCTATTGTTATATAGGTGGTGTCAGCAATGAACCACCAGTAGGATTAATCTGTGGAGCACAAATCGGTGTTGAACCCGGTTAAGATGAAGCTGTCTTACAAATAACAATGTGATCACTTCTTATTTACAGCTTATTCTTTTCTTACAAAAATAAAGTAAAAAAGATTTGTGCTTCCTAGATCAAACCTGCTGATGAGTGACTGCTGATAGCACCTATAGGTCAATGGTGAATGCGTAGCCCCAGGAAAGGGTAATAGCGTATTGGGTCCTCAATGCAGGCATCAGCGGTCCGGAGTTTCGCAAATATCTCAAGAACATTATGATTATACTTCACACAATACCATGCCATTAGCAAAGAATAGGCAGTGAACAAAAAGTGACTACATTGCGTTTTATACTAAAGATTCTGTCATTTTAAAATGTTTGTTTTCATTTCTTTCTGACAATAGTCCGTTAGGTTGACCATTTTAAAAGGCAAGTTATGACACTCGTTATATTTATATTTGCATTAATTTGTAAAGTATAATACGTTCGATTTTGATCAATTCTTAAGAGATGAAAGGCCTGGTTAGATCCAAGTGGATCCAACTACCGACAATGTGTGCAGCAAGGAGTCTAACCATTGCACTACATGCGTCTGCTGTAATTGTAATACTATTTACAATATTAGACAACATACTGTTTTTCGAATTTTTAAAGTGAACGTAAGTCACAGTACGATTCTAAGTGTTTTTTTCACAGCCTGAAGCTGAAGCTGATTGTGACTGCAGGGACACTTCTCCATCCTTCCTCTTCCTTTTTCTCGTCTATGAGTTACAGCATGTCACTGAGAAGTTTTATAATGGCATTCATATGTCCTTGTTAGTCTTGACAGTTGAAGACAACGACGGAAGTCTAGAACATGGTGTTTGCTTCTTTCTATTTGTTTTTGCTCCAAGACTTTTAAACACTTCGACATAATTTGTTTTCTCTTCCTCATTTCCTCTAATGTGAATTAAAGAAAAAACCATAGCGTTCTAATTCAGTGAGAAATCTTGAGAGTAAATAGCAATATCAAGGCCTGTAAGTCCTATTACTACCTACAGCGTTTCTTAAATATCATGTTGAAATTTTTAGAGTTTTTTTCCTTAAATCGAAAAATTTTATATTCAGGAACTTCGGAGCGGAAGCTTCTTATATCCGCATAAGTAATAGCGAAAAATATTTCAATCCCATGTGAGGTTTTACATATAAGATAGAATCTTCTTAGCATGGAGAGTCGACCCTAGTTTTCAGAAATATCGGAAAAAATTTTAGCACTGCAAATGAGGGGGATTCTTCAACCAAACTAGATTTAGATGGAGATGTTTTCCTCATATTCATCTAAGTTCTCGATCTTCGTGACAACAATGAGACTGCGATACCACAGAGTAATGAAACCCTCTCAAATCGTCTAGACGCTTGCTGTGTTGAACGAAAAGTCTGCAATGCATTCAACTTCTCTTTACACAGTTGCTTTCAATTACCCATCACATCCACCAGTTTTATGTTTGAAAAGCTCCCATTATAGAAAAGTTTATGCAGCTTCCTGAACCAAACAGAAAAAGTTTTCTTCCAGAACTTCAATTTAAAAAAAGTTTTGTACGCAACGAAATAAAGGAAAAAGTGAACGGATCTACCAGAATAACCGTGGTGAACTCGAGATCTTTTTCAAAATGAAGTCGAGATTTAAATAACTCCATTATATCTGGTGCATAGTTTGCACCTATTATTAAAAAGTGATCATGAAGAGCAGTCATCTTCCAACCATCGACGTAAAGTTTTACAGCATATGCTCCTTGCTCAGAGTGGTGATGGAGCTGCTCATGCCCAACCCTGGACACAACCTCGCTGTCATTTCCTAATTACGGTCACCATAAAAGAAAAATGATTATATCGAAAGCTGAGCGCATAGCTAAGATCAAAGTCTATCAGAGTAAACGCAAAGAACACATACGCCATAAACTTAGCAGCGCCGCTGGGCAACAAGGCACCTTACAGTGCTCACATTCATTCTGTTTAAGCTTCACATAAAAAACAGGCGTATACTGGTGTGTCAAAAATAGCACAGATACATTTATGCTGCTTCGATGGAGTAAAGCAACCAAGCATTTTATGCTGCCGCGGCTCTATTTAATTGATACTCGACTCGACATGCCTACGCCTATTCTTGCCCGTCCATCCGTAAACTCCGAAAAGTGGCTGTAAAAAGAATGCTGACATATTGAAGATTTTTGATTGATACACTAGATGAAGAACTTCAGGACGAACTAATACAGAAAGAGTAACGAAGGCAACGCACACGATAAATATTCCGCGAATTAAATTGTGAGCAGTGTCAAATAAATAACACTTCTTTATCATACGAAAGTGTCCCAGCTAGAAATTTCATATGGATAAGTGCAAATTCTATAGCGCTATCACGTCGTCGTGATGTCGGGGCGTTTCTGCTCGTAGAACTGTGAATCAAGAACTTTAGCCTGCAAGAAGCGGTGTAAAAGCTGAGAAGAAAAATAAGAATTCGATTTTTCTGCAAGGCCTTTTGTCCGTCGTCTTAAACGTAACTTTCTGGTCAGTATTTGCAAGAAATCTTTCAGAGAATTATAGAAGTGGATGACTAGTTGCGAAAAGGTCTCAGCAGAGCTATCCCGTCACTTCGGAACGTCTCTTACAGCCAGCAAAGGTACGGTTTAGGTATAATGCTACATGAGCGACGTGGTGATGAAATTCTGTGTGAACTAAATAAATGGTAATCTGCATTGTTTAAAACAAATAGAATACGAGCGATCTTTGTAAGCGAAGTTGAATGGACCTCAGAATAGTGAGGTTGGATCGCTTATACATACCACTAATATTTCCCTTGTTAGGTTTTATTAACCTATAAAAAAGCAGAACCGGGATAACGATTTAAGAAAATCCAAAGCGGAGCTAAAAAAAAGTCATAAAGTAGGATGAAGAAAAACACGTAAAGAAGAATAAAACCGAAGACAGAAGAATATCTTCTTCTGCTAGCCGAAATAAATTTAATGCTTACACAGGTTATGACCGTCTAATAGAAAAGCTTTCAACGGCTCTGCCTAATATTGTCCACAGTTGGCAAAATTTTTGATGTTAGATGATATTTGAGGATAAAAAGTATTTTAATGGACCTTAAACGTAAAAAAATTTAGCCGGTGACGATGTTCTTTAGATACTGAAAGCATAGAAAAGTTACTTTTTTCGTGAAACAATATCTTAAAAAAGGATTAGAAGTAGAAGTACCGTTTACTAGTTTTGTGATTCACAAGGAAGAAAACATTTTCAGGTGAAATCGTTTAGGTGGATTACACAAAAATGTGCTAAGTTGCTTTGACACAAAGTTTTTCGATAATGACTTCTTGTGGCTAGTCGTACTGACCTGACAGCCAAACCGACGAGCTGTGCCCGACCAGGGAGAGGTGCGCATGGGCGATGAGGAACAGCGCCCAGCCGTAGCTCCAATGCCTCGGATGGCAGTGCTTGAACGCGACGAACTGATAGTGCGTGGTGTAGACGAGGTTAGAGAACAGCACCACTGTGTCGCAGCAAGCCATTGCCGTCAAGATCATGTTCACCGGCGTGCGCATCTGTCGTCTGAAAAGCCTTCTCTCAAATTCCGCATATCGAAAAGAAATGCTAGTCAAAGGACATGCAGTCCTTTGTTTACAAAAGTGCTTCTATAGCGCTGTGTATAGCGAACAACCTCTCAATGTTGGTCATTTTAGGTAATCTAATTTATTAAGTAATTACATAATTCAATTTCCAAGCACTCCCTTATTTGGCTGTGGAAAGAATGCAATTGAAGGCTGCCATCGCCGGAACTACTGAATTGATTATTGAAGTACTGGCATTTACCGTACTGATAGAGGAAAACAGCCGAAGGTGTTCAACCGCAACAACGTCCACTGTGGGCTTTAAGCACGTTTACAATAAGTGAAATCAAAGTTAAATTTATCGCCTAATCTCGAATAGTTTCAGATCAGCATTTCTCTTTGGAAAAGAATGACTGCAAAAAGCGAAGAAAGAAACCAGCAGTAGTAAATAAGTGAAAAGGAATTTTCGATCTGATTCTGATAGCCAAGCGTTCTTTCTATCTAAGGTAAAAAAAGAATATGAAGTCATTCGCAACTCATAGCATCTCCAGTATGGTGATTTATACTTGCCTTTTCGTCATCGGTTGATCTATTGCTCATTCATATAAGGAGGTTCTAATTAGGTAATTGGGCGAAATTCTTATGCTGAGGAGACGAGCTCGTTTTACTGGGGATCCATTTATAAATAAAAAGAGACATTAGAGAATGGGACTAGACAGGGTTGCGCAAAACTCTGAGGTTGTTAAGCACCTATAGCACCAACATTTTAGCCATTTCAATGATTAGAGCTACTTTTTGAAGGAAGAAACAAGCATAATAGTTCTCTTTCTGAAAAATTCCCGAAAATGAAGCCGTAGCTGATTATGTGAGTGGTGCAGGTAATTACTGGATGAAGAATCAAATTAAAGAACGACTTGGCTTTAATTAATGGTGTAAAGTCGACGAAGGAAAGATTCGAGAGAATGAAAATTGGAAGAACCGAGGAATAAGCGTACCTCGTGAGCACCACAATGTTGCAGAAATTAGCTATCGTTCCAAATATGCACATAATAATCGACAAATATGTATGGATTGGCTTATAGAAGAGATGCACCTCCCTGAAATCAAAACACTAATTTGGAAGGAAAAGCACTTTGGAAAAACACAAAACTTTTCCCAGCAGCTTGAACTTTGGGTTTAGGCTTAGAAAAAGAATCGAACACACCTAAAAAAATCATAAACAACACTATGATTCGGCAAGTGCACAAGGACTGTCTGACATTGATCGGTGTCCATTATGTATAGGAAAAGCCGTGGATACTTGAGGGTTTTAAATCGACATCTACAATGAAAAAGTTATTTGAGTAGTTTCAAGATCACTTGGGAGAAGAGCATAACACGAAGTACTTGAGGGTTTTAAATCGACATCTACAATGAAAAAGTTATTTGAGTAGTTTCAAGATCACTTGGGCGAAGAGCATAACACGAAGGAGAAGAGGAAACAAACACAAGGACTGTCTGACATTGATCGGTGTCCATTATGTATAGGAAAAGCCGTGGATACTTGAGGGTTTTAAATCGACATCTACAATGAAAAAGTTATTTGAGTAGTTTCAAGATCACTTGGGCGAAGGGCATAACACGAACGAGAAGTGGAAACAATTAAACGAAAAGATTAACGAGAAAATGGGGCTAGCGACTATCGACATAGATCGCACACTCACTAAAACTAGGAGAGGAGATGTGGAGGTTGTACACGTCAGAAACGCACTGTTTTCCCCCTCTGGAGAAAAAAAAAAGAAAAAAAAACAAATTTCGTTCGAGAATATATTAAGTGTTGTCGCAAAATCTTTGAATACACCAGGAGAATTTTTTGGAGTAGGAGGTAAAGGATAAAGGATGATGCGTTAGGTATTGATCAATCCCTTAAGAATGAGCAATGCATTCGACTTTGCCAAGCATCGTTAGAGGTGGTTTGAATGCATATCTGGCCCATACAATATGACTTGCGGTGGTTGACCCATACATCAAGTGATCACTGATACCCTCCTAGGCAAACCTGGTTCCAACTTGCTGAGCCTCGGAAGGATTGGCGCGCACGTGACACAGGATCGAACCAATGAACATTTGAGTATAGCAGGGCTCCTCTGATCACTGCGCTATCATGAGAGTAGAAAACGCGAGAATAAAAGCTTGAATTTCCTTCAACTTTAATTGCAATGGCTGCTAGTCAACTGAAAATACATAATCAGAGGAAAAGGTATAATATTCAAATGCAGTTCAACTATGCTAGCTCTACTGTAACTGAAAAGGCCTTTTCAAATCATCGTTTTTATACCAGCTCTTTAATTTAGTCGAGTAAAATACGTCCGGCTTCTTGAATGAAAGGAAGCAATTAACAGTAGGGACGACAAAATCATTAAAAAAATAAGTGTGAACAAATATATAGAATTTTTACTTCGCCTAATTAGCATGAGATTCTTCAAACTTGGAAAGGAGAAGTGAAAGAGGAACTCGGACGGTGAACACTGTGACTGGTGAATTGCATTCCTTTGAAGTTGTGACGCTGCATGAACACGGCGTCCAAACAGACATCACAACAACAGTCACAGAATGAGTGAGTGAAAGTGACATTGAAAGTGTGAATCAAGAAAAAATCGCTTTCGAAAAACAAAACGGAATAATAAAGTGGCCATGCGATCGCCTTGTGCAAGGAATCGCCGAAGCAACATAAAGAACAAACTGTACGGCAACATCCTTATCACAACGAGAACTTCATCTACACCTCTGGCTGAAATATCGTATTTTTCTTTGTTCATACAATAGATTTAATACCTCCCCACAAATACATTGCCGGTTAGACGATGTATCCGGAGTGGAAACTGCAAAATAAAGTGTCAGGAAGTAGAAAAACGGCAGGCGTTTTGGCCTGTTTGCGGAAATGGTTGCCGTTTGTACATAAGAGGGATAAGTGGGCAGGTCGTCGCCAATCTTCGGAGTAATAAAATATTTTTATTCCCTGGGAAGTTAATTGGGTGGCAAATTTCTCTTCATTGAGGAAAAAAACATGGATAGGGACGATCGGTTACCGAAAGCCAAAGAAATACAAAACTTGTGTAGCATCAGCAAATTTACAAAAAACGAACGTGGGGATGTTTGTGCTTAAGCTGATAATGGTCTAATTTTCTATAAGCCATGTGGAATGATGAAAAAAAGGACGAAAAGAGACAGATTTTCGATAAAAAGTTTCACTAGTTCTATGTTTGAATGTTTTTCCTGCATGATAACGAATATCATCTCACGTGTTCCATGAAAGTGGTTTGGATTTCCTAGGATATGTCCAGTTGCATGCAGGCTTCACCTGTCCATTCCGCTCTGCTGCAAGAGCGATGAGCTCGGAATACTCCATAGGCGAATAGCCCTTAAACTAAGCAAACACCAATAAACCTCACAGGGTTCTTTTTTAACTCACCATCAAAACATCAAATTTTGGCAATGTGCTTTAAAAAAATAATGCAGAAATGCTGTAAAGTTTTCCATGTGAAGTAGTTTTTCTGAGAAAACACCTGGCGCGAAAAAATTACAAGCTTTTAACGGATAATTACAAATAAAGTACGGAAGCTGTACATCCAGGAAGTAGGGAGAAGATGCGACAAAGGAGGTATTCTCTTTTCGACCATGCACCACATTTAGGCAGAGAGTAGCGACGTCTAAAAACCGCCATTACGCCCAGACATTCTCCGAAAACACAATTAAGTCATGCAAAGGTTGAGAAACAATGGGTTTTGAGAAATATTTTCTTCTCCTGAACTTCCAAACACACTAGTGGTTCCCACCTTACTAACAATGGCGATGAATGGAAAACAGTCGTATCTAATAGCGTCACTTAGGTGATCGAGCTGATTGTTCTTTATTTTATGACGTTCTGATATCTTAACAAAATAAAGCAGCAGCTACAGCAGTATAAGACATTTGTGACTACAGCAAGCCGCTTTCAGGGCAGGGTCACTCCAGGTGAACACTAAAGCAGTACTTCCCAATGAGATTACTCGAACGTGTAGAACGCAAATTCCGAAAAAGAAGCACATCTAGCTAGTGAAGCTAAGCCATTTGTCAAAATCGGACTTGCAAACAAAACAAACTCTTAAAAACCTCGTGACGAAAACTATTTGCGGATAACGTGCTCATTTTTGCTAAAATTGGGCCAACCACCAGAATAGGATAAAAAGGGAAAACTCGGCGTTGATCAATCCCTGAGGGAGAAGCCGCGCTTTCGACTTCAATAAGCATCGTTAGAGGTGAATGAAGGCATATCTGACTTTTACGATGACTTTCGGTGGCCTATCGATGTATAGAACCGGCGCTGCTATCCTTCCAGATAAGTCTGGTATCAATTTGCCGACCACGGAGAGATGGAAGACTTGGTAAGCCTAGGGCGCCAGGGTCAATCCCATGTCTACTGTAGGGTGACTTCAACCACTGTGCAGCACGCCTCTACACCAGAATATATCATCAAAAAGAAAACGTTAAAAAATCTTAATGACCCTGCTTCACAAAATATCGTACAGAGGTAGAATATTCTCCATATAACTGGTATGATATGTTTCGTTGTCACCGGCGCCTATGGATCGCATGGATGTCATCATATTTCGAAAGAGCTAAGATTCGAAGAAATAACCCGAAAATAAAAATTTAAACCTAAAGCATAACAATGCACTCAGTTGCAAAGAGAGTTATTTTCGCTGTTTAGTTCATACCTGCTAAATTTCCCAAAACCATTTTCGTCATTTCCTCATACAAATATAATCAGTTATTTCGCCCACAATTTTATTCGAATATTTTAATATGATCTGGGATATCCTTTGACGAAGTTAAAAATTGATGACCGCTTTACCAGTGTGAGAGGAATTTACTGTTGCTTCTCATGGCCCGTAAAGTATGATTTTCAACCCATGGAGAGCGTATAGAATAAATGAAGACGAAAGTTAAAAAACTACCAACAGAAGGCTTTTTTAAACACAAGATAAGAGCCGCATACAGTGTGAACGATAGAAATGAGAAAAAGATTTTTGCAAAATGTGATAGAATAAGAAATGATCTTAGAACACCAATTGTATCGGATCAGGTGCTCTACAATTAACTATTGCAAAATTTCGATCCGATACGTCAGAAGACAACAGGGCTATTCTCTAGGTATCAGAGAATAGTATGGAGGATTGACCGGAAGACCAAATGTACTCCATGTGAGACGAAGTCGTACGCAAAGAATGGAAGGGTATCCTTGTCACTGGATTTACTTGAACCTTCTATGTACCAGTAATCATATTCGTGCTTCTGCTCGTACGTCTGCTTGTGTTTGTGCTGATTGTACTGCGTTCGTTGATTCAGCTAGTAAAGCCAGTAGTCAAGTGGGAAGGAATTCCATGGCTCCTCAAACAACTACGATCCAAATCTACTAAATTAAAAAAGATGATGTGAGCAAAAACATACCCCTTGTAAACAGCGGAATCCTGAATGGAACCTGTTTCTGAATTCTCATTGTCACTGGATTTACTTGAACCTTCTATGTACCAGTAATCATATTCGTGCTTCTGCTCGTACGTCTGCTTGTGTTTGTGCTGATTGTACTGCGTTCGTTGATTCAGCTAGTAAAGCCAGTAGTCAAGTGGGAAGAAATTCCATGGCTCCTCAAACAACTACGATCCAAATCTACTAAATTAAAAAAGATGATGTGAGCAAAAACATACCCCTTGTAAACAGCGGAATCCTGAATGGAACCCGTTTCTGAATTCTCAAAAAAAACAACGAACGTAGAAGGCCTAACTTGTGACTGTTCTCCCGTGCTTTGAAATAGCAAAGGCCCCTTGGCTGTGATGAAGATGAATAGAAACTTTACTCGTGCTCATTCTTGTCGATTCATGTAAGGCACCGAATGGTTAAGGATATTTCAAGTGCAAAAAAGGTGGATATTCTGGTTGGTAATAATCGAACCTTGTCTATACATCTTTTTCCTTCGCTCGCGCTTCCTTTTCTAAAGAAAGGACTTTCAGCGTTAAAAAACTACTAAAAATATCTACAGTATTTTAAAGCTAAGGATATTCATGGATAGGCTTCGCTTTGTTGAATCCTTTTAGGATTATCTCAGAAATAAACTACTAAATATAGCGTCTTATTAATGCTAACATTAATACTTATGTAAATGAAAAAGCTCTATGAAAAAGGTGCAGTGAAAGACGCCTTTTAGTGAAGCCTCGTCACACTAGTTTGGTTGAGGAAATGAATAAGTGTTGAGGGCGGTGCGCTGAATTATTGAATCGGAAGGCTTAATTCCCTTCGTGAGAGCTTCCCTCTTGTTTCTATCTGCCGGGTTGCAAATGATAGCTTGTCGAAATTGTGGTCGGGCTAATGAAATAGTCATCACAAACATCACTGAAAAAACAACAGGAATTTAGTAACTCCCACGTCCGACTTTCTATTAACCTCGGCATTGATGAAATAATTCTTTTTACTTCTGTTCAGCAAACACGAGGTGTTATTTTATTTCTTTATTTACGTACAAGCTGACGTTTCGGCGGATTTCGCCTTCTTCAGAGCCTGGAAAGGTCACGTTGACTGCAATCTACATGGCCAAACACCTCCATAACCATGTTATTCACGAATTTGGCTTCATTGTTCAAGTATACACCTAGAAATTGACTCAAAGCTTTTTAAGGTAGATTTCAGAATATTACTTGATACTTGAACGGCCCGCCCTCACTAGAGGTGTGGGCCTCAGCATAATTTCCACTTTTCGGAGAATTGCTGGTAAAGCCATTGTGGTGCCCTGGAATCCCGAGGTCAGCATGGCCAAAGTCTGCCCCAGGTCTTCACCACCACAGGCAGCCGTAGTACTTGTGAATCAGAGGGAGATTTGCCACCATGCGACTAGTTTCATACCAGGACGGTGGTGGATCCTAGCATTTGTTTACTATTAGGTGGCACTTCTGATGGAAACGCTAGACTCGTCAGCTAAGGAGACCTTGCCAGCGTGATAAATTCCCCCGCTGTACATCGCAGCCCGACATCCAAGAACACCTCCCAACCACGCTAAGGCGGTAAACCGTTGGAGGGATTTCAAAAAATTATTTGGATTAAAAAGATCTTGTGTCTATGGTATGATAAATTCAAACGTATAGGTATGTAAGCATGAATGATAAGTTACATGTGCTCAGAATTACAAAGAAAAATGGATTTCTTATTCGAAACTACGTTTAGGCCAGCTACTAGGAACACTGATGTATCAGCACTGGCCAACTCGCTGCTTCTGTCTGATTCTTCGGATAGAAGAAAGCTTTGAAAGTTCTTAAAAATCAATTCTTATAGAATGAAGATGAATAATGGCGACATCGATAAGGAAGTGACTAAAAATTCTGAACATGGGATCACTACTGTGAGTGAGTTTTTGTGAAAAAAGCAGAGTATTCAAGAAAGAGGTAATTGTTAGGTGTTCTAGAAATTTAATATCCGATTTCAATCTGTATTTTCAAAGCGGGATATGTCAGCTTAGGAGACACTTCATTAACTGAAATGGCAACCATTGGGGTCCAAACATTTTTGCCGAAGCGGAGCAAGTTTAATCACACCGGCTCCGTGATACTGGACTCCTGTAAGCGATGAAGTGCTTGATGGGAGTTCCCAGACTGCTTTGCCATGGGAAAGAAAGTGCACGAAATTAGCCTTGAGATAATGTATATAGTACATGATAAGAAAAAAGCCTTTACTTAGACATGTACAAAAAATGAAAATACAAATCGAACAAAAACTTACGAACAATGTTACACCAACATCTTTTTGCTGGAAGGAAAACTGAAGCAGTTGTAAACATGCTGAATTCTCATCTCGAATGACGTGTGATGATGACAGCCGTCGTTGACCTGGGAATGCTTCTGGACGAGGCTTGCTTTTTTACACCTTTAGCTTTCCTATTTCGTCGTAGGATTGCAGCCAATTTGTCATCGAAAGTGTCCTGTGGATCAATCGCCATATTTGATCACACCATATAATCGTTGTCACCCAGGAAGAAGGAGAGTTGAATTTTTCTTCACGGAGATCTATAGAATCAATTACAGCATGAGGACAATCCAGCAGAACCATCTCACGATTATGGAGAAAAAATCCTTGTATATATTTATTTATATTTATTTTTAGTCCAATATTTAAAGTCTTAAGAAAGGGAGAAGACGATATATCATCAAAGAGTCCCGTAACCCACATATGAACCAGATCCGCACTGTCGGTAATGACCGACGGAGAACGAAATGAGTGGAAAAATCTATCTAATCGCCTATTTAGTAATAGTTCATTGTCACACTACGAACAACTTGATTCACGAAGTTCATTTAAACTCTTGTTTTCATCTTTTTTTCACCGTGTGACTCCAAATGCATTTAGAACCCAGTTTTATTTGTATCTTGGCAAACCCTTTCTTTTTCTCTAGCGATCGAAAACGTCAGTTAAGGAGGCAACTGCTCATTCAAACACTTCGGCGTTAACACAATGAATAGCTAAGCCGAGGAGATGGTCTCCAAGCAAGTCGCTTCAACCGCGCATGCAGCTTATACAGCATGTCGGCTTGACCAAATAAGATTTTTAAAAAGATGATGCGTACCGAAACTCGGCATCGGTAAAATGACTGCCATATGCAACTCTAAGCACAAAATAGAATCGTAGAAAACACAAAAAACAAACAGCATGCTTATTGAAAACTAGAACACCCTACGAAGAAGTCTTGTATTCGAATTTGAGATACATCCAGACAAAAGGCTGAAATTCTGCACAGGAAACGTCGTATTTCACCTCATATTCAAACCAGTTGACGAGCAGCTTAACTACAACACTTCAGAATACGATTTGCGAAATTCTCGGACGCGTTTTCTTCAACGGAGTCAACACTGGTCGGAAAGCAAGGTAAACGCGAATTTTCATATAAACAATAAATTCCGATGAGGAACTTGTCTTCCTTCATTATTTTAATATTATTGTCAGTAAAAGGATAAGGCCTTCCAACAGTTTGCCTCCTCATCGTGGCTGGGAAGTGTTCTGCGCGTCGTGTTGCGACATACAGTGGGAGTATTCATCCCCCTGGCCGGTCCTCCCAAGCTCAGAAGGAGTTCGCCGTTTCCATTAGGAAACCCGGCAAAGAGTAAACCAACACCACGATCCATCATCGCTCTGGTATCAAACTGGTCGCATGGTGGGAAATGTTCCTCCGATTCATAAGGGCTGCGACTGCTTGTGGAGGTGACAACTTAGGGCAGACTATGCCCAGGCTGTCCTCTGAACTGCAGGGAACAATGGCTATACCAGAAAATCTATCGAGGATGAAAATTACGCTTTGGCCAACACAACCGGGCCATTCAAGTATCCAAGTAAGCAAGTAAGTAAGTAAGTAAGCAAGCACAGAGCTCTCGCCATTGAACAATAGCTAAGGGATGCGATATGCATTCAACTTCGTTTAGCATCTTTACTTGGTAGTTAATACTTAAACAGACCGTCCTCACTAGTTGTTCGGGCCCAAGCACAATTACCATTTTCTGGAAATTTGCTATTTAAGCCACTGTGGTTCCCTGGAATCTCGAGGACAGTCTGGCCAAAGTCTGCTCCAGGTCGTCACCACGGCAGGCGGTGGCCGCACTTGTGGATCAGAGGGAGATTTGCCGCCATGCAACTTTGATACCAAGACGGTGGTGGATCTTGGCATTGGTTTACTCCTAGCTTGGCATTCTGTTGGAAGCACTGGACTCCTGCTCAGCTATGGAGACCCTACCGGAGACACGAATCCTCCGCTATACATCGCAGTCCGACACCCAGGGACACCTCCCAACCACGGTAAGGCGGTGGAAAGTTAGGAGGTAAGCATCGTTAGAGGTAATTAAATGCATATTTGATCGGTACAATGACTCACGGTGGGTTGCCACTGCATCGAGTCGTGCTGCTATCATCCCAGACAGGTTTTTGGTGCCAGTTAGCCGACCTCAGTCGGCTGGGGGCTTGGTGAGTCTGAGACTCTGAATCAAGCTTGTGTGTATTGCAGAGCACCACTAACCGCTGCACTACACACGCTCCAATTGCTATTTATTGCCATTCGTGGTACTGCTATCATTACTATTACTATTACTATTATTATTATTATTATTATTATTATTATTATTATTATCAACATTCAACTTGATGTGGTTACCGTTATTATTACAATCACCATTGTTTCCTATTCTCAAATTTCAACACATCTTACGAAGCTAGAAGAAATAATTTAAACCTTACTTGCTCGGATCAGCTGTCCCAAGATTGTATTTATTAGGTTACAATTATAGAAAAAGATTTCGTTGAAGGAATAGAAATCCACAGCGATTTGCCTTTTGAAATAAGAAGCCTCTTTCTGGGAGATTCGTTCTCACTTCTGTTAATACAATCAAGGTTCTCAAAAAAACTCAAATCAATATTATATTGTCAATAAGTGACACTCAAACGAATTCCCAGTGCACACTCCCCGGAACAATCCATTTACGTGCCAGTAGCAGCAGCTGCCACGAGAAGTTCTTGATAATATTAGCGCTTGCACACGCACATACACACACACATACACACACACACACACACACACACACACATCGGAGTAAGTGATTTACACACAGTGGGACATTAGGCATTATCAAGGTGGAAGGAATACCGATCGATATGAAAACCTGCGTAGGAAGGATTCATCTTCGGTTGCACTTTTAGAAAGCACAAGAAATCGGTTTATATCTAGTGCTCTCATTCAAACACAAGGTAATGAACATCCGCAAATACTACCACTGGATGAGCACCTGGGTTGAGAAGTCCGCGGAGCAACTTGGCTCCGAGGGAGAAGGAAGAGAGGAGAAAGTTGCTGAGCTTAGTACTCCATCAGGTTAGCAGTGAATTAGGTAGAAAACACGTATCTCCAGAAACACCCGTGAATAATGTAGATAGTAACAAAAGAGGGAATCCGAAGTTTTAACTCTTAACGATGGCTAAAAGTCCCCTTGGCCAGTGAGAGGATGCTCCTTTATGGCAACCTACGGAGAAGATACGTTAGCATCGGGATTACAATCATACGTTGGTCAGATTCTTTCACGAAAATCTTAGATAAAACAATTACTGCTTATAGTGTCCCTCAAGAAAACGTGGTCGGCCAGGGTAAAGATGAGTCTTAATGACAAGCTCCGAAGAAATCCATTACCACTAGGAAAACAGTCGTCTTGTTGGTATAACTTTTCCACGAGCACCTTGCATGAAACAATTGTTGCTCATAGTGTCCGACGAGAAAGCAGATCACATAGCGCTTTGATTTGTTTAAGCTAGCCAGTGAGTCCCATCAGCCCAAGGGACGCGAAGCGCGTCAACATTGCTGAGGTCCTGCCCTTTTATTGTTTTCCGCTCATAGGCAAGCTTTCCGAGCGCTGCTGTAAAAGCTGGATATACGTAATTGCTGGTAGACTGCTGATATGAAAGAAATGGATAAAAGTAACGAAATATTAGGAAAACCACAAAATATGAGAAAAGAGAATGTCTCACAAGAATGACCTGGTGTACACATTAATGTCTGCTTGCAACATGTTCCTTTGTTGAGATATTGAGGGTAGACATTGTTGCGAGAAAATCTAGAGAAATTAAGGAGATTCAATAGACGTGTATAGCGCAGTGGTTAGAGATGCTTTGCAATATACACAGTGCTATCTATTCGACTTCGCGTCCCGGCTATGTCCTTTTTCTCTTCGGTGCTGAGTATTTGAGACCAAATCTTTCTCAGAAGATAAAGCACCAGTTTACTATATCGATAAGCTCCGACAATTCATTTGCTAGGGCAGATGGGTATTCAATCACCTTTAAGATTCTTCATAGAGTCGAACGCAAGGCGCATTCCCTAAGGATTGGTCAGCGTCGGAAGCCTTAACCTCTTACTGATGATTATATTGTAATAATAAAGAAACGCAAGTCCTTTGTTGGAATTAATTTTTAAAAAAAAGGTTGAAGTACGCTTTAAGAAAAAGGCTTGGAAGTAGTACAGAACTGGAAAAGAGAAAGGGAAGGGGCGGTGAACAAGTTTTTAAAGTCTGAAAAGCTTCAACATGTTAACTAACTTTTAAGACATCATTTGGAGACCAACAAATGACAAACAAGACTCTGAACATGCTTCAAGAAACAATTTAACTTCAAGCAGATCCAAAAAGTTTTCGCCTACGGAACACGTCTTTTAGAAAATTCTTACTATTAAGAGCTCTTCGAATAGTAGAAATGAAACGAAATAATAACTAAAATAAGCAGTACAACCTCTTTAACTCTGTTTACTAACTATTTGATATGAGTCCTAAAGTGTGCCACTTCAACAAGTTGGATATAGGGAATCTTAGCAGACGCAGTAAGCTTTCATTTGTCGAGCATAACAAGATACATCTGAGGAGATTTTGCCATAACTCATCGGCGAAAAGCTGAAAATGCTCGTATTCAAAGTTTTTGATGGGGTCACTACACTGAAAAAAAGATACTAGATATTATATTGTGTGATATATTTATTTAAAAAGGCGCGTGTGGCGCAGTGATCGGAGGCGCCCTGCAACACACACAAGCAATTGATCCATGGCGCACTCAGCCTTCCATCCCTCCGGGGTCGGCTAATTGGTACCAGACTTGTCTGGAAGGTTAGTAGTACACTGGCTCAATAGATCAGTAGGTCACCGCGAGTCATTGTAAAGGTCGGATGTGCATTCAATCACCTCCAAGCGATGCTTGTTGAAATCGAATGCATGACGCATCCCTCAATGATTGATCAACATCGAGAACTTTATCCTTTATCCTTATTTTGTGATATATTTAGATATCAAGTTCTATACAATGATACTGAAAGGTAGTACTAAATTTTCAGGCTACCTGAAACCCAGCACAATAAAACAGTATAGAAACGTGGTGAAAAAAATGTGTTTTTAAGTACTTCAGTGCTGAAATCTAACTGTTAACTATCATAGCAAAAGAAACTCAAAATTGCAAAAATCCATGACTCGAGAAGATTTGAGCAGAGCTGGAGAGCATTATAGAAGCTTCTATCCTTTAAGATCGTTGCTTGAAACTGTTTGATCACAAAGGCCGACAGAGTTCATTTATCGGCTGACACGAGGCTTCATCCTTCCTACTTTATTTTGGTCGGCACGCTTTACTCTTATTCAG
This sequence comes from Angiostrongylus cantonensis, assembly GCA_009735665.1. Lineage (NCBI taxonomy): Eukaryota > Metazoa > Nematoda > Chromadorea > Rhabditida > Metastrongylidae > Angiostrongylus > Angiostrongylus cantonensis. Next base: position 430,217 of record MQTX01000164.1, on the reverse strand, counting down.
AGAAAAACGTTTTCTCGTTACGAGACTTAAAATTCTATGAATAACTTGTTCATTTAGTCGCTATTTAGAAAGGAATACTATATCACAACGAAAACAGTTGAATAAGAGGGTAGATTGTTCAATTTTGTCTTCGCAGCACCGCTTGATGGTCACGTTGCAGTTTGGTTGTCGAAGTTCCAAAATCGCTAACATGTAGTCGTAATATTACAGAGACCAGCGCTCTCATAAGATAGTGCTTATAGCAGCGGTTTAATATTTCAAGCTAAGAGCAGGTAGTCCAAAATATGGGCATGCGCATCAAAGTTGCCTTTCAGAAATTTTTCGATCCACAGCGAATTCTACTTGCAAATGTTTTCTCAATGTTTTAATATAACCGTACTAAAAGTTTCTATGGCATTACTGGAAGCTGTCCGTGAACTTAAGCATCAGGAAATTATATAATAGTTACGGGTAAGATACCCAAATCCTTCCCTTGCTGGGTGACATTATCGAGATCGCTCGATTTGATTCGGCGTTCGATGCTCCGGACCAGCTTTCTGTCATGATAAGACGGTACATCATTGAGGAGAATAGCGATTACCTGCATGATTCATTTTTCTGCAGACAGTCGAGTAAACCTTGTTGAATCCAGTAAAGTATGCAATTGTCGCTTTCGAGATTTGCCCATCAGCTGTTAGTTACTAGAAAAGGGCAACAACATTTTTGTTTACAGTCCTCGTGAAAGCATCTCTCTGTCGAAGTAGTGGTCCTCCTAGTAGGTATGATGTGTCATGGAATGCAACTGCTATCGGCTCATGTCCATGGTTGTAATTACGACGCGGCATATGGCCGGCCCAACTGATTTTTGACATCTTGAGGCAAGCGCTGCCCCGATCTTTGGTCCACAACGTATTTCGAGACCTCGAATTTCCTTTCTATTTGTTCGATTCAGCGCATTAAAATCGTCCACTCGATGACACTTTTGATAAGGGCTTTCAAGACATGCTTTAAAGTAAGAATAGTGATAGAATAGTACAGAAGTCGGAAACCAAATTGTTACTGATCTTCACCACTAAGCCCTCCTACCCTCAAGCTTAGCTCAGCTTTAAGGTCCACGGCCCACTCTTCTATCCTGTGTTATTTTCTATCGAGTTTATTATTTTTTTGCAAAACCCATATTTGAAAGACCTTAAGTTGACCTTAAGTTGGTCGACTAATCCCACAAGACGACAACTCACATCACTTTAGAAAATTCCATCTCCTTAGGGAAAAGCATGGATCGCGGGTAGTCAACATAAAATATCTGATATGCGTTGAAGTACAGTAGTGTTTTAAATATACTACAGAAAACAGGTCTTGCATGACATTGTACCCACATTTGAGATGTATTGAAAATGACATCGATGTCGCTGGATTTTCTATGAACAAATGAATGTACTTCTCGATTAAATTGATCAGACGACAACTCACATCACTTTAGAAAATTCCATCTCCTTAGGGAAAAGCATGGATCGCGGGTAGTCAACATAAAATATCTGATATGCGTTGAAGTACAGTAGTGTTTTAAATATACTACAGAAAACAGAGGTCTTGCATGACATTGTACCCACATCTGAGATGTATTGAAAATGACATCGATGTCGCTGGATTTTCTATGAGCAAATGAATGTACTTCTCGATTAAATTGATGTATCGGAAAATTCAAAAACCTTGCTTGTTAAAAGTAGTCAAGACAACGGGGTGTTTGCTGATGTCTCTCAGTTCATCTCAACGATTGGTCAATCCGTAAGAATAGATTGGCAAGGTGTTCGCAAGCAGTAGTCAAGACAACGGGGTGTTTGCTGATGTCTCTCAGTTCATCTCAACGATTGGTCAATCCATAAGAATAGATTGGCAAGGTGTTCGCAAAAGTTTTAAAAAATTGTAAAGTGGAACCACTACGTTGCTGAGATATTTGCAAAACTCTGGACCGCAAGTGTCTATGGCGGGGAACGAACGCGCTATTGTCCGTTTCGGGGAATAACGTGTTAGAAATTAGAAATCTTGTTCACATAGAGGTGGGTAGTACACAGTAAGTGGAGAATCAATGCATTGTTTCAGTAGACTCTAGATTAGACGAAACATGATTTCTCTGAAAGGCGCTATGAGATCTACAGGAAGAATCAACGAATAAGTCAGGAAATGTAGCCTTTTATTTACTGGCTATTCTTCTTTCATGCGAGAGCATGATGTGAAGTACAAGTGCACTGTAGTTATTAATAGTAATACGCTAACAAATACGATTGTAATTGCAAATCAGGAATGTTGGAGAATGATTGGTGAGTTCGCCAAGCATTGAATCCTTCACAAAAAAAGGAAAAAATTGCTTGAATACGTATAAAAACTACCATAAAAACTACGTCTCCATTTTTAAAAGTGCCTTTTTTTTCCTCTCAAAATGCTCCATAAATGATTAGGATGTACTCGGTAATAAAGTCTCATTCTGAATCAAACAAGCAAAAGACGATGTTCTAGACGACTTAAGAACTACACAAATGGCACATCCTCGGATAAGCATGTGTGCACTTTCTTCTAAATGACGAACAACTTCATCAGACAGCCTCTGTCTTAGCTAGAAATCCGTCATATAAATTGCACAAAAGTGCATGAAAAAAAGCGGTATGAGGTGGGAAGTAAAACTGGGCAATATTTTTTAGGATGGGTCCGACTACAGTTAAGCATGAAGAATAAGGGATTCAGCGTTGAGGAAACTCCGAGGCGTGGGGTGCGCCATGCATTCGACGTCACGAACCATCGCTAGAGGTGACAGAACTCATACCTGGCCTGTCCAGTGAATAGCTTTGGTATACCAATGTATCTAGCCAACACAGCTATCTTCTTAGTCAAATCCGATAACAATTCGCTGACCTCGGACGCATGGATGGCTTTGCTAACTGCTGGGCAAGAAAGAGCACAAAATCATGTGTGTATTCCATAGTACACCTAACCACTGCAGTCCACGTCTTACTATTATAGAGGTTAAAATGACTGTACTACACTTGTAACCACGATGATTATAATATAACCAATAGCTTCCTACGTTATCTGGAGTTGTATTGTAGGAAGCAAGTCTAACAATGGCTAACTTTTAGCAGCTATAAAATCGTTGGTCGCGTCTCTTCAAATGCCTGCTGCTTCGTCGCAGCAAGTAGAGTTAGTCTGAAATAATGGAGAACGGATTGCACCAGATGGCAACCGTGATCGAATAAAAGTTGGCGTGATTCAAATAAAACGGAAATCAACAGTTAACAAGAGATTTTTAAGGTTGATATTATTCTGTTGAATTAAAATTTTGGAGTTTGCAAAGAAAAAACAAAGAAGCAGATGCTCTTGAGGAAGGAAGTATGGAATAAAACTATTGAAAGAAACGGAAAATCTAAAAAGTAGGGACTCGATTGACAAATATGGTAGTAACTCCTCTCATATTGGTGTCTTAGTATGAATTCTTTGACAGGCAACGCAGAAGTTTCATGCGCTTTCTTGAACCATATGGTTTTCCTTTTATAAGTGCTCTATTTAAGACGAAGATGTCGCACCCTTTATTTTCCTGCTGAAGTTTTTATTTTTCTTTAAATTCGTCCTTAATTTAATTTGCTGGAATAAAAAGAGAGAAAAAACCAGGTTCTAGCTATTTTCTGCATGAACGGCATACAATATGGAAAGCAGCAGAAACAGTTATCAACAATAATAATATTTGGCAGTCTGCATGAACGGCATACAATATGGAAAGCAGCAGAAACAGTTATAAACAATAATAATATTTGGCACGAGTAGCACAGTGGTTAGAGATCACCTACATTATTCAAGTTGAGATTGCTTCAATCCTGCACTCCAGATACACCAAACGATCTGCAAGCGTTAACTGAAGTGTAAAAAAGGACAGCTTAATAGCTTCCTTGTAAACAAGGAGTAAGTATTGAAACAGTTTGGTAACACCATGCATAATTTTAAAAAAAAACAAAGAAAAAAAACTCGACGAGTGAACTGCACATGAAATAGGCGAAAATTGAAAATATTTTCCTTATTAAGTTCTTTCCTGCACAACAATTTCTTAACAAGACAGTGAGGTCCTAGTGATTAAAAGCTGACACTGTGCGAGAATGGTTCTGCACCGGAATGGGCCAAGATGCGTTACATTCACTTCTTTGAAACACTTGTGAGTCATCAGAGTAGCGAAGAATAAAGCTCAAACGTAGCAAATAGATTAAGAACTTAACTTTTGCGACCAAGATAGAGCAACCGAAACGAATCGATTTTTGCTGAAGAGTAGGACGCACTGAATCAGCCAGAGTCCAAAGTCTTTTCTCATCCGTCCAATCCATCAGACGCACAACCATAGGATTGCTACTTTTTCAAACATCTTTGTAATACATTTTAGAAGAGGCGTTCACCAACCGAAAAACTTTCGATGTCTTTGTAGGAAAAAGAAGCCAAGTATTTGTGTGTTTTTAAGGCTTGAGCATGCAGCAGAAATAGCACATAGAAGTGGCCTAATCGTAATCATTCGTATTTTCTTTTGGCAAAAAAATTTTCCTCGCAGTGCCATGTCAACAAGAACTGTTGAGGCCATTCATTCTAAACATCATAAAATTATGAATACCTAGAAACCTTATAAAATCTAACATCAACGCGGCTCGTCATCGTAAATAGGGTTTTTATACTAATTTAATGAACTGCTTATAAAAGATGATAAAGGATAAAGCGTTCAGTGTTCAGTGTTTATCTTTCTCTTAGGGATGCACCATGCATTCGACTTTAAAATATCGGCTCGGAGTGATTGAATGCATATGTAACTTTTACAATGACTTATCGCGATCTACCGATGTATCGAGCTATCGTTCCAAACAAACCTGGTACCAGTTTGCCATCCGCGAAAAGATGGAAGGCTTGGTGGACCATAAGTGCGGGGATCGATCTCACGTGTGTGTTGCAGGGCGCTTGCGACCACTGCGCCACACGGGCCTCGAAGAGCTTATACAATAAGATTTATCTTATAATACTGTAAACTAGAAGAACTATCAATATTATAACCTTAAATGAATTTGTACGAGTCCAATTGGTAGCAGCATGAGTGCTTTTCGTGAATGCATTAGAAATGATTCTTACTAAAATACAGAGGAAATAATTTATTTACTTTCTCGTAGATTAGATAATTGACAGAGCAACTTTTTCAATAACCTTGACACTATTTAATAAATTAATGTACTCTTCTTTACCGGACACGGGGCTGTCAAAAGTGAGATTTATCCAGCACTGACTGACGATCCGGCGATTTCGGCCTTTCTCAGAGCACTGTGTCGATTTGACCCTTCAATGCTCTGAAGAAGGCAAAACCGCTGAAATCTCAGCTAATGTTGAAGAAATCTTGTTAACGACAAACTCGTGTCTGCTCAAGAAGAAAACACTTCTCAAAATAAGCAGCTATCTATATTCTTCCATAAATCAAAAGACATTTTTAATGTAAGAATATACTGGAGAAAAACTAGTGTATGTTCAAAATGTCTTCTCTGTAAAGCTTAACTGGGTTTTGTAGGCACGGACGGGACGAAGTCAAATTAGAGTTTAACCCGTAGTGGACGTGCAACATTACCACTACCTTTGAGATGCATTAAGACCTTCCCACTATTCCACTTCGATCGACTCATTCAGAGGCGCTAATTGCGCTGAACACATGGACTTCGCCGACTAATAGGCTGCAGTCGGTAATTGCTTCTAATTGTTCACTTTGCTCTGGGTAGCTTTAACATTATGAAAGTGTGAATCCTCCCATTAATTTGTTTTTTTTTCTCGCTAGAATTGATTTTATAGTCACCTAGAGATTGGCATTTATGGAAAAAAGAAACAAGAAATATAAAAGAAGACGAGTACCATCAAAGGAGCGCAAGAAAAAGCAGAATAGGAACAAAGACGACGAGAGTTTTGTGAGAAACTCTGTCGATCTCTGAGCAATAAGTCGTTGAACGCGCAATCTTCTTTAACGACACTTCCTGAGGAAGAGCAAAGTTCAATTGACTAAAGGGGCCTTCTCAGATTAGATGATGTCTAGCCGACATCTAGATCTAACAGCTCAGTATTCAAGAAAATCAACAACGATGGATGTTCGACAAGGATTAAAAATGGGTTTGAATGCACAGACATAGTTAATGACACCCCACCCCTACCCCCCGCTTAAAGATTCGTGAGAAGTAAGCTACATTCGAGTAGAACTCTAAGTCGCTCATAGAAATCATCACTAGTAGTATGGCCAGATATCGAGACATACAAGACACATCCGAGGAATCTCAGCGTTTTAGCGAGGGGGATGTGGCGTTCACGTCGAAAAATTGGAATAATTGGGATCGCTGAGGCGAAGCACACGATACTTAATTGACACGAGGCTAGAGGCTCAGCAAAAATAAAAACGAATGGATTAGTGGAAAACACATGTCGCGATGATTATTGAAGCCAGATAATTCCAGAATAAAAGTGAACCAAAGCCAATCAAATTTTTTACGCTAGATTTCCGTATTTAATAACGGATACAACCAGAATAGGACGCGTGTGGAGCAGTGGTAGGAGGCGTCCTACAACACACATGGAATCGATCACCGCGCCCATGGCCCACCAAATCTTCCATTCCTCCGGAGTCAGCAAATTAGTATCAGAAGCAGCACTGGTTCAATAGATCAGTGGTGCACTGTGAGTCATTGCAAAGGCCAGACATGCATTCAATCACCTCCAAACGATGGTCAATGAAGTCAAAACGTCCCTCAGGGATTGATCATCGCCAAGAGCTTCGTCCTTCTTATTTTTTATAACCAAAATATTACTTCCGGATATTTTGAATACAGCTTTGAAAACTGAATCTTATGTGAGAAATGCTTCCAATGAAACGATGAAATTTCAGTTATAAAACATTTCTACTAAATATCCAGTTTTAACTCTTAACTTGACACAAACCCAAAATTCACCTCAACTACGATTCTATGTCAAACGCAATGTACCTTCTTTTCACACAAAAGTTAAGCACTGGAAAGTAAAAAATTTGCGGCAAAAACAAGTCTTATGCAATCTTCAATGAGATCCTTGATTTTCATTGTTGGCCAGAGTTTACAAAAATGGGTATCACACATGAGTTACAAAATGGAGATTGGATGCACTTATGAATAGAGTGTCAGTTCATAGGGTAGAAGTCACTGTGAGCCCTCTTTTTCCTTTCGAAATGACTCCGACTCATTTTCCACGCACTCCTCATTAACTGGATCACTAAGCATTTTGCCAACTCAGATGCAAAGCATAATTAGCATACACGCAAGCTCAGGCACGCACGCATGTGTAAAATTTATTACGTCCATGCGAGAAGTACAAGGCAATTTTTCATTCCAAAGACACGGAAACGATCGCTTGTTTCCGAAACGAAACGATGTGCATTTAATGGCGAGCCCATGGTCTCATTTGGTTGAGGTTTAAGCCATTCCTCCATCCAACTGGAAACGCGCCACGTAGCTCTGTAAAAAATAATTTGCCCACTACCTTTCGAATACAGAGAATTCCTGGATGATGAATAGTGCATATTATGCATAATTCTACCATATGACCTGTACATATTATTTTTTATAACCAAAATATTACTTCCGGATATTTTGAATACAGCTTTGAAAACTGAATCTTATGTGAGAAATGCTTCCAATGAAACGATGAAATTTCAGTTATAAAACATTTCTACTAAATATCCAGTTTTAACTCTTAACTTAACTTAACTTTAACTCTTAGATTTCATACGTGTTCCAACCGGAAACCATGTAAGTGTTACACTATAGCATCCCATTACTTGAGCATAGTAGTGTAATAATATAACAATAGTGTGGACAATAACAATAGAAGTTAACTTTTTATTAACTGCCTATTATAGTTTTTTCATAGCAGGGCATTACGAGTGAAACAAATGAGTGCTAAGAAGTGCAAAAGTGTATGAAAATAAATTAGAAGAGGGCAAAGATTACAGTGAATTTTGCAGACGAAGCGATGGAAATTGTAAAGACAATCAAAGGAAGAATACACTTAACTGTCTTTGAACAAGTGTAACGTAAAATTACTAACCCCTGTCAGAAGAACCACTGTGTTTCACATTTAAAATCATAGCAAATCCGTTCGGATTTGTTCTTACTATGAGCTCATTTTGAACGGAAGAAGCCTTGTTTTTCATACATACATACTGCTTTGAATCGCTAATCAGTGGCTTCCAAGCAGACGTGCATAATTAGCATTCAATAGAGACTCCTATGAAAGAAAGTATGAATTTATCGCCGCTTCGCAAATATAACTCGTACGTGGAAACGAAGTCTTCTAAATCACTTCAAATGCTATTCACTGTGTTGTGGTTCTTTCACTAAATCGACTGATTCAGGCAAACAGGCGATGGCAAAAACCTTCATGACATCAACTTCATAAAAACCTTCTAAATTAGTGCTCATGAAAGCAAAATGTCATGCCATCTGCGTGCATCGTAAAAAGACTTCATGAAAGCAAATGTCTCAAAAGAGAAAATTCTAGAGAAAAACCTTATTAATGCTAATGAAATCTACAAGGCGTACACTTTTGGGCACCATAAGCGCAGTGGTTAGGAGCGCCGTTGCTTACTACAGTACAAAAAAGGTCACTGACACAAAACGGCTAACCAAGCCTCCATTCATGCAGGGGTTGAAAATTGCTACCGAACTTATCTGTGGAAATCATTCCATACCAGAAAGCTGTCGATTGCCTGTGGTGACCTGAGAATTTCCCACCAGGGCTATACTAGATTTTCCGGAAGGATCGATTTGACCTTAGAACCCTATAGCAGAGCGAATGGCAATTTTGCCATGAATAAAATAAACCAACGTTTAACGATATTTATGAAGAGGATCAAAGTCCTCAAGTACCAAGCAAATTTATGCCCAAATCCGGAGATGTTCACGGATAATGGATGAGAATAAACAAGTTAGGGAACAGATCAGATAAGGGAAGTTTGATATCCACAAAATATGTGATGCCGGGTCGTGTAAGGTGATTTCACAAGGACATTTTTATGCAATACATTTATTCAAAGTTGCAAATACTTGTGAGGATTTCGTGCTACTACGTTACTTAGTTGCGATTAAAGTTCGACGATTCTTTCTGAGGTGAGTCGGTTTGACCCATTGATAGAATCCAATAATCGGCAATAAACCGATACTAATGAAAACCAGCTGAAGTATGGAATGAGAACCATATAAATAACTATCACAAAACCTCCTGAAAATGATCTTCGTTCTATTTTGTGGAAGGACTTAGTAAGAACTCGCACTCGTTTCCAGTTCGAAAAACTGTACAACTGATTATGAATTTTTTGCATTCATTTGTGATCACCGGCCTAAAATCCCATGTCATTGGCTGTTTAAAAAAAATCCGACCCAAGTGTTACGTGGTGCTCATCCACTATTCCATGAAAATCGCCTATTAGCTGTTTATTAGGAGGTAAAGAAGCGTGTTTAATGACGAATATGGGAATTTTGCTATTGGGAAAATGCTGCGATTGTGCACAGTAAATGCATGGCAATGGGACTACTCAACTATTAGTATATTAATCATTTGACCCTGAATTAAACAAACCCGTTAGTTTATTCGATGAGCCAGTCAATTGATGTCAGGATTCTCAGCATGAAGAACAGATCGACTGCCTTCCAAACATCGTTGCTTAGGCGGAATCCACCAGATATCTTTCAGCCAATGCTTTGGAGAAGGCAATTGAAAAGCATCAGTATAATGTACCAGTGGCAGTGATCAACAAATGAGCTTTCGTTTCTATTCTTGTATGGAACGAAAGAAGAAGTATGTTTGACTAATGAAGAAAACATTTAACTAAGAGAATCTAAGGTAGGTATGCCGCTGTTAGGCATTTCCAATCGCTCTACACAGGCTAGTAATGATGTAGTAACGAATAAAGATGAGAACAGAGAGAGGGAAGTAAACATCAAAAAGCGAAATGACGCAGAATGTTGACAGGATGAACTGGCCAGTACGAGGACGAATATCCAAGCAAACAAATTCAAATCACTGAACTGAAAAAAGAGCTAGCAAGTTGGCGAAAATGGAAATCGATGCAACTGCTAGAGAAACTGATGCTAGAGAAAAGCCATTTATTTGGAGTGGACCCAAATTTGTGGCTCATTTCACTCGTTACTTTATAATGCCTCTAAGTGACGTGATTTTTATAGCGAATGGTGAACACTGGGAACTGAATACCAAAAGAATTTTATATGCGTACATTTTCAACTGAAGCAGTCTTAGAGCGATAAAAACCACCAAAAATGAAAAGGGGTAATAAGCTAAAAGGATAAAGCTGCAGGCGTTGATTTATCCTTGTGGGTTACGCTATGCATTCGACTTCATTTAGTACCGCTGAAGTTGATTGAACACATATCTGGCATCTACAATGACTCGCGGAGACCCAACAGTCACAGACCTAACTTAACACCCAGAGCTGATATTCTCCGAAACAAGTCTGGTACCAATTTGTCGAACTCGTAGGGATCAAGAGTTGGGTGGGGTTGGGGTGCGGGGATAGATCCCATTTGTATTGCAGTGCGCCTCGAATCATTGCGCTAGTCAAGCGGAAAGCAGTGATGTGTTTTGAATTGTGGAATGCTAAAAATGGACGATAGCCAGTGAACGATAAACATGATACTGTTTTGAAAATGAAAGAATTTCTTCAAAACATAAAGTGCTGACAAAAACAGCGGAAAGTTCATATATTTGAAGTAAGTCATTCTAGGTTACTCATGATTGTTTAATAAAAGCACCAGTTGCAAAAACATCCGTTCTATACGGCCTTTTATGTGAGGCTTTTGTCACTAATTGAGAGACCTCCGGCAGTGTGATCAATGGTGAAAGCAAGCGTTGAAATCGGTAAAAAAAAAACTAGAACTTCACCTTACCTCATTGTTACTTAGAAACAGTGAATGTGATGGATTAGAGGGAATAGATTCATTTTTTACTTTTCTCGCCATCGATCTAACCAGCCATGTTCATTGACGAATCACATCTCCGAATTGACGTTTGGTCTTCGCTGGATGGAGATCCGTGCATTCCGTTCTGCTCTGTGTTTCGTTGTTTCTTATTGGAGGTGGTGACATTCCCATAACACGAAGAAACATAGGCGTATAGTATATGTACACTAATTCGTTGCTTTTCCAGCAAGCTCTGCGTTGCAGAACGCAAATAGTTCCTGACATTCATGCTTTCAGCTGAGGAGTGTTGAGAATGAGATGAGAACGGAGGTCGACGCACACATTTTCGAGCTTTCTTTCGGCATTGTTGGTACATCTTGTAATTGTAGCAGTACCCAGGATCGACTTTCGATTAACCTCGGCATTGAATTATGAATTCGTCGTTTTCTCTCTCAGCAATCGCGAGGCTGTTAAACAGCATTCGGTTACTTCCATACAATAACACACATACAACACAATCGTAGCTGACGTTTAGGCAGAATCGCCTTCCTCAGAGCCGCTTTTTTCATCTGTCTTCCACCGAGGAAGCACAGCCGCTCAGGGTCGCATATGGTTGACGACTGCACCACCCCCACAACGATCGATACGAAGGTAAGTGACGAGATCACGCGTGATCTCGGGACATTCCTATATTCCTCCCTGCTATTCATTATAGGATTTTTGGTATTTATCCAAAAAGCCTCGAGCAGTTTGCGAGTTGGTGTTTTAGGACCCCGTGCGAGGACTGCGACTTTTATGTCGAAATCGTCTTCGCTATGCTTTTTCATCCTCTGCGTCCATAGTGGCGTGCCTCGTCTTGCTTTTCGTTTACCATCTAGGTGTTCTTTTATACCGATACACAAGGGGTCTGCCCGTTTCGCCAATATATTCATCTCTGCAGTTCTTGGAAGAGATCAGGTATATCGCACCTGAACTCATGCAGTTACCGTCCTGCCATAAGGGCAAATTACGCAACTTTATGTTTCACATAGACGGTCATATAGGCGGTTACGAACTAACTGACGGCGAAGAGTATTCGGTGGTATTGCAATTATCGCTACCGATTCCTCAAGATCTACCCTTCTTAAGCATCGCTTCATCGCTGCACTTACTTCATCGCTAATGAAGGGCAAGATAAATGGGACTTTGTTTCGGCCAAACCGTTTTTTTGGAGCGTTTGGAGATGGGTATTTGCCAATTTAGGTCGCACGACTCCTCCTTTAGTTCCCTACTCGAGCAGACAGAGGTGGCTGTTTGAAACATGTTTCTCACAATCGCCCTCTTTGTGTGTGAAGTGTGGGAAGAAAGGGAATGAACCAGAATGTTTTTGTTACTTGGTTTTCGGTACCACTTTGTCATGTAACCGCTACTTGATAAGTTAATTTGAACGTTTAGAAACGGGAGCCAGTCGTCTTTCGTTTTCTCCTGGGTGAACTTGATGTACTCCGACTGCTCGTTCAATAACTCAAAGCATTTGTCCATCTCCTCCTGTGTAGAGAAGACGACAAAACAATCGTCTATATATTTGCAGTAGAGTAATAGCCGGAGACCGGGAACGGGGCTTCCACTCTAGACATAAACGCAATGCCAAGGCTTGGTGGCAGTCGCTGTCTCATTGCCAGCCTCCTTATTTGCGCGTAGTATTCGCCAGCCCACCTGAAAATTGAGCAATTTAGACACTCATTTAAGAGAACCATAAGCTGTTGGATGGACGAGCCATGCAATTTTATTTTTCCTTTATGTTCAACAAGAAGTTCGAAGATGGCTTGATTGCGAGGTGCTGCAGTCGTCAGTCATATGCGACTCTGAGCGGCTGTTCTTCCTCGGTGGAAGACAGGTGAAAAAAGCGGTGGGTGCTCGAAGAAGCCGTAGATCTTGTGATTATCGGTCAGATTTTCACCTTTCTGTTTGTGCCGTTGAAGTGTTTGACCTGGTGAGTTGCGTATTAGTGTACCCTTCCAGGCTCAGAAGAAGGCGATTCAGCCGAAACGTCAGCTACGATTGTGTTGTATGTGTGTTATTGTATGGAAGTAAACGTATGCTGTTTAACAGCCTCGCGATTGTTGAGAGAGAAAACGACGAATTTCTTTCGGCTATTTACCAGATCTGAACTCTAATAGCCTCCCATGTGCTCCTCAGTACATTTCAAACTTTCGGTTGAATTAGGTTGTTGAATACAGCTTGCACTATTTAATAGCAGCTCAAAAGCCCGATGGTTAGAGACACAGTGCAACACGAGCGCGGCCGCTGGTACATTGACGCAGCAGGTCAGCAAAGGAAACATGGCACCTTATTCCTCTGTGGTTGGGAAATGGGTGCCAGATTTGTGAGCTGAAAGCTTGCTCCAATCCGCAAACATTTGTGAGGGTCTATGGTGACCGGGAAAGGAATATCCTAGTAAAGCAATCAACGAATTTCAGCGAGAATCTAGTGAGTCAATATTCAATGATATTGATAAAGAATACTATAATACTACATACAATAATGGTTATGGAGTACCCTAATCCACAACTTAATCCGAAGCGCCTCGGGATTGATGGACACGAAACAAATCTAATGCAAAAGTGCTTGTATCCGCAGGGTACGTGAAGTTCAATCATATAAATAATACGGCAGGAATTGTACTACGCAAGATAGTTAATAATAAAAATACGACTATAAGCGCGCAAAAGCCATAAGACAATCAGGCACAGCAAAGATAAAGCACTCATCTCCACAATGCAGACGGTTCCGAGGACAAGTACAAAGAAGTTTTCGTTCCCCAATCGTCCTTTTCCGTTACCTTCTGTTATGCTTCTGTCTCCTCAATGAAAGTACGGTTGCGACCTTGGCTAATTCATTTTACACCTATTTGATACACCACTGATAAGCTAACACGAGATTGCTCCCACACATTTATTCCGCTAACGTCTCGACGCCTTCGTCTTCACCAGAGCCAAACGATCTGAGTCGAGGGCTCATGGTTACTCGTCTTCTTAATGTGCTATCTTCATAGACGTGTCTTGACTGATCCACAAGAACCGTTCTGTATAAAAGAAAAAGCAGCAGGGTGAGCTTGCCTCATTCGAGCAATGCTTCACCGAAGCAGATTAGGCTCGATACAACTACAGAAACACCACATCGAGAAGACGAACGACTGAAGACTATTGACTCAGATCTTCGGCTCCGGTGAAGAGAAAGACGTCGAAATTTCAGCCGGGTAAACATGTAGTAACAACCTCGTGTTAATCTATGACAGCAACAGTAAAAACAGAATGAAAAGGAATTGGCGCGTGCTTGGACTGAGTTGCGTCATAGAGACACATATATCAAGGTTGTTTTGTCTCAAACTAGACGGAAGAGAACTTCGGACACTGCTAACGAGAAAAGGCTTCACCGAACTCGTTTGTTATTGACGAATTCTCTGTATGTCCTAAGAGAAAGATGACGAATTAAATTTAAAAATAGCGGAAATGTGTGCTAGGCTTTATTCGACCAAGATAGGCCTACCTCATTTTCATTGTTACGGTGCAAAAATACTAGTTTTTTTTTCTTGAAATGAGATTAATTATATACAACAGAGTGAAACCTTATAAAGAAGTAGGGCAACGCAGACAGCAATAGCAAAGTTATAAGTAAAGGACCAACAATGCTGCTGAATGATTAACAGGGAAATAAACAACCGACGACGAGTTACTAAATCGGCTCCAGGGGTTCACGTGAAACATTGTTGTCCGCTAGACCTGTTTTCGGAGAAGAGTAAGAACGCGATACCCCTAAACTACAGCATTTGCCGCAATCACAGTAAATCCTTCCTGAATTAGCTCAAGAACGTGAACGTGCTGAACAAATTGCGGCTGCCATTCACCTAAATTAGAGCTCATATGCAGAGCACTCCAGCGATTTCATGAACATGCGTGATTCCAGTGATGGTTTTTCTCTCAATCTCTTGACGACACTGGCAGAAAATTGCCAGAAGAAAAAATTTAAAAAAAACTGGAAGGTTGAATCCACCAAAGAAAAACTACCGCTTGTGGACCTATAATAACTAACTTGATAGTGACGTTAAGGGCTACTGTACTTCATGAAATACACCGTTATCGTCCAATGAAGAATTAGAACGCAATTCAGCAATTTGTTACTAAAAATGCGACAGTTATTGCGGTTATTATTATTAGTTATTATTGTTATTATTACAGTTAGTCATATTCTATATTGAGATTTTCAATGAGTTTCAGAGACATCTTTCAAATCCCAATAAAGAATTGGCCGCTTATCGAAAGTTTCAAATACAAAAATAACTGCGTTATTTTGAGAAAAATATTTAACATCATAATTAGAGCAAACTTTTCTCTCTTAATCAAAAGTCAAAATCGAATTAAAAGTTTCATCGCTTTTAGAGTTAATGAAAAGTCGAAAGAGGACATCCGGAAAACCCCGGTGGTGCAGCTGTGAGTAGCTGAACTGAGGAACAAACCATTTATTTGAACGTTAATCATGCTTGATGATTTTATAGCTATCTGCAATTGTAAACATTAAAGTTCGATCGAAGATCTATCAGTGAAGATCTAGATATTGATGCTTTGACGAAATGACGATCGAAGTAAAAAGAATGCATTTGGACAAAAATTTATGGCATACGAAGCATATATTGCACAAAATAAACCCCATAAACATTATCGTTATTCTCATTTGGTTCATAAAATCATGAGGAGTTACCCACAAAGCACTGCGAAATCGTAGGCTACGTCCAATCATCCGAAGAATCTACATCGCTTTTTAGAGTGAGGAAGTGCTGTAATATGCAAACTGTGCGCTGGAATATTCGCCAAACTTGCACTCGGGGCCAGATCGAACAACGACTTTCTTTTTCGGTAAAAAAGTAAGCACTGAGATTTCGACTGCAGCCTCAGCTTAATTATATTCACTGCCGATGTGAGCTTTCCAGATCAATCCCTGTGGCGGGTGATTGCTAATGGCACTGTTAGATAGAAAACTAGATGAGAGAAACGTAGAGCAAGAGCCTTTGAGGCACGGTTTGTAATGTGCGAACCCTCAGAAAGGGAAATCGTTGTTCGATCTGCTCAGGAGTCCAAATTTTGCGAGTATCTCGGTAACATTAAGCCGTAAATAAAAATGAAAACATTGTGCTATGAATCGTTGAAATTTCTTTCTTTGTTCGAGTCATTTGGATACTACTATCAACGAGCTTAATCCTGCACAATGTGGAAAGTAAAATCTTGAAGATTGGTCAGTTTCATAAAGACTGTGCCTACTTCTTTGAGTTCCAGTGGTAACATCGAAAAGTCATTTGACGAATTTGACTCGATCATACCGACTATGAGAAATACGTGTGTTCATTTGGCTCCTAGATCAGAAAGATATTTAATTAACTATGTATCTCAGAAAACTCATCGTAAGTTACTGTTATGAAGATGATATGAACTAGTAGAGCACAATAGTGAAAAATTAAAGCTCTAGTAATTATTAGAAAGTTTTAGAAAACTTTTGCAGGTGCTGCAGTATACCCCACACAGAAACATGAGAAAACCTTCAGTAGTTTACGACAACTCCATAAATTAATATGTGCTAATCCTGGAGATCTGAAGTCTAACTCGTTTGGAAAAAGCATTCATTACGGATGATTTTCTTAGAAAAAACAGTCGAGGAAAGAATGAGAGACCACGGACCCAAATGAACACTTTTGCCGAAACAGAAGAGGAAAGTAGAATCAGAAACAGGGAATTGTGGGGACCGAATGACTGAAAATAAGTGGGTGAAACGCATTGCAATCTTTCATTGAGTTGTAGCATGAACTTTTAGTTAGTGCTCGGAACAAGCAATAGAGAGCACAATGCAAATGAATAGACTAGAAGAAATCTGAAAACACCGTATAGAATGATGAAGACGTGAGGCAACGAACGTTGTTAGCGACGAAGCTTTCGTTGCTATTCCCCATAGATCCAGGAAGCACTCACTAGCTGCACAATGGTGCCACTACATGACTGTCACAGGTGTCAGACGATTCGACTATTGCCGCTCAACATGAAATCAATATGTCCCAGTTTACAGTGAACTTTATTAATTACAATCAAAACTAATAGAGTCTTCAAATCTCTGCCTAAATGTTTTCATGTATCACCGCGATGGAATTCTGGTTTTCTGGAGCCAGTGGCATATTTTTCTTCCACTTTATTGCTTTGAGGCCCATATTTCGATAATGGAAGCAAATCGACGGGTATAATTTACGTCATGGTGTCCAGTATAGCTCATGTGTGTACTGTCACTCTTGCATTAAAAATGTTAAAACCTTTGCATTTCATTTTCTACCTTGTTTGAAAATCTCCATAGCAAACATAGGGAAAATTTGTACGAAAAGGAACTGTACGAAAAGCATACATACCGAAGATGCAATAGAACAAAGAATGAATCTATAAGTTCACTCCTGAAGTACTCTAATGATCTTGCTTATTTGATACTTGAACAGCTCGTCCTCACTGGCCGTGCGGCCCCAAGCACTACCGCTATTTTTCGGGGATTTGCTGGTTTTGCCACTGTAGATTCCTGGAGTCCCGAGGTCAGCTTGGCCAAAATTTGCTCCAAGCCTTCACCACCACGGGTAGTCAGAGCCCTTGTGTATCAGAGGGAGATTTCCGTCATGCGACTTTGATGCCACCGCAGTGGTGGAACCTGATTGCTCTTAGGTTCTGATGGACTCCCTCTCAGCTTGGGAGACACTGCCGGAGGTACGAATCTCCCTGCTGTACATCGCAATCTGTCACTCAGGGACACTTTCAAGCCATGATGAGGCGTAAACTGTTGGGGGAACTCTAATGATCAAGAAATCATATTTGCAGAACTGCGGACCATAGGTGTCTGCAGGGTGGAAAAGGCACGCTATTACCCTTTCCGTGGGCTAAGGCGTTCACCATCACACTATGCGGGCCCTTCGTTTCGCTCGTCTCCTGTTCGTTTTCCACCACAGACACCTGCGATCCGGAGTTTTGCAAATATCTCAGCTCCACTGTGGCTGTATCACTCGTAATCCCCTGCCATAAAAATTGTAATAAGCAAAGAGTAAAAAAAGTGGGCAAGAAATCATAGTCTTCGAAAAGCTATCTTTGTAGCCGAAGTGATCTAAACACCTCTTCCGACCCTTTTCTGATAACTGGTAATAGGTTATTGAGAAGCTGGAGTACTTAGCACTTAGTAGGTTTAGTGCAGAGACTTTTCAAAATGTTTCTTTATTTCAAATTTTTGGTCAAAATTTAAGGAATATTAATAACACTGGAATTTGACTCTTTTTTTTAATGCATGGACGTAAAGCTCACCACTGTTAGCGAAACATTCGAGGATATTGCCATGCTCGACATAACCACGCTTGGACACCACTTGAGAGACAAGCGACGACAACAAAAACAGAAACCTTAGACGACTCTTTGCCCTCGACGAAATAAATAATTGTACCGTGTTGGAAAAGATGTTTAAATTCTATTGACTTATGGTAACTCACACGTCCGACTTTCTATTAACCTCGGCATTGATGGAATAATACTTTTTACTTCTGTTAACAAACACGAGGTGTTATTTTATTTCTCTATTTACGTAAAAGCTGACGCTTCGGCAGATTTCGTCTTCCTCGAAGCATGGAAAGGTCACGTTGACTGCAATCAACCCGGCCAAACACCTCCATAACCAAACAGAGAAAATGCTAAACCAAAATTTCGTTCACATTGAACACTGAGTCTCTGTACACTAACCGCTTTCTTTGAGTCCTCCACTAGATATGTCACGTGGAGACCAACCGCACAAAGTCTACAAGACTGCTGTTTTGATGTGCCTCTCACATCAAAACAGCAGTCTTAAATACCATCCGATATCACTCATGATAATGAGGCATTCCTCCCTGCAGTTCATTTTCGGATTCTTGGAATTAATCCAGAATGCTTCGAGAATTTCACGCGCTTGTGTTCTCGATTCTTGCGCGAGGATCGTAACCTCTACTTCAAAATCTTCTCCGTTATGTCTTTGCGTCCTATGCGTGCCTAGTGGGGTATTTGGTTTACGTTTGCCTACTAGGTGTTCTTTTATACGGATGCAGAGTGGTCTACCCGTTTCGCCAACGTATTCATCTCCGCATATTTTACAAGAGATCAGATAGACTGTACCTGAACTCATACAGCCACCGTCTTGTTTAGGTATTGTTTAAATAATAAATAAATAATTGTAAATAATTGTAAATAATTTTAATAACTGTAAATAATAATAATAAATGCAAATAATTTTAATAAATAATTGTACCGTGTTGGAGAAGATGTTTAGATTCTATTGACTTATGTTTGGAGTATAGAGATTGCCATTTCTACGAACTGAGAATTTCCGACTAAACATGGCCACCATGAATGAGACCGTTCAAAGATGAGCGAGTCTCACTAAAGAGATAGATAAAAAATTTATAACGATTAACATTAAGCCAAACTTTCGACAAAACTATTATTGAAGTATGGGAGTTAACTGGCTTCAAACCGACTTCTTTGCTATCGAATCTCGTTCGAAAACGGCTGTTCAATTCCGAACTCACTGCGTGTGTGTGCGTGAACTCACTGCTAACACAACGATACCACAAAAAACACAGCCAAAGATTTGTGAAGAAACATAGACCAATGTGGGAAAAAAGTTATGTTAATCTTTAGTTGACTCACAAAAAAACATTGTTTATAACATAACCACAATGATGCTGAGATATTTGCAAAACTCTGGACCGCAGGGCGTCTGCGGTGGGGATCGAACCTGCTATTACCCTTTCCGGGTGCGAACGTATTCACCACCACACCATGCCTGTCCTTCGTTTCGCATTCCTCTCAAGAGTGTTTTGCAGATAGTATTTTTCCTTTGTAATTCAATATTTTTTGCAATGTTTCTCTTAAGGGCGCAGTGGTCGGAGCCGCCCTGCAACACACGCGTGGAATTCATCTCCACGTCAGTGGGGAACCAAGCCTTCCATCCTACCGGAGTCGACAAATTGTTACTAGGCTTGTCTGGGAGGATAGCAGCACTGGCTCGATACATCGGCTTCCCTCCGCGAGTCATTGTAAAGGCCAAATATGCATTCAATAACCTCCAAGCAGTGCTTAGTGAAGCCGAATGCATGGCGCATCTCTAAAGTATTTATCGGAAGCTTTTAGGCTTCACAGTAATCGAAAAAAGAGATATTGGTGACACTTGTGAAAGAAAAATAAAATTGGAAATCCGATATTAATTTCCGAGTTTTCTAGTAATCCCCTAAAACGATTTCCAAGATTTTTGCTCTCCCTCGATGGTAATACTCTTTTCCATAATATACCATTATAACTCATTGTTCACGTTTTCCATATCCCTTTTCATACACACAAATCTCAAATTCAAATTTCTACAAGAATAGCAGAACATTGGTGAGTTTGAAGAAAAGTAACGGCTTTCGGCGAAATATAGTGTTTTTATGCTGTGGAGATTTCCAGCAAATCACTGTGCGAAGTCATGAGTGAGGAAACGTCAATGCAGCCCTTTCTGTTAACTACAAAAATATATAGCTTAGTTCTGAGCGAATAAGAGCCAAGCGCAGTAGTTGTTGCTCATCTGATCTACGGTCTAAATGTTCTCAGTGACATTGAATGCTAGTAAACTGGCCACTGGACGTAAAGTGAGTATTGATAGTAACAAGCAAAGAAGGGGACGGGTAGTGCAGAAGTAGTAATGCCCTCAGTGATGACTCAAGCAAGGATGTTGGTACGACGCCGCCTGGTGCTCACCAAGCCTCCAAATATGCCAGGTCGGCAAATTGCCGCCAGTCCTACTAGGGATTAACTCGTTCCTTATAATGCAAAAATATCGTTGTCTGTCATGAAGACGTGAAAGCGCTCTTCGCAGGGCCAAATCCTCCCAAATCTGGAGAGTTTCGTGGAACAAGAATTCAAGGAGGCGAACTGAAGGAAAGAAATGCTAGGATCAGCACAAAATGTGACTTGGGACCGCGCAAAAAGGAAAAAGGGAGTAGTTATATTAAGGGGTTTGGTTGTCGGACACTATAACAGATGGTGATAATGGGAGATAATATAAATGCCCTTTAATCTATTTTGGACAAAAGCGATGTGTGAGGATGAAATTACTAGACGATATCTGCATGTTTATAAAAAAAAGCTTCAATAAATGGAGAGCTGAAGAGCATTGATCGTGAAATTACTAAGATGAGTTCGTTTTCTTTAGAAAAAACTGGTTAATTTGTTGACTGAGCTGTATAAATCTCTCGCCGGTTGATTACTTTAGATGACGTAAGTGAAAACCTCAATCCGATTATGAAGATAAAAGAGGTCTACAAACGAATTCGCTTTATTCAGAACAGTCCTAACATTTTCACTTTAATGTTACACCAGTTGGAATTACAGTGGCTGAGCGATTCACGGAAAACCTTTCTTGAAAATTTCAGCATTAGAGTTTAATGTGAAATAAGCAGCATATTGTATAACTGAAGTCACGAAGATAACGCTGGTACAAGAGAGCAAGCTGGGAAAGAGAACATCCTTGTGATCATGGAAACTAAAGGGCAAATTGAGCTCTCATCGAAAACAGAGAGCTTCTCGAATGTAAGATAGCTACTGTAAAGTAAAGATCACGCTAAATTATGGATGAAAAAGATATTTTTTCCTAATCCTTTCGAAATGGTGGACTCCTTCCCGGAAAATAGTAAAGAATCTTGAGTGAAAGAACAACTGTGATGTGAACAGACAGGTTCTCGCTCGACGGCTTTCATCGTAACTTACATGTTTTTCTCATCATAGAAAAAGGAAAAGGATTTATAATTCTGAATGAAGAAAAAAGAATATTCACTGAGTACGAGCGAAAACAATGGCCATGCAATGGTAAGGATGTTGAGATGTGAGCACCTCAGGTGCGCGTTAACACTGTGAATAACTTTTCGGGGATCACGTGTAACCACTGCATCAACAGCGGTTCTTGCTTTGTCTTTTTCTCAGCCTGTTTTTACCCTAACGGTGCCAGCAGCAATTTTTCTTCAACGGGAATGAACATAAATGCCAGCAAGAATAAAATTATAGGACATGATATAATGGAAATCGGAGTGTTTTCGTTCATATTGCTCATAATCCAATTGCAACTGTTGAGCTGCACGAATATGAACTACTAAGAAAATAACCGAAAAGGAACTATAATCGGAATATACAGTATAGTAATTACTATTTTACTATTCTCAACTCAAGTGCTCATAACATCACCTTCAGCGACTTCACCTGAGCGCTTTGAAGTCCAATAAATGAATACAATCCTAATTGCGGAATACTACGGCCGGATGGACACAAAATACGCTAGTCGAAACACAGCTTAACGATTGAGGAGCTCGACGACCATCGTTAGGATATTTTCTGAGAATGCATTACGAAATAATGAAATATAAATCAATGCAACTTATAATAGATGGACGCAATGCACATCAGCCAAGCAGAACAGAGCAATCGAGGCCGATTACCGTTGTTAGGGAGTTTTCCGATGGAAACAGCCGCCTCACGAATTATTTCCGAGGCAGTCTACTTTGTCCACAATCAGCGAATGAACAAGGTAGGTTAAATTGAGCGGTCTCAGAATTTCAAAAACTACCAAATTTCGAGTGATGAATTATTGTGGAAATAACCACTGGCGAAAGACGGAGAACGTGATGAAATCGGTGGAAGACGTACAGCATAGACAAGAAGAGCTCAGGGGAAGGTGCTGAAAGACAAATGAGAAGTGACAAAAGTATATAGATTTGGAAGGCACAAAAAATCTTTGTGAATGATTTGGAGAAAACTGTGTCCAGCGCATTAGTAAAAACGAATCTTGTGACATAAGCCACGACTAACATAATTTCAGGTATCAGAGTAGGGAAAATATCAATGCGTTTCTGAGAAAAAAAAGTAAAAAGGAGAACAACAAAACCTTCTAATGGCTTAATACGAATCCTTTTTAGAGAAACAACGCTAGAACGTAGAAATTAAAGTGACTCGTGCTGATTTACCGTTGTATCAACTCAGTATCAACCGCCCTGCAGGGCCGCCATGCTTTCCATCCTTTTAGGGTCGGCAATTTGGTATCAGATTTGTCTGAGGCGATAGCAGCACTGGTTCGATACATCGGTAGGCCACCGCTAAAGGCCAGATATGCATTCATTCACCTCCACACGATGCTTAATGAAGTCGAATGCATGGCTCATCCCTCAAGGATTGATCAACGCCGTGAGCTTCACACTTTTATACTTCACCAACTTCGTATATGTTGAAAAACCTAAAAATTAAGTCAAAATTTACAATTTATTTACACGGGAAAAACCGACCGAGAACTGGCTTCCATTCTTAAACATCCAAATAAAGCTCTCAGAAAGTGGCTATATAACAAAATGGTATCGTAAGCCAAGTAGTAAAAACATACTAGTTCACTACCTTTCCTCTCACCCTTCACACATGAAAAAAGCACTTATCAAAAATATGTACTGTACGGCTAAAAATGTGTGCACAGGAGAAGAGGAAAGGAAGGAATCGCAAAACCTGGCACGAAAAATAGCCATTTCCAATGGCTACGAAGTAGAAGCCACTCGGGTTAGACAAAAGCGTAAGGTGGCTTGCCAAAATAATGTTTCGAGCGTAAGTAAGATTCCCTTTAAGCTACCCTTCATATCAAATGAAGTAAGTTACGCCATTAAGAAATGCTTAAGGAAAAGTGGTCTTGAAAATTATATAACGATTGTTGACATCCCACCCAATACCCTACGCCGTCAGTTAGTGCGCAACCGTCTCTATGATCGTTTGTGCAGCTCAGAAAACTGTATAATCTGTCCTAACGGGAGAGACGGAGATTGCATGAGTTCAGGTACAATATACTTGATCTCATGTAACGCATGCGGCGAGGAATATATTGGGGAAACGGGTAGACCACTCTGTGTCCGCATAAAGGAACACCTAGATGGGAAAGTTAAAGTACGCCAAAACACTCCTCTAGGTACGCATAGGGCACAAAAGCACAACGGCGATGATTTTGAAGTGACTGTGCGGATCCTAGCGCAGGAATCAAAAACATCAACGCGCAAAACTCTTGAGGCTTTTTGGATAAATTTCAAAAATCCAAAGATGAACCGGAAAGACGAATGCCTCACTATCACACGTGACCTGGCGCCTTATTTCAAAATGATATTTTGACCCCGGGGGTGTGTCTTGCTCGCGACCCCATATGAACAGCACGTGGGCCAGTCCCACTCGTAACACCAAGGTGAGTAGCCTTTCTGTTCAATATGGTGTAGACCTACATTTGACCGTAACATCTGAGCCCACCATCTACTTAAATGTTTGATCTTCATTAATACTTTAGCCTTTTTCCACCGAAAAAACAAAGTATTCTAAGATAAATACGTCCAGGCTCTGAGGAAGGCGAAATCGCCGAAACGTCAGCCATCGACCAACAACAACAACAACGACAACGAAAACCTATACCAACCTCACAGCAGCTAAAGAAGATCAGTTTATAAGATCATAAATAAATAAACTAAAAATTAAGGTCTGAAAAAAATGTAAAAATTACATTGATTACTGATGCCGAGGTTAGACGTTGGTCGGCTTTGAGAAGAGCGTTTCAGAGAAAATTTTTAGTTTTTTAAAAAGTTTTCTCCTTTTTTTGTACAAAGAACTGTGTGAACAAAATAAATAACGAATTTAACAAAATTAAAAGTCTTAAAGAACAAAAATAAATGAAAAATATGAAACGTTGCTTTAATGATATTATAGCACAGGGGTTCAAAAAACGAAGATGTGTTTTTCCACTTTTCTAATTGAAGTACATTCCGTAATACTAATTTATTATTCATGTTGTTACTATGCCCTCTCAACGGTTTACCGCCTCATCGTGACACCAAGGTGTACCTTGGTGTCGGCCTGCGATGTATAGCGGAGGGATTCGTTGCGCAGCATTGTCTGTCTCCTAAGCTCAGAAGGCGTCTGACGCTTCCATCAGGAAGCACAGCCAAGGCAAACCAATCACGTTCCACCACCGTCCTGGTATCAAACTGGTCGCACGGTGCCAAATCTCCCTCTGATCCACAAGGGCTACGATTGCCTGTTGTGGTGATGGCGACCTGAAGCAAATTTTTTCTAGGCTGACATCAGGACTCCATTAAAACACAATAGCCAAACCAGCAAAACTTCGAAAAATTGAGATTATGCTGAAGCCCGCACAACCAGTGAGGATGGGTTGTCCAAGTATCCAAGTTGTCACTATGCATGATACCAAAGTTCCCTGCTTAACATGTAGCATACAATAATTTTCATAACTTGGTCTACATAGGTTTTAGGTAGCTTAGAATAATACTCTAATGTCGAGAAAATCTCGTTTTGCTCCATGACATTCGATCACTGAAACAGTGTGAATCGTCGTTGAACCATGGGAGGAAGATCGCCTCCGAACGTTGCTGTGGGGATTATTCGAAGGTTCTGTATCGGAGCAGTCTAAAGGTTACTCTAGTGACAGCAGAATAAATCAGTATTAGGCAATCCACAATCGTTGGAAACATCGGAAGGGTGAAAAATAAGTAAAAATGGGTACCACGCTAACAAAATGGGCACTGCATCGGAGACGTATGGTAGTGCAGTGGTTAAAGCTGCACTCGAATATACACTGGATCGTTTGCTTGATCCATCACGCGCTGCAGTCTCAACAAGCCTTCCATCCCTTCGGGTTCAATAAAATGCTGCCGGGCTTGTCTGGAAAGATGACAGCACTGACAGAATACATCAGCAGGATACACAGGTCGGATATCCATTGAAACACTTCTACGGGGTTTAGTGAAGTTGAGTGCACAAAGCGTTTCTCAGGGATCGATCAATGCCGAATGCTTTCTTTATCCTTTCACTGCAGGATTTGGTAGAAATTAGATTCAGTATACAATCGACTACCAGCACAGTCGTTGATCCAAGATGAAGATCTTAGACGTTTTCTAAACTCGGTTGTGCTACAAAAGAAGTACTGATGGTCTGCAATCGGAATTGCTCACAAGAACGTTCTGAGTCCTGAAAAACCAACCACAGTATAAAAGGCGTAATGAAATCGGTGGAATGCATTGAGAATTGCAGTGTATATCCAGCACTGATTAGCAGAAAAGATGCGGCACTATTGCATGGCAGCAGCCGCAAAAGTTGAATAAATTAGGCTACGAAAGCATGCGTTATTCGCCACACCAAGCAAACCGCCCGCCTACTAACAACCATTTTTTGAGTAGTACGGCAGCTGAGACAAGGGAAAAAACCTAAGCAGTTAAATGAAACACGAGGAAAGAATTCTAGAATTTCGGCTGTTTGTTTTATCGAAACAAACAAAGTTTCGCTCTGTTGGGAAAAACGTACGCATTCTAGGGTTTTTTACTTTGGTTAATAAGGTTGTATTTGAAAAAAGTTACAACA
Organism: Angiostrongylus cantonensis; assembly: GCA_009735665.1. NCBI lineage: Eukaryota > Metazoa > Nematoda > Chromadorea > Rhabditida > Metastrongylidae > Angiostrongylus > Angiostrongylus cantonensis. The sequence goes on along the minus strand of MQTX01000164.1, from coordinate 403,768 downwards.
GTCTAAAAAGTCACATGAGTACAAATGTCACATGAATTCACAAGAAGAGGAAACAAAAAGTGCACATGGAGTTAATCCACAATCATGCAGAGATGTGGAGTATTCCAGAGCATGATCAAATCCGACAGGAAACTGAGTTTTGCACGCTTCTCTCTTCAATGATTTCCAATCTCTTTCGCATGCAAGTCATATCAAATCGGCTATGAAGGATGTTGAGCCTCATAACAGCATAACTACTTGTCTCTTTACCAGGTAACACATATAGAACTAAGGATAAGGTAAAGGCGACAATACATCTACCGTCAAAAGTGCGTGGATTCAGCAGGTTAATGCCAATTTTTGGTTTGTTTATACCTTTAGCATAGTATATTAAAAACATTTAGAAATTCATGTACAAAATTATATATGAAGATGCTTATTGTATCTTGTCAGCCGATTTGACCAAAGAGTATAATAAAATCTTTAATCAGAATCACTTCCAATAAACAAGTTTAATGCCTAATCAGGAAAAAGCTGGAAAGCTACACATGGTCATAGTTTCGATGAACCATTGAAAATAAAAGGTCTCATTTGTCCATTCCAGAAAAACCTCTTAATACTCGAACGCCGGGTACTACGAGAATTGAAGAGATCGTCTGAAGAGTATTTATGACATTGGAAGAGTAAAGATGGGATGTCAAGAAACCTCCTAAATTTTACCACCTCATAGTGTCAAGGTAATCGCAGGTGTCGGAATACAATATACGGTAGAGGGTTCATTCCCACATCAAGGTCTTCCAATCCGCGACGGAGTTCGACGTTACCACCTAGGTATCCGGCTAAGAGTGAACAGAACCAGGAACTGCCTCCCTTCTGGTCTCAAACTAGTCGCGTGGTGGCTAACCTCAATCCAAAGAGCCCAAGAAATCTATGTAGTGGCGACTAGCTGAGAACGGTTGACCTCGAAAATAAGGGGAAGTACGACAATTCAATCAGAAAAGTAAGCATTAGTATCTTGCGCAATGGGTGCTTCCGCCTTCGACGACGTCGGACGGTGGGACAACCAGTAGAAAGCGATTGAGCCTTGGGTTATACAATACTTCATTGGAAACGGAGAAAACGAGCACACCCGCAACATACGATGGAAACTGCTCTTTGTTGCGCACTTATAGGGACAAAACACTCTCAACGGATGCCAATCAAATCATCATTACGCTGTTGTTGAGGCTGCAGGTCACAAATTCCATACAAAGAGTGAAAAGCAACAACGTGAGCCAATTAGATGTTAGAACGTTTATCATTCGTGAAGTGAAGTCCCCGTTAACAAAGTGCCAGAGATGTTGGCATTCTCGTATACAGAACTAATTTCCATCTAGTCGCTTCATAAGGGATCCTATCACAGCACCTGGCCATACTTCGTCTCTAAGTTCCGCGTCAAGGGAATGTCAATACCATCAACTGTCACTTTCCAACTTGTGCCGCTGATGAGAAGAACTGGACGCGTTCCAATATCAGTTGGAGGGAGTAAACCGCAAAGCGAATTCCTTCTAGGGATTCGTTGTCGGAGGTTTTAATGCTAGATTAGGAGCGCCCTAAGAGAATGAACACAGAATAAAGAAATTAGGAATAGGAGAGCGAAATGAAGATTGAAACCGCCTTATGGAACTCCTGCTCGCAGCAAGTTTTTCCATAAATATCCATTTTTCAAGAAGAGAGACGATGGACGTTCTAAACGCAGGACTCATGCAGAGATCGATAATATTGTCACGAACAGAAAATGGTCCTTCTTTGACACCTCAATGGTACCTGGATTCTGGACTTGATCTGATCACCGTTCTATGCGTATGAAGAATCGACTCGGCGATATGCTGGAAAAGAACTCCTGTCATCACACAAAAAAAAACGAAACAGTTAGTATTCTTTCTTTGATGAGCTAACATGAGGTTGATAACAATATTTATTATCGCCTAGCGTTTCGACGTCTTCGTCTTCATCAGAGCCGATGATCCGAGTCGATGGTCCACGCTTGTTATTCGTCTCGATGTGGCGGCTTCGCCTTCGTGTCGAGTGTATGAAGTGTATGTTAAACAGTTAGTGTATAAAGTGGATGCTTTCAGTAAAATCCTCTTTTCAAATGAAGATGAGTCGAGCCTTAAACACGAAGACCAAACCGAATCTCCATTGGAATTCAGGAGTTGCTCGAGTAGACAATTAGACAGATGGTTGATCATTCTGGAACGCACTTAACACCGCTGATAAAAAATGCCGATTGTAGAAAAACTTCGAAGAAGGATTTGCATCTGTTTGGGCAGAAAAAGTTGTTGTAAGTAGCTCAAAAACAATCTAATCTTAGGTAGTGCCATCGGGGTCTATGCCACATTAATGTTCCACTATTAGCGTTGATGAATGAAGATGGGACTATCACCACATCCTGCCATGATATGGGATGAATAACGGAAAAATACTATAGTACTTATTTCCATTCACAATCTCTATTTCATATCCAAAAATTCTTGTTGGAAAATAATTACCCAAGATTCTACCCGCCGAAGTTGGAGTGGCGGTTGGTAGCTTGAAGAGGGGGACAGCTCCAGGACAAGATAAGATTATCGTAGCCTTTCTTCGAATCGGAGGCCGCAAATTACAGATGATTCATGTAATCTGTAATCTTTAGAATGAGAAGATCCTAAGCCTGTGGCGAAAGAATATTCGCAACTATTCTCCAATATACTTAATGAGTGCTCACAAACTGCGAGCTGTTAAAGAAGATTATCCTTTTGCTTGCGTCAAAGACCCTGTATGAAGCACGCGAACCACACTCCTATAAAAAACTCTGTTCATGTAAACACATACAAACCGTGTCAAGAACATAATAGACTGTCAAGAAAAACATCTGTCTCTTGTCCTAACCTTTTTCGAGAATGAAAAAGCGTCTGACAGCGTCCACGCGAATGCAATCCTACCAGTTTTCGCCGACCAAGGGGTGGGCTTTTAATATATGCAGACAGTGGCTGACTGTTATTGGTGCTGCAGCTCAAATATACAAATTTTTCATCGACGCCTCACCACACCCATAGGAAAAGGAGTTCGGAAAGACGACACAATGCCCCCAAAGTTGTTTACTGCACCACTGCAGTGTGTAATGAAGTCTCCGATTGCAGCAAGAAGGGAGGGCATAAGTAATGTTGGAAAATTTCTACAAATCCTCGTTTCGTGGATGATTTCATCATCTTTCCGAGAATTATTAGCGAAGCTAAGACGATGCTCAATAAACTAAACGATGTAGAAAAAAAAAGCATTGAAGCGCACATAAATAAGAAGAAGACTCACTTCATGAAGAACCCACGGCACGAAGATGAAAAAATTGAACTGGATTGTCTAATTACAGAGACTACCTCATACATAAGCTTTGCGCGCCCAGTGAACACGGAGGACAACATGGAAAAGGAATTATGCAAAAAAGGGGAGCAGCATAGGCCGCACTCGAGCTTCTTGAAGGAGCCGTTGACCAAACAAAGGACCAATAACTCCGCGCTCAACTATTTTATTCAGCAATCCTCCCAGCGCTCTGTTACGCGGCAGAAACGTGAGCTGATCCTGCAGCCACAACAAGAAATCTGCCCATCACCAGCACAGGGCGCTTGCACGATGTCTTCTGAAGTTGAGCCGGTACTTATAATGTCTATAGCGAAGTACTGATGAGCAAGAAACATAACAAGAAGAATAGATGACAGATAGACGAAGAGAACAGTAGGATGGACTCCAAGGGTATGTAAGCGTTCTCTTGCACGAGCATCCAAACAATGGTTGAACGTGTTTGCTTTTAAAATCTACCATTTTCCTTCACAAACTAAAACGATTTCAGGATCACAGAATCGGACTCGCTGAAAATATTGCGTCTAGTGCAGTGGCTAAAGGTACCATGAAATATATTCCTGGATCGGTGGCTAGTGCGATCCCCAACTCAAAGCTTTCCACTCCTTCCATCCCTCAAGATCGGGTAATTGTCACCAAATTTAATTACGAGGGTAAAAGGACTGACGTTATACCTATACATGTCAGTACAAGTCATTGTGTAACCCAGATATGCAATCGACCACCTCCTGATGAAGTCGAACGCGTGGTGAAACGATGATGCAATGAATAACATCGGAAACTTAATCTTTTTTCTTTTACTAGAAAACTTAGTGTAGGAAGTGCTTTCATTAACACCGGATTGGCTAGAAATGTCGATTTCTTCGAAGAATTAACAATTTGAATCGGAAGTTTTCTGCTCAAAAGAGGCGAATCAATGTCTGCTTTGAGTCCTTGTGGCCTACCCTTCGAAATCACATCAGTAGACGAGATGGTATTCTACATAAAAACGGTCTTGCTGCTTTGAGCACTAAAAATTCAGATGAGGTCATCACAGACCACTTCAGAATAAGGATTCGTCAAAGGAATAGTTTTGTAGGATTTTATAGAAACTCATTGGACTGAAATGAATTGAAATTAAAGAAATTATTATAAGAGGATAGTCATATAAACAAAAACCTCCCTCTACAAAAGAGCATCGCCAGGTGAGCATGCCTCATTCGAGAGATGCTCCACTGAGAAAGATCCGGTTCGATGCGAGACGAAGACGCTACATCGAGAAGAACAACTGTGGACCAACGACTCGCATTATCGGCTCTGACGGACGACGAAGACGTCGAAAGACTAGGCGAATAACCATCTTTATCAATCTCGTGTAAGCTCAACAATTTAGACGCATATTGAAATAAAAGCGTTCACCACAACGAACAAAATTTATAATAATATGCAGATATTCTCGCAAACACGTTTGTTTGGCTTTTTCTCAAATACACACAAGAACAAGCACATATAGATGGGAGAGAGTCTTGCGAACTCATAACGAGACGAGTTGTCAGTAACGTGGTCAAATCCATTGCATTGAGGGATAGGATAAACACAGAAACGGAGAGATTCTGCCGAATGACGCAATGAAAACAAAGATTGAGCATGAAAATAGCCTGAGGCTCCAGCATTCCGCCGCTAGCCATTGAGTTTGCCCCTTCTGAGAGCTAGAGTGAGGGACGAAATAAGTAAATAACTAGGAATAGGACAAAATTATAGAACGCTATATACCATCATCGAGGAAAGAACAAAAGAGGAAAAAGCAAGATGATCATGTTGAAGTGCTTTTTCAGTATAATGCTAGAAGTCTTTCATTACAAAGAAAGCCTCCAGGATAGTTCTCACGAGAAAAAAAATGATGACCGTCAAAGTGGAAAAGAACCAAACAACAAGAGAGTGTCCGATGTTTTCACTATGGCAAACTGCTCAACAGAATGAGAATTGGTGCCCATTGCATAATAATAGTTTATAATTTGTAATTATAATTAGTAATAATACTTTGTGAAACCTCATTTCATGCCCGTTATTCTCTTACGATGACGATTTTCTCACCGTTGCCTACTGGCATGCAAGTGGAATGAAGAGAGTAGTTGTCAATACGATGAGAAATTCTTGAAGAGGGTTCAGAAACTATGAACAACATGAATTCATTCACACTTACGAGACGGTGTGACCTCTATAGGAGTAAAGCGATGCGAAAGCACGTCTTATGTTGTCTTATGTTCAATAAAAACAGTTACAGAAATCTCTGCCTGCAGTCAAGTTCTTTTGCTATATCAGCTTATATCACGAAGCTTCGATTTTTTAGACCCCACGGCAAATATTTCCTTCCCTTTATTGCTTTATGGTTCATATTTCGAAGTTGGAAACGAATTAACGAGCGGGACATCGACCGACGTGATAAATGGTGCCCTTTAACACAAATATAACAACTGTTTATTTTCCCGTGACCAAAGAAACCGTGAATTTGCCCGCTGTTTAAACACGCCAAATGCTGGCTTTCTCGAAATAAACGGCTAATTTTTCACAGCAAAAAACTTACGGGGTTGAGAACACGAAGAGTTCCAAAAAGGACTTTCTTTATTCATTTAGAGATGTAGATAGAACCCTCTGTTTCCTCACAGTATACTTTGTTTCACTTGTCCAACATACAGATGTCAGTATTTGAAGGGACTTTGCTACTTATGCTGAACGTATCCCAAAGGCTATCGGCGATAATCAATACCTGAAGGATGCGCCGTGCAACCCACTTCCTTAAGCATCGTTTGGAGGTAATTGAATGCATATCTTGCCCTTCAATGACTCGCGGTGGCCCACCGAGGTATCGAGCCAGTGCTGCTATCCTCCTAGACAGGTCTGTTACCAATGTGCCGAATCCGGTGGGATGGAAGGCTTGGTGGACTATAGGCGCGGGGATCGATTCCATGCGTGTGCTGCGGGGCGCCTTTGACTACGCGATGATGACTTTTTTCTAATTACCCTCATAATTTTCGATAACTAGGGATTTTACGATATTTACAGCAAGCCAGTATGTAAAGACTGCTCTATCACTAGAAAAGAGGCGAAAAACTTTCCAAGGTGTAATTTCTATTCTAAGTTCATTCAAAATTAAAGCCTCCTCAAAAAAAATCAAATTTTCATCGCAATCAAACGGAAAGCTTGAATCCTTCTGCCAAAGAATTCTAGATTAAGATGGTTTTACTCCGCAATTTTAACTTATTATTTACGGCCTCCTCTTTTTAATAACAGGATATATCGCGAAATATAACTTCAATTATGATGAGATGTTTGTTTAACTACATTCGTTGCCGATTTGGGTTCCCTAGATCAATCCCGTTGACAGATGATTGCTGTTGGCGTTGATCGATACAACTAGCTGAGAGACAGGCGAAACAACGAACCTTCATGGTGTGGCGGTGAACGCGTTACCCTCCGGAAAGGGTAATAGCGCGTTCGTTTCCCACTGCAGACACCTGCGATCGTGAGCTTTGCAAATAGTTCAACATAGTTAAGGTTTTACTTAATTTATGACGTTCCTCATGACCTAAGTGAGATATGCCTTTTGAAAGCATGCATCCATTAGAGCTTAAGATTGGTCGATAGATGCGAAACTTGGGAAAGTCAATGAATTGGTAGCTTAGTATTACTACAACTTCCATCGGAAAATCAGAGGGCTTGTTCTACAAATCTTCAGGCGCATTCTGAAAGATGAAAAACGTCTAATAAGCTTTCGCTTACGAGGTTATTGTCATTCTATGGTTTTTCATCACTGCATTCTTTTTATTCTTTTCTGCTGACTCTTATCAATCTCTATATTGAGACCGTGGTCTTCCCTACATATAATGAATTTTAACTATGATTGTGAAATAATTTCGATGGTCACTAATTTAGTTTAACAGTCTTGAGTGAGGCCAGCTGACGATCACTTCAACTTGGGTCTTGATCTACCTCTCATCCATACTGACAATAAAAAAATAGGGTGTGAAGAGTCGGTGCACAGAGAGGAGAAATTTCTACGAATTGCATATGACTGATATTTGGGTGCTGGTTTCGAAAAGATGGACTGCTCTGCTCTTCAGAAGGATGTCATGGGAAGCGACAGGTGTTGACGATATAAGAAGAATCATCGGTCTCTGCCTTAAGATTAAATTCGTCAACATTCCATATTCGAGAAAGTACTGGAGTGCGAACATATCTGAGAGATTATTGGATACGAACTCTGCTTTAGCACGCCTTCCTATTGCAGCCTCTGCTATTGCGAGAAACAGAGTTTAAAATAACAGAGTTTAAAATACGCAAGGTGACTGAATCGAACGGTTGGACAAGATTAGGTCAGTGGTCGAACTTATCGAAAAAACTGCATCACGTTATACCATCCTGAAAAGTACGTACTTATAGGTAGAGTCTCCTTACGCCTTCTTAGTTCCATCCTACATGGTCCTGCCTCCGGCAGAGGATTTATTAGGGAAAAGGACCCATTTTGTTGAGAAAAATAGGAACAAGCTTATCAAACAAGCAAAATCAAGGTGAATTACTTCAAAATAGAAGTCTAACGGTGCCAAACCTCATCGGAGATTCTTCGACATCGGAGCTACAGTATAGATGGTACGAGCCTGCCGGTCGTGTCGATTTTCCCTGGAGTCCTGGGATAGCCGGTCTAGGGCGTTCCTGATCCGATTGCAGAGCGTGATTTTTTACCAGACAAGTCCGCTACCAAGTTTCCGACACTGAAGAGATGAGAGGCCTGGTTAGCCCGGAGCGGTATCGAACTACTGCCATGTCCGTGACAACCGACATTACTACCACTGTGCAACCGGTCCCATGCAAAAAACATGGGAAAATCGTACATATTGTAATTTATAAATTGCATGTCTGCAATACGAAAACGTGATAAAACCTAATAAATTTTTAGAAATATAAATTGTGTTGAATAGCACTGGTGAACCGATAGCGACTTGCGGATTGTATTCTACGAGTCAATTCGGCCAAAAGCCTGCCATCAAATGATATGAAAGTAGATGGAAGGCGGTTAGAAGTCGCCTCAACAAATAAGCTCCATGTCCACTCTGGGAGAGCCTAGCAAGCAACCCTTGAGTATACCCAGCCTCCAAGTTCACAGCGCACCAAACTATACGTGGGTATCAAAATGATAAACACAGTAAAAAAAATGGGCCTTATTCCCCTGACCCCGAAAGAGCTCCCAAGGCTGCTAAAATCTCAGGGCCAATGGAAGCTGCTTGCATAACAAAGAACTAAGGTGACGATCTGTCCCTACAACGCAGGTACACTTTCATCCGAGTCCACGATAGACTTGCTCATGCAAGCAAAAAGGATAACCTACGACGTCATCGACCTGGCCCAGATGAGACGATGCCACCTCTTCAACGTAGTCTATGACACCGGAGAAGAACTGTTTCTCGGAGGATGCAACAGCGGAGGAGTCGGCGACGTTGGCGTTCTCGCTAACACGAGATTGTCCATAAACATCGAGTCATTCGAACAACTAATAACTCGAATCGGACGTTTACGATTGAAGACATGTGTATCAATACCGGCTTTGAAAATCTTCGTCGTTTGCGCTATGAGCTATGACAAGCTATGACGAACAGGAAGAGGAAGCGCTCTGTGTATACTTGGAGACGCTCTACCGAGAAGACCACACATTCTTCAAGATAATCACTGGAGATTTCAACGCCAAGATCAAACCAGAAAGAAGGCTTGAGGAACGTCACATTGGGCCCAACGGATAAGAATGGAGCAAACAGGGTGAGCGGCTATCTGAGTTTACCGCGGCAACCTAGACTGTTCATGGTATCTCGCAATTCCATGAGCTTCACCCTTAACGCTGGACGTGGGAGTCTCACAATGAAGAGTACCATAACCAAGTAGACCACATCATAGTAAATATAAAGTTTGCATAACCGATATCGCTGTTGTGTCCAAATTCTACACGGGATCAGACCACCGCCCCTTTCGTGTAGGACTCCGTTTCTCACAAAAAGGGGGAAAAGCCCATAAATTCAAAAACCGAAGTCCGAAAATCACCACAAACTGGGACTTATTCATTTCATTAGTCGGCTGTGGGAAGGATGCCGTTGTTGATAACATCGACGAGGAATACGATCGGCTCATTCAACTCGTACTCGTAAGCACACTGGCTCGGCTTTTCACACGTAACCTGTCTGAATCAAGGTCCCTGCTCAGTGAAAGACCAGCAAGACCATGTTATTGTTCAAGAAGGGTTGACCTACACGATATAGGCAACGATCGCTCAATCTGCATGCTGTCTGTCGTCTATAAACTTTTCACACGAGTCATCCTAAACAGGACTGACAGAACAGTGAACGAAGGACAGCCATGTGAGCAAGCAGGGTTTCGAAAAGCATTCAGTACGGTGGGCCGCATCCACACGATGACAAGGCTCAATAAAATATCGCGAGAGCACAAAAAACCGCTTCATCTCACTTTCGTCGATCTACAGAAGGTCTTTGATTCAGTAGAGATAGAAGCAGTCATGGTAGCCCTTGATAGCCAAAGAGTCTTTACTCAGTACACAAAGATTCTTCGTGAGCTGCACAAAAAGTTCACAACCAAGACTTCACCATTCCACAACGAAATTAACATCGACGTCAAAAGAGGGATAGGGCAAGGTAATACCATCTCTCCAAAATTATTTACCGCCACCCTCGAGAACGTCAGGCAAACATTGGAATGGGGTAATATAGGGAGTGAAAATCGATGGTCTGCAATTACATAATCTTCGCTTTGATGGCGAAATCGTCTTTATAGCACCAACCATTAGTCAAGCAGAACGTATGCTTGCCGGCTTTGATAAAGCGTGTGGAAAGATTGGTCTTCGACTAAATCTAAAGAAAGCGATGTTTATGAAGAACGGATTGGTTTCGTTTGCCTCATTCACGCTCAACGGAACGAATATCTCCGAATGCTCCAGGTATGTCTATCTAGGTCGGGAAATCAATATGATGAACGACTTAGCTCCAGAGCCTAGCAGAAGGGAACGAGCGGCTTGGGGAGCTTTCGAGAGCATCGAGGATGTAGTGAAGAGAACAAAGAACACGCGACTCCGTGCCCACCTTTTCGACTCAACGGTTCTTCCTGCCCTAACGTATGTGTCATAAACCTGGTCGTTGGACCAGGTTGGAGACCAAGATTAAAGACCAGGATGGAGCAGAATGAAAGACCACTCAGCGTTATCGAACGGGTAATCGAAAGGACGATGCTAGGGAGAAACCCGTTTCACACAAGCAAGGGGTGGGATGCGAGGCTTCGACTTGCTTCAACGATCAAAAATCAAAGATGCCGTTCTATACGCCAAACAGTCGAAGATAAGGTGGGCCAGACACGTAATGCGTATGAATAATAACCGATAGATAAGAGCCGTTAGTGACTGGAATGTTCGGGATGTTAAACGACATCAAGGAGACCACCGTCTCGATGGTCAAAGCTGTTCGCGAAGACCCTAGAGGAAAGATATGATGCTCGACGACTTCCTAGAGCGAGCAGAACCTACCGGGCTACTCTTGGACGCGACAAGGAAAAATGGAAGTTTACTGGTGCCTGCTCGAGTCACTGGACGTTCAACGGGACTACAGGTTGTATAACAAAGTCACTTCTACCGCTATGATGAAGGTCCGAATTTCTGAAATGCCCTGATGATCGAAGGATTACTGTTAGTTATCATAAAACCAACATCGCCTCTAAAGCGTTAAGTACTGAAGGAGGTTGGGCAAAAGCAGTGACACTTACAAATATAAAGAAGAAAAGAAAGGATGAAGGTTTTAAGAAATGTGTTGTATTTTAGGAGACCAATATATTTTGTGTCATACTTGAGCTCATAGCGGCTTCCTAGAGCAAAAAGCGGAATCTATGGGACTACAGTGAAGGTTTCATTGCGACGGTATGAACAGAAATAGCTGTATGGTGATAATGTAGTGGGAACAAGCATTGTAAGCTAGATTGTACACTAGAAATAAAGCCTTTGTTGCTAAATCTCTAAATTGTAAATAATGGGAATAGTCAATGAGCGTGATGGACGAAACTAATAAACACACTTTTTTTTTTACAAAGAGGAATGCTAGTACTGCACGATGGAAAAGCAAGCGAGATTGACCAGAAATCGGAAAACCATGGATTTATTTCGTGTTGATAAACAATCGGATGCTAGCAGTTTGTTGTGAATATAGATCTTACATTACTCTCTGCGATGAGTGAAAGCTCGGAAGCGAACGCAAACCACCGCATGGCGATGAAATTCAATCTGCCGGAAGCTCAATGACAACCGTTAGCTTCATGCCCATCGTGTTGATGAGCTCGTTTATTCTCAAACGCTCAACTTCACAAAATTCTCTAGACTCAATCTTGTAGATCTCAAGATGCACGGCAAGGAAATTCACTTCACCTCATTTACCATTCATCTTGATCGCTCAGCTTTAATCTTGGATTCCCAGGTTGTCCTTCTTCACTGGTTGTGCCTGTCCCTGGATAATTTCATTTTAGAATAACTGCTAGTTTAGTCATTATGATTTCACTGAGGCCTTGAGTTTATCTTAGCTGAAGCCTTTCTCAAATCCTCACCACCGTACGCAGTCGGCAGCCTTATGGGTTAGAAAGAGATTTGCCGCCATGTGATTAATTTGATGCCAGTATGGTTATTTGTTTAGTTTTAGCTAGGGCTCCGCATGCAAATGCCGGAGTCCTTCTCAGCTTGGGAGCGCTGTACTTCTCAACCCGACACCCAGGAACTCCTCCTAGCCACGATGAGGCAAAAACCGTTGAGGGCAACTTTAATCTGCCACCCTTATTTAGAATGGCATGACATTGAAAAGTTGCCACATATGTTCATATCAATATCATACCTCTTAATGAAAATAGTTCATTACTGCAATCTGTTTGCCAAAAAACCTTTTCTGTCAAAAATTCCACATATAAGCTTCATAGTAGCTCTAGAAAGCGATATTCGCCATTGGCTACGATTGTAGACCTCTCGCTCAGGGGAAAGTAGGCGCTGGACAGACTTGGGATTATTCAATCATTTTTGTTTCGCGAGTGGTTCTATTAGCACATCATCAGCACGGCTGTTGTAATTACTATGTGCATCACCGCTTATATTACTGCAGGACTTTTTTCTATTCTGCAAAAAACTCAGCAAATCAGCGGATAAATAAGTTAAAACACCTAGTGACAACTATTTGAAGAGGAAATCATATTTTTCCTAAGCATCATTGATATATAACGGATCGGTGGGCCACCGCAAGTCATTGAACAGACCAGATATGCTTAGAGCTATTCTGGGAAAATTTGCTTTGCAAATCAGCAAACCATCCTGCCATGCACAAATCCCAGCGAACATCTGTGATGGACACCTGAGAACGCCATAGCACAGAAATATCTCAGCCCGTCAAGAGAGAATGCGCTCAACTATCATTGAAAATGTCCATAAGAAGAGAATACCAACGTGTTCACATAGTGGTGCGATGGACACACTTCATCGTGAGATGACGGCTTGAACAACAAAACAAAAGAACGAATAAATTTGAGGCAAATAGAGCAGGAATTTCGAGGTATTCAAATATTTCACAGTAGATTGAACACACCAATAACATATGTGTGTAGGTCTGAGCCTACAAGAAAAGAGTTGAATCGGAAGAAAAGCGAAGAAATAAAATTTGGAATGGTACAAGAAAATTCGATATTGCCAAGAGGTGCATTAGAATTCTCAAATGTCAGTGATTTGCAACGATTTCTTAGCAAACAAATGAAAACGCTTTCCTTTTTGAGGAGGACTTTGTCAACAAATCGAAAAACAATTGTAAACAAATTTTAAGAAAAGTGCAAACTACGCTGGATGGGCGGAACAATGGTCACAGTTAAGGAACGGCAAATGAAAAACAAATTGAACACAACTATACGGACACTGGGATATCAGCAAAACGGCAGAGTAACACAATGGAAGGGTTTTCGGCTGGTGTAGTGGATATCATGTGAACCTTTGGCAAACGTTAGCGCATGTTCGAAGCCAGCAGAATTCCGAGTTTTGCTCATATTTCAGAGTCCTCGTCGTTGTATTTCACACAGCACTTTGCCATGAAAAACGAGTAGGCCGTAAATAAAAGTTGAGAAATCTAAATTTGCTTTAAAAAAACCAACAATCGAGATATTGTGTTACACGAGCTAACGAAAGTTGACTGGATTAGACTTGAACGCGTGCAGTTTCTAAATGAATAGAAGGAGAGAAAGGCAACTAATTTGGCAGAAGAAGATCTGAACATTTCTAAAACTCGTATAGCACATTATGTGAACGTCGACATAAGGGCATTGACATGATGCATAATCTATGTATTCTTCTGACGCACTCACTTAGAAACAGAACTCAAAATCTCTTCTCTAATATTCGCACGATGGATAATCCAAAAATAAAATAAAGCAGAAAAACTTTCTACTTGAAAAAATCAGCTGACTTTCGGGTAGTAGTTAGATGTAAATAAAAATAATAGCAAAATTGAGAAAAAAAATAGCTCAGACAGGATTTGGGTTGAAGATTTTGAGAAAGTGTTGGATGGATTCCGATACGAACTCCAAGCTACCGATGTTGCGATCTTTTCAGCAAAAGAATTTCAGCTTACATGTATATGATCAAAGGCAGCAAGTACCGAGTGCTCTGAATGAGTCAAAATGCATATTATTACTGACTAGTCGATATGGTGACGAATAGCTGGTGTTTTCCTATGCAGGTGGCTCGGTGGATTGATGGTTGGGTAAATGGATGGATGGGTAGCTGAATGAGTAGATAAAGAAAGCGCGACGCTGAGCGCGCTCTCTGAAGTGAATGACGAATCGTAATGAGATGGTGAAGCAGAGAGCGATCTAATAGGACCCAAGAGGAGCGGATGTTTGCCGAATGTGACAAGAAACGCAACTGAGAAAAACAGAAGTGGCAACAAACGGACAAAGAACAGATAGAACAATTCTAGAACAAATGGAAGTAGAAGGAATTAGGAAGGAATAAATAATCGGATAAAGAATTAATCGGAACAATCGACAAGCAGACTAAATCGTTCATGTTGGGTCTTAAACGAAAGAAAAAGGGAAAAAGATGTAAAAACGAGGAAAGTATTTAGTAGAGTAGGTTTAGTTGAAATAAATGGCATGCAAGCCTAATCATTGACACAAAGCTTATAATTTAATTCAACAGTACAGACTTTTTAAGGCCAGTGAAAATCAAATGATCTGTGGTTTTCACAGAGGTGAATGAGTGATGCTTAAGAGAAAGGAGAGGGCGACGGAAAGAAAATTTCCGATAGCTCGGTTTTCCATGTGACCGTATAACATTTCATTTTCAAACTCTAATGAAGTGACCATTTTCTTCATTTGTTGATTCCTAGCGTTATTATGAGCACTACAATGAAAGAACGCTGTAGTATAATTACACATTACTATTGTAAATCCATCTGCGAAGACCACTAGTGACTATATCGTGCACTAAAAATACTACATATTCATTGTCTGCGGAAAAAGGCATTTTTATAAACAACACTTAGGTGGGACGTTCTGCATATGAATAGTACTAAAAATGGGTAGCTATTGACAAAAAGCTGTTTAGCAGGCCGCTCGCCAAAGAGTGCGTTTAATCTGGAGGTCACCGTCGTCAGTAGCCTATAAATTAATGCCAACAAAGGAAAAAACACACAAAACAAACAACACAGAAGAAACAAACAAAGTGGAGGAAAACAAAGCTTTAGTACAAACTCTAGGCCGCACAAAATGATAAAAAAAATTTTCTCAGCTTGTTTCCTAAGTTTGTTCTTCCACTGGTGCATATTCCTTCCTTGGTTAATCAATTGTAGCTCCTCAAAATGTTTCGTGTACAATGATTTTGCTAGAAGACACGAAATAAGCGAAGAAGTGTAAATGATACAAAGGGTTAAGGATCTAAAAATAGCGCTTGATTTAAATGAGATGAGTCAATAGCCATCCGTGAGCAAAGAAGCCCCACATCCTGAGCCGGTAAGCCTATTCGTTCCTACCTTCTTGTCAAAACCTGTTAAATTAATAAATATTATATAAACAGATGTTCAAAGATAGTAGGTATATCATTCGCTAAGAAGCGAAGGCTCATAGAATCCTCAAGAGACCAAAAATGTGCTCCATTTCAGCTTGTTAGTTAAAAAGAAAACATGATCTATTCAAAAACGCTGACCATGACCATTTCAAAGGTCTATGTTCTTCAGTCGCTGCATCCGAATAACTGTTTTCCAACATGGATTTATACTGAAGTGATTTCCTCCTTTTATATTCTAAGACTATTTATGAAACAACTGATAACTTGATTCTTTATGGAAGCTTATGTTGACGACATAGGTTTGCGAACTTCGTAGAAAAAAATATGTTTTGCACATAAAATGTACTGTAAATTTTGTACCAGAGTCTTTAACGTCAAAATAGGACTTGTTTTGGAAAATTTGGAATACATGGCCGAAGAAAACGGTTCATGGTGTTTTCGTTTTGCCTCTGCAATCCCTCTTTTCCACAGTGGATTGTGATTATTGCATTAAACTCAACTATAAGTTGGAAAGGACTCCTGTCATTAAATGTTACGTAAGAGAAATCGTGCATGAAATAAATATTCTAGACCAATACTAATTCTAAAGGCTGCCGAATATCTATATCTATTCTTATTGCTGCGACCCGGTTGTCAAACGACTGCAACTTCGGCGAATTCGACTCAATTACTGGGGAGAAGAAATCGAAAAGCTGTCACTTCTTTGTCATTCAGATCACTTCGGTCGTCCTTGCTCAACCAAGGGATGGCGGTATTTCTGCAGTTTTGGTACCTTTGTCAAAATTATTTTAAAATGCGGGTTGAGATTAGTGCGTACAGTTTGTATCACGAAGGAAACGTTCAACTGTACTACTTAGCCCACGGATACCATCACTGAAGAATCCTGTTTGGGCTCTACACACGACTATTTTGCGTAGCCTTAGGCAGCGGAGTAAAGAGCAGTATGCAGGATAAAAGCATACCCGTTTTTCTATGATGGAGATGCGCTTAAGGGATAGAAAAGTTCGTTTATTTTAGGAGGGATTGACGTATGCTTTCTGTACGTGCATTCGTCGGTGTGTTTGCAATATACAAGTCGATATGAAATTGTTAAAAAAATGTTGGGTCTACTCCAATCTATTTTTTTCCATAACTTAATTTCGTACCCCAAAATGTTTACTACAGAAATATCGTCTGATATTCATCGCTATGAAGTCAGCCTGTAATAGAAAAAAAAGAAAGAGCAGCTCCATCATTTCGACCGATTCCCTTTGACCTGGAAAGTAGTAACAAGGTTAACTCTTCGGAGCCCATGTAACATCTGACATTTAGAAAGAAAGAATCCCAAAGCAGCCAAGAACCCCAAGGACGGTTATTCTAGGCAGGAAGCATGCCTCTTGTTCTAATCTCTATCGAGTACAAAAAAATCGTTTAAAGGCATCAGAACAAATGCAATTCTGTTAGCTTCCGTCGATCGAGGGTTTATTCGGAACTAATAGTAACAGTAACTAAGATTACCGTTGAGACAAAGAACGGTTTCGATGCAACAAAGGACCTTCATTCCTCGTCGCTGCTTAAAGGAAAAAGTTTTTTCCAACTTTATTAAAACATAGGAAGTTGCACGAGGAATGCAGCTTACCAGAGAATTCTCAAAAATATTGAGCATCGAAACAAATTTCTATGATTATGATTTTTACTGCGGCACACACAAAACGAAACATTTCTCACCTAAATAAGTCCGTGAATTAAGGAAATCACTGTGCTCATTGTTTGGAGAACCCCTGGGAAAGAATTAGTCGAGTCCATATCTTTTGTAACGACATTCGGTATGATATTAAAAACAAGTTAAGAAAAAGTTTGAAAACCTGTCACAACCAAAAAGATCGAAACAAAACACCACTGCTGATCACCTTTTTAAGCATGTACGATGAAATGTAGTGCGCTCCAAAGTCATCGAAAGTGAATGTGTTAAGAGCCACAGCACTTCCGAAAAGTGCGAGATCATTGTTAGAATTGAGTGCGAATTTTTCGTCCAGTCAACGAATATGAGTGTATGATGATGATGTGAGTGTATATAAACTGTAAGGTCAACTGCGTTACAATGCTAGGTTAGAAGAGTTATGCAACGAAATACGATGAAATACCGCCTTGGGCGTTCTTCGTCTCCAAATTCCATGCCAAAAGAAAGTCATTATCATCAGCTGTTACCAACCAACTTCTATAGCTGATGAAAGCGAACTGGACACATTTTACAAGCAGTCAGAAAAAGTAATCTGAAACCATAAACTCTCAATTTATTGTTGGAGACATCACTGCTAGACTAGTAAAACAGAATAAAAATGAATGCACGACAGACACATTCAGAATAACAGAAAAAATAAGAATGGAAACCGTCATGTAGGACCCCTTCCCGCAATACGTCCCTTCTGTGGAATTTCACCTTTAAAGAACAGAAAAAAATCATTGATGGACACGTGGAGTCTCCTAATGGCTGGACTCAAGAAGAGATCGATGATACTCTTATGAACAGAAAATGGTACTTGTTTGACACATTAGCGGTACCTGGATTTTCTACTGAATCCGATCTCCGTCTTCTTCGTGCCAAGGTTCGATTAAGCCACAAGCAGGAAAGGAACCTCATCGTAAGAAACAAGTCATGTATGTGGAAGGTAATCTCAGTAAAATCTTGACATCATTCATATGACTAGGAAATAAATGAAGAACGATGCGCTGCTTGTCGAAGTACTTAAAATGCGAGGAACTCATGTCGCTTCCTGAAAGAGGAAGTTAAGACCGCATCTCTAATACAACTTAGATTTTTGCATAAAAATTTAAATCGGCATAGGCAAAAAAAGTTGTCGGAAGCAGTTCAGAATCTAGTCTAATAAGTGCCTTCCAGGTCTAAGCTACAACAATGTTTCACTATCCGCTTTGATGAACGAGTATGGGAGCATCGCTACATTCTCCTATGGCAAAGACTTAATGATAGAAAAGTTCTATATCGATCTATTTTGCTTCAGAACCTTCTTTGGACTTTAAGATCTATGCCGGCAAAAAGCGATTCTACACTTTGAAGTTCGTTCGAATTAAGATAGAAAGCATGAAAAGGCAGCACAGCTGGGATTGGGCCTGTTCTTCAACGCGTCGAGAAATCAGCCTACCACCTACGACCGCTTGAACGATGCTTTCTGAAATTTAATAGGCACTCAAAATGTCTAGATGGAGTGCACAGCCCAGATAAACCTATCCCATCTTCGGGATCCATAGGAATGTACATTAACGATAAAGCACCAACTCCCTGGTCACGTCATAAAAGAAAAAGAAGACAGGTGAGCGAAAAGAATTGTCCAGTGTACTCTAAAAGATTGGAAGCGTTCATTTGCGCGACTACCCAACTATGTGCTCATGGCTAACGCCAATCATCTCCAGTCGCGGATGAAAACGATTTCAAGGCTATAGAAGGGGCCTTGTGGATAGCACCATGTTCGAAGCAGGCTACCATCATAGACAATGACTGCGCGAGAGACAGACGAATGGAAATTATGCTAGGCCAGCACAATTAGTGAAAACGACCATTAAAATACCCAATTAATTCTAACATGACACGTATCTTTTCCATCTACCCTTTACTGTTTCCGTAAAGCGGGAGGTCTGACAAGGCGACAATATCTATCCAAAGTTCTTTATCGCACCGTTGCAGTGGATAATATAGTCACACGATTGGATCCACAAGAGCGTATTCACTGACTGCAAGTTATAGTTAGATCTCCCTTTGGTTGAAAACACCGCCATCTTTTCACGGATTAGCAGTGAAGCAGTGACTATGCTGGCAGAGTTCAGCGAAGAGGAAAAAGGAAAAGGGCTGCTCATAAATCGAAAAAAGTTCTAGAGTGGGAAAATGTTTCTGAAGAGTTTATAAAAAATTATGGTCGGCCAACGACCGATGTAAGTAGGGGGCAATCCGAAGCTGCGCTCGAATCTCACCGTCTCCATGGATGATGATTGCAATACATCATGCTGAATGGAAGTATTTCTGCATAACATGTAACGACGGGTCATCTTAGCATCTAAACAGTATCTAAATAAATAAGTAAGGAAATGAGTATAAGCTCCATTCCAGCGTGTATAAGTGAATGTAAAGGATAAAGGATAAAGCGCTCAGCGTTGATCAATCCCTGAGGGAGGCGACGTGCATTCTTCTTCATTAAGGATCGCTTGGAGGTGTTTGAATGCACATCTAGCCTATCTTGACTCGCGGTGTCTCACCGATGTATCGAGCCAGTGCTGCTAACTTCCCAGACAAGTCCCGCATCAACTCGCTGATCCCGGAGGGATGGAAGGCTTGATGGGTCGTGGACGCGGGATCGATTCCACGTGTGTATTGCAGCGGCCTCCTACCACTGGGCCACAAGCGAGATGATTAGCGAATGTGCTTTTACAAATCCGAAACATATCGAGTATATCGATTCAACGAAACCAACAATCGTTTGACTGACATGTGTATTTGAGGTGATTCATTATTTATTTTGGTAAAATCGCTTCGCGAATGTTACGAAAAAATGTGGTGAGCTGTTGGAGTTACTATGACACCGAAACAGTCTAATTTTGATAACATTTAAATATTGTTCTTGAGATGGCAGCTCAATTTCAACGTGATCGGTATTTCAGAGACGAAAGGCGGAATGACCCACACATCAGTTATATATTGGACCTTCTGCTATTCGCGGAGGAGATCTTTTGGCACGATATTACAACGGCGTTAGATTGTGAATTCGCCGTTTTCTCTCTTAGCAATCGCGAGGTTGTTAAACAGCATACGTTTACTTCCATACAATAACCCGCGTACAACACGATCGTAGCTCACGTTTCGGCAGAATCGCCTTCTTCAGAGCCGCTTTTTTCACCTGTCCTCCACCGAGGAAGAACAGCTGCTTAGAGTTGCATATGGATGACGAGTCGTCATCTAGTCGCTACGATTGTGTTGCATGTGTGTTCCTGTATGGAAGTAAACATATGCTGTTTAACAACCTCGCGATTGCTTAGAAAGAAAACGACGAATTCATAATTCAATGCCGAGGTTAATAGAAGGTCGATCCTGGGCGTTAAATTGGTTGCCTGCTTATTCTCTGTCTAACAGGCCCAAGGATCCTCATAGCATTGGCTACTCCCACTACATATTCGGTCTTGCATTAAAGAAGATCATTATCATCAGTTGTTGCTGGGTAACCCTTAGGTAAGTGGAACAAATTAGATTCGTTCTGTAGTCAATTAGAAAAAGTTATTCGCCTTAAAAAATTTAGCAAACTCGTTGTTTTAAGGTTTCAGTGTCAGATCAGGCGTAGCCAGCAAACTGTGAACACGTGTATTCTCTCGAATTGTTGAAAATAAGACGTTGCAGTAAATGTTTTGTACGGGGAACCTTTTGGGCGCTTTCGCTTTCTTCTAGAAACAACGATCGCAGCCCACCGTCTACAGAGGTCCGCTCTTTTAAATCTGCGTCACGTGTCGAAACAGCAGAATAAAACATTTTTTAATAGCTTCGTGTTAGCTAATTAAACTAAGGAACTATTGATTACTTACGCTGAGGTAGGTTTCGAAAAATGTGTGGGTGCAGAATCGGGAAATTAGAGCCTGGAAATCCAGCTGGAAACGGTTATGCTGGAATACCTGAACGGTTCTTTTCATCTTATTTTATCTAGTCTAAAAAATTAATTACTCAAATTGGAAAACTGCCGGTAGAAATACGAATTTCCGATATGCATGATTCATATGGAGATTGATCTCATTCTCACGAGCACATGGCTTCTTCAAACATTGTGCATGGGTCTTATCACGGTCCTCTCGGTGCAGGTAGTTGACTAAATCCTAGTCCAGAAAGTAGTGCTGTTATCACCTAAGAAAATAGAAATATTGAACATGACGGCACTATCCAAGAATGAGCCTTTTTCTTCATGATGATGGGTGAGGATTGTCTGACTCTGGTCTCCGAGCTGCTTGCCGAAGGACTTTGAAGCTGCGACGATGCTTTAGTTTTTCAAACAAGAACTTACACACCAATAAAGAGCTCATCAGTACGAGAATAAAAAAATGCTGATAAAAATAAAATTGCATCACAGCTATGATAAACAATAATTTCGGAAGATGTTTGAAGATGATCTTATTAGCTGTCTTTTTTTCGTGGTGAATTTCACAAATTTGTGCAGTAGTGATGACCTTAGTAAAACGTATTCCTTGCTTAAGTATTTTCCGTGTAATAACTTTATGACAATTTACATCTGTTCCAGACTGTTTGAAGTGATGATGTAAAAGGCGAAAAATCTATGCGTTTTGTTTAAAGAGCTCGAACGAGGACAAACGGTCGCCGACGAAATAGAATAGTCATCAATATGTGAGCAGTAGAGCGTTTCCGAAGGCACATGTGAGGACTGCTTGAAGGATTTGTATCGGAAACACAACGTTATCGAAAAAGGAGCATGTAGAAGCCAATCAGCAGTTGGCAACTACCACATGAAAGCCGAAGAGGGCCATTCAAAAGCTGCTTGAGAGATTGGAGGGAAATTATGTGCTAATCATTCAACCACCATGTGTCATTTGATTAAAAACGGTATGGAGAAAGATCTCAACAATCACGTGCAACGAGATTCAAGAGTAAACAGAACTA
This sequence comes from Angiostrongylus cantonensis, assembly GCA_009735665.1. Taxonomy (NCBI): domain Eukaryota; kingdom Metazoa; phylum Nematoda; class Chromadorea; order Rhabditida; family Metastrongylidae; genus Angiostrongylus; species Angiostrongylus cantonensis. Next base: position 381,674 of record MQTX01000164.1, on the reverse strand, counting down.
CCCAATTTTCGACAGCATAGTGGCGTGCGGTGGAAAGTCCATCATCGAATCGACGACATTTTGCACAGTGGGCAGATCAACATGAGAGTTCTACGCACCTTCTGAAGCCGAATTAGAAACAAAGAAAGATTGTGGTGAGATTAGGGTGGTTGGTACCTCGATCAGACCATTACAACTTTCTGGATTCTGGCGAAACGATCGCAGCGATAAAGTTGTAGCGAAATCGATGAAAGCTATCAAGAAGCTATTGGCTGGGAAACCTTCAGTAACACTGCAGAAATAAATAGCCCCTTAACTTATTAGCTTGCTTTTAACCTGCTTGAATAATTTGTAGATTCTAATGATCTCTATTTCCATGAAAGTTCCTTTTGCGCCGAGTTGTAGTAAAAGAAAATTGAAATACTAAGGGATTCCTAATTCTATTTAGTGTTAGAGGAAAAATAGAGGATGGAACTAACCGTACAATTACAAAGTATAAAAAAGTACTGTTGGCGCTTATGAGGACAAAATATTCGTTCACTTGCGCTAATGAACGAAGAAGGATTAGAACATCTTAAGCTACGGTTTGGAATTACTAGGGGCTGATAAGATTTAAAAGTGGGCACCAATGGTTTCCATTCTACAGCCTACGATCCTAAAGTCCCTGGCAGACAAAAATCATCCAAATTCGTTTTTCAGAACTACAAAAGCATTCAAGAGCATCAATACGAGAGCAATTTTAGGACCACAGAACAAAATAGCCAAATACTTAACGCTGAGAACCGCGAACTATATGGAGCTCTAATAACCTATGTGGCAATGTTTCTTCAAAATTGAAAAAGCATAAGAGACGTTGCAAATGATTATCACTCCTAAGGTGGACTACTAAAGGGGCCATCACATCTTCTACCAATATGGATCGATTTCATTTTACAACCATTTTATAAAGGTCGTTTTATGGCTCGTTTAGAAAGTTCTGGAAGAAGGTGAAGAAGTAGTCGAGCAAACAGGGACTCGACAAAGATTACATTGTCGCTGCACTGTACCTGCCTCACATACGAACTTGAAATGAATGCTATCGCAACGACGCCACTGAAACAAACACG
>MQTX01000164.1:339145-380405 GCA_009735665.1 Angiostrongylus cantonensis | reverse complement strand
GGGGGGGGGAGGGGGTGCGCGTGTACTGCAGATACACGTGGGATCGATCCTTTGCCATAGGCCTACCATGCCCTTTACACTGGTGTAAGCAACCGAGAGTCATTGTATGGGCGACAAATAAATTCAAATATCTCCAACGATGGTTCCATGTCGAACACATTGCCTAAGGATTGAACAACGCCTAACACTTCATCCTTTACTTCTTCTTCAACCGCAGAAAGTTCTCATCAAATCTCCATTTTGTCGAAGATATGGTGGTCTTTCCTTGGAATCCTTGTAAAGTAAAAGCGATTTCAAGACACTTTCCCGCAAAAATCTATAGAAAACCAGTCGCACAATGTTAATTGAAATCGAATTCAATGGTTCACTGATTACACAGTTGCAGACAGAGGCCACATCATGCGTGTGCGTGGACCCGTCGAATAAGCACGAGAAATAAAACATGGAGGACAAACCACGCATGAAACCAACGTGGGTCTTTTAGAGAAACAGTTGATTTCACTCATAAAAATACTACAGTTTTCGACACAAATGTTAAGCAACTGTTTAGCAGTTTAAATATCGAACTGAAATAAAATAACAGAACACAGCCACAAAGATTGTGCGGTATAAGCAAAACTAAGAACCTTTGTTGGTTGGACGGCGAACCCGTGATTACCTCTTCAGGATCTCAGGTGTCATTCACCACACTAACCTAGGCACTTCTTTTGCCGCTTTCACCCACTTTTTTATTTTAAAGGTGCCATTCACAATATCATGTTGACGGGAACGATCTTTTTATCATATTATTTATTCCGTGCGACATGACCGCATCTACTGTTTTCCTCGGATTCAACATCCACAATGTTGTTTCGCCTGCTGCTTGAGCATTTCACTTTCTTTATGAATATCGTAGAATGTTGATCAAGTCAATTCTGCGTACGATCTTGGGAATAACCATGCTAAGGCGTTCCTACGTGCACTGGAAGAGAGCCTGGAGTAGATCGGACGAGGCGGGGATCGAATTACCGCCTTTACTTTCTGATCGATGTCATCACCAACCACTACGGTATCCCTATCAAAGGAGAGCGATTTAGGGACACAAATTGGTACAGAACCCAGTTAAGTTGAAGTTTCAGTCGAAATTACAATCGAAATTCCTGCTGACGGGTAATTGCTGACATAGCATCGCTGACTAAGAGAAGGGCAAGTAAGCGGCTCGACGGTGAAGTGGATTAACAAGAGATCCCTCGGAAAGGATAGTCGCAGTTTCAAAGCACAGATGAGCACGTTCTGCTAACATCTTAGCTTTCTTTTTGCTGCATTTCACATATTACCTCGCCACGAAATAAAAAGTTGAGGCTAGTAAAAGTTACTTGATACTTGAATGACCCGTCCACAATGGATGTGCGGGCTCCAGCATAAACTTCATATTTCGCAGATTTGCTGGTTAAGCTATTGTCCCTTCCTAGAATCTCGAAGTCAGCCTGGTGAAGTCTACCCCATGTCGTCACCACCACAGACAATCGCAGCCCTTGTGGATCAGAGGGAGATTTGCCACCATGTGACTTTGATACCAGGATGGTGGTGAATCCTGGTGTTGGTGTGTTGGTTTACTCTTAGCTGGACATTCTGATAAAAACAGCGGACTCCTTCTCAGTTTGGGAGATCCTTCTAGGGCATGAATCCTCCGCTGTACATCGCAGTCCGACAACTAGAAACTAAACGGTTGGAAGATAAGTAAGCGTTAAAACAATGAAATTCTTGACGCTAATAATCACGTAGCGAATATTTTTTGATAAATTAAGATTAAATTTGGTGTGGTCAAATTGCCACAGCAAGATGAAGATGTGGGCCGGTTTCTTCCCACACACGCGACCTCGAGAAAGCCAACAGCTCGTTGATATTGATGTCGCTTAAATGGATACCTAGATACTTTGAAGACATGTTCTCACTGGTTGTGAGGAACCCAGGGCAATCTTTATTTTTCGAAGTTATTTTAGTTTATCCATTGCGTTTCCCTAGAGTCCCGAGGTCATGGACAACGCGTATCCCAGGTCGTCACCACCACAGGCAGTCGCAGCCCTTGTGGATCAGAGAGAGAGTTGCCATCATGTAGCAAGTTTGGTACCAGGATGATGGTGGATCCTAGTATTGCTTTACTCTTAGCTGTGCTTCTGATGGGAACGCTGGACTTATTCTCAGCTTAGGAGACCTTGCTCGAGGGATGAATGCTCCTGCTGTAAATCGCAGCCCGACACCCAGGAACACCTCCCAACCACGATGAGGCGGTAAAGCTTTGGGAAGGTGATGTCGCTAACGTGCAAAATACATGTTAGTTTATTGCACTGCTTTTAATAGATAGAACTGCTAAATTTATTATTTTTTTACAACCAATATAGAGTAAATACTTCAAGACAGTTTTCTATGAGAATTAGAAGGGTAAGAAAAAGGTGACGCTGGAATTAAAATAATATGGACCAGTACATGGAAAAAGAACGTCATTGTTGATTACTAAAGATAGTAAAACCGGTACTGAGGTAACACATCGATTTCAACAATTGTGTCTGGTGATCTGGTGATATATATATTAAATTTCCTTTCAAATTATCTTTTGGATTCTAGTACATACTTGTTATCTGGTTGGATTTTACAAGTAATTCAAGCGAATACACACGTATTTCCCCTACAATGACCAGAAAGTCTCAGGAAATGAAAAAATTAACAAGTGAATGCCTGAATGAATGTTGGTGGAAAAAGTGCCAGTTGTTCCGATGGGCAGTTAAACTTGCGATTGTGTATCCTTCGAAACATCCGCCGTACTCAGCTGTCCAGTTCATAGGTCTCTTCGCTTTCGCTACGTCAGTCTCAGAATGTTGCCCTTTTTTCATTTTCGGTGCTTTTATTCACCACTATTTATTCGAAACGGCCTAAGAAACGATTTCGAACAGAAAAAGATGACTACACTTTTATACTCTTCAAAGAGAAGCTTTAATTATGCCATTATTATGTGGAACGTAACCACAATGGTTATCTTCTATTTACAGCCTATTTCTTCACGGCTGGATCAGACTGCTATGGAGAAATAACAGGCACTGAGTAAAAAGTTAAGCATCATGATTTTGACTACAGCCTTAGCTTAGCTGAGTATAATGCCGATTTATGCACTAAGATAATTCCCGTTAACGAGTCACTACTGATGGCATCGCTAGGGTGAAAAACTGACTGAGAGAAAGGCAAGGGTTAGGATGGTTACAAGTACAGTGATGCTGAGATATTTATGAAATTTGGACCACAGGACAGGTTCGAAACCGCGGTAACCTTTTACGGAGACTTACGTGATACCCACAGCAACAGCAACCCGAGAACCTTGCTTTCTCTTTCTATTAGGCATTTTTACTCTAACGGTGGTAGGATTCTAACCACGGGGTAAACTTGCGTCCTAAGCAGACGTGGAGTCCCAGCTGTGCAGATGTTCCAGCCATTTTTGAAAGTTTTTCTTTTAATGAAAACCTATGCAAAGAGCATTTCAAAGTTTACATTTTCCAGTGTTGCCAACGTTATCGAAGATTGGGATTGCAAACAACTGTTGATTTTGGTTTCTTTAGCAAGACACCACCACAGCGTGAAATTCCAGGAGAGCAACTGTCATCGCCTAGTAATAACATTGCAGAATATACTTGTAACCTACCGAATATCTACTTCAAAGAAAACATTCCTATAACGAATAAAAGGCGGAATATAATAAAAAGCTTAAGATTAAAAACATGTCTGCAACAAGCTATCAAAAAATAGACAATGAAAAATAATAGGGATGAGCCATAGAATAAAAATTGACAGGAGAATTTCATATGGTAACTAAGGAATGCTTCTGCCAATCTACTCCGGTCCAGTATCGCCTTAGTGGTCGAAGACTTATTAAATGGAAAAATAAAAGGATAAAGCTACCGGCGTTGATCAAACCCTGAGGGATGCCCCGTGCATTTCGACTTCATTAAGCATGGTCGGAGGTGATTGAATGCAAATCCTGCCTTTACAATGACTCGCGGTGGCCTGCCGATGTATCGAGCCAGTGCTGCTATCTTCCCAGACAAGTCTGGCACCAATTTGCCCCGTAGGGATGGAAGGCTTCGTGGGCCATAGGCGCGTGGATCGATCCCACGTGTGTGTTCCAGAGCACTTTCAACCATTGCCCCAAACGCATCCTGTGCCTTGTTAAATATGTTGTAAAAAATGAAAAAGGACTGAGAGAAAGAATGATATTAGACCTTTACACGAAATAATTTTAATAGATGCAGATTTCTTGCCACACTTGTTCGAAATGACAGCTAGAACATAAGCTATCGATTCGAATGTGTAATAAAAGGTAATCGTTTTGTAAAAGTAGTAGTTGCAGTAATACCCTTCTAAACCAAAACAAAGAAGAACGGCAACTAAATTGTTACCAAAATACTTTTAATGGTCAGTAAGTCGCTATAAAGATGGCAAACGGAAAATAAAACGAGAATGACACAGTGTTCCTGGCATTGAAGAAGTTCATCAATAATCGTAACTTTATCGGCGTTCGCTTTCGCTTCGTTTCGCTCGATTCGATCGAACAACGAATATCCGTATGCACTGGTAGACGGCTCATATAATGGGTTATCTGATCAGCTGATAGAGGTTGGTATTCTCTTTCTGCAAAGGAGGCCGTAAATAGTAGCCGTTGAACTCCTGGTGAGGTGGATGGACAGATAACATACAATCGGTGATAAGCATTCAACCTCATTTCGCTACGCGACAAAAGGCGAATAAAATCACTTGAATATCTGGACACTCTTGAAGAGTAGACCGAGTTCAAACGTGTTTCGCATCGTGCTAACACTATTAGTTCTGGAAGACTTTTAGCCGAAAGCTCAAAAATCAACGGCATAACTTTGTTTCCAGAGAAGTTGGTCGCTCAGTGAATAGGTGCCTTTTATAAGGTTTGAATAATAGCTGGAATAGGTTTAAACCTAAAAACTTCGCGCTATACGGACAGATTGAAACGAAGGAACATCCAAATGATTCCGGAATCTTTTCAGCAACTGCAATTTGTGTGACATTTTTCCAAGGAGATTTCGGAAAAAGTGCGTTCTAATTCGTTTCCTCAACGCATATGAGGCCATGGTGAGTCCTATAATTGGTGGTAATTTCACGAACAATAAGGTACTTGAGGAGTTTGATAAACCTCACAGACTTATGGTCGAGATATTGTCTCATCTCCGTTCCACAGAATTTCTGTAAAATGCAACTTCAGTTATAAGTTTTTTGTACGAGGAGATAAGGAAGACGGAATTTTTGCAGGCTTTAGAAATTCGGAATCTTATCTCTAAAAACCTATTTTTAGTTGGCGAAAAACTACTGTGTTTTACTTTTTCCATTTAAACCGATAAGCTTCAGAGTGAGCTTAGATTTGTTGGCTTAAAGCTGAAAACGAACCTCGTTTTCGCATCGTGTGAATCTTATATGATTCATACAGTGACGAGTATGTCAAAAGTGCTCGCTTGGAGTGATACGTGTTCCTTTTTTGTCTCTTTTTTATCCAGTGATACCAGCACGACTGAGGTATTCCACTGAGTGCAATTATGAAGCAAAAATAGTTAATAATCTTAAGTATATTTTCTGAACATATTTTATCTTTGTGGAAATACAATGAAAAAAAAAAAGAGGCTCGAAAGGAACAAGAAAGACGTGCTTGTTCTGGGCTCAGATTTTATGGTTTTTGCTGTATTGCTTAAACAAAAAAAAGACTACATTGTCGTTCACTACTTCGACAAACATTAGCAGAATTCGGGGTGACATCCGATCGAGGTAAATGTGTGATGGGGAAGTGTAAAGATAATTGCGATAGCGATCAAATTGCTTAGATCGAATATCAGAGCTGATACCAGGCGAAGTCATACTGCAAATAAGGCATCTTCCAAAAATACTCCACTTATCCTTTTAATGGGTCGAAGTTCTCCTTAACTTTCGATCTTCAAAGAAAAGTTTTTATGGCGTCTACCGTTACTATGCTCAGCAGAAATTCGTTCGAAAGTACAGAAAAGTTCATGTAGCTGATAGTAACGATTGATGTTCGGTGGAGGTCTTCTTCTCAAGTTAGTGATCCTATCAATCTAAGCTGGTTTTTTCCCAAATAAGTGAACTTTTGTGAAAATAGGATGCGAAAATCGATTCTCCGACATAGCAATATAGCTCGAATACAATGAACTGTTCCAATAGTCGATGCGTTTGCCAACAAAAAAGCACTTTTTATGCGCGTTCTGTCGGTACCCGGTGACGTAAAATAACAAACGAGATAAATAGGAAAGGATTTTTTTTTCAGAAATGACTTAAAGAATTGGAATTTCGATTAAGGACGTGGGCTCGTGGTGAGCCTTTGGTGAAATTCTTCATTTTTTCAAATTCTTGTAAAGCCAGCGAGGTGGAAAGGCGAGTATTTCGGCTAAGGACTCGATGACCTTGAGACTATTGCTACTTGCATAGTGGTGTTAGTTATGTATAAAACTTAAATCTCCATTACGCTTTCTCGGTGTCGTAAAGAAAAACTTAATTGATGGCTCAAACGATGAGAAAACGGATACTGAATATTAATGTGTAAAAAGTAGAAGGAATGATGAGATGCAAAAAAGCATCTCCACACTTGCTATGTGCCAATGTGTCATTCAACAAGAGATAGACTTGCTTATGTGGATAGTTTGATGGTCCATTCACATTGGTTGTTTAACCCCCAGCATAATCTACATTTTGTTGGAGTTTTGCAGGTCTAGCCACTTTGGTTCGCTGGAGTCCTGAGGTCAACCAGGCCAAACTCTGCGTCAGGTCTTCACCACCACAGGCAATCGCACCCTTCTGGATCACAGGGAGATTTGCCACAATACGACTAGTTCGACACAAGCGCAGTGATGGATTGTGGTACTGATTTACTCCTAGCTGAGCTTCTTGATGGAAAAATGGGAGAAGGGATTAATACCCCGCTGTACATCACAGTGCGACACCCAGGAACACCTCCCAGCCACGATAAGGCGGTAAAACTGTAGGAGACGGGATAGACTTATTCTTGGAAACTCACTCATTAACCAGTTCTTCTCAATATGCATCCATACTTCCATCACTTCTCATTAATATGAACATTTCCCAACATCTACACTGATGTTGAAATATTTCCAAACTCCGGACCGGAGCTGAACTGGGTTCGTTGCCGATTTGAGCTCCCTAGACCAATCTCGTTGACCAGTGACCGCTAATGGCGCTGATCGATAGAACTAGCTGAGAGATAGGCGAAACGATGGACCAGCATGATCTGGTGGTGAACGCGTTGGCCCACGGAAAACGTAGGCGTACCGAGACAGAATCTTCTTCGGTGTGTTCACCTTCCACCGCACGAATGAACATGCGCCTTGGCGATGTCTTTTTGTAACGAAACATACATACAATAACGAACTGTTATCAACTGATAGTCATATCAACACCAACCGCCCTGTATAAAAAGACACTGCCAGGCATGCATGCTCATTCGTGTAGTGTTCACTGAAGATCACGTCTCGGTACGACAACGAAGCCGCCACATCGAGATAACTAACTGCGGACCACTGACACGGATCATCGGTTGTGATGAACACGAAGACGTCGAAACGATAGCCGAAATAAATCTATTTATCTACCTCGAGTAAGCGCAGCAATTTAAATACATATAAAGTTTTCAGTTCGTTTTGCTAAACTTCGGTCAGGTCAGTCAAATTTTTTTGGATACGTCTAATTTTCAAATGAATTTCTGGACTAATGCCACCCACACGATATTTTAAAATGGAAAACCACTGAGGATTAAGAAAATGATGTTAAAAATCAAAATGCGTTAGTACATAATTTTAGAAGATATAATAATAAATACATAGTAAGTCACGTAAACGATGACACCAGTCGGCAGTGTTGAGGAAATATTTCAGCTAGAGTTCATACGCCTTCCTTATTTTGAGAAAGGCGAAAAAATGGAAGATGCTGAAACAAACCCTTTACAAGCAAATCATGTTGGCTTGTTAAGGTGGAAGGGCAAGTTGTGCAACCACCCGCTTCCCATAATCGCATAGAATTTACGAATTCGGTTTATAGTTTGAAAATGGCAGCTAACCTCAAGAAAGGAATTTACAATCTTTTTAAGGGCTCAGCCTCGTCCTCCACTCATGAATAATATTCGTGGTGGTATCTAATGCCACTCACTTACTATGAAAGATAATATGCATGTTTGCAAAAAAAACAACATGAGAATTAGAATCTACACCCATGCGCATTGCATTCGTGGCTCGATGGAATCAAAACGCTATTTATCCGGGATGTCCTTGGATTAGTACCGTCATCAAATCCTATCTAGGCGACAACAACCTGACTGGTGAACTAGGTAACACGCTGATGTCTCATTTCACTAAACCCGCCAGTATTAAGCGAATTATTGTTCACTTTTTATCGTTTTTATTCATGAAATGGTATCGCTGTAATGTTATCCTTTGTGCTTGAAGTACTAGTGAAGCGGAGCCACAAACGCTACGACAGATCACACTGCAGTACCCCCTAGGTCTAGAAGAAACACGTCAGTTGAGGTCAGCTTCAAAAAAAGTAGCAGAATGTGTCAGTTAATCATAGAACAGCCTCTTGTAATTAGCAAGTTTTGAATAAGTTAAGTATCCTACAATTTCTCTAGCAGGCTTACCGTAGCTCAAACTCTCATTTGCGCAATATTCTACGGAAATTATTAGGAGCATTATTTTTGAAAAAAAGCCTTGAGCGCCATAAAAACAGGCAATGCTAAAAATTGAGTAACTAAATTGAGGTCGAATCACGCAAAGAATTGCATTATAATAAAAGTAAAGTAGTGTGGTCACCGATTTACTTCAGAAACTGGAAAATTATCCCGTATTTCAGTAAAAAAAACATATTTGTTTAAAAATAACTGAACAACTAGGCATCCGGGATCTAAAAAAGGTGTGTATGCGAAAAAAGCAAAGTAAGTTATTTTAAGCATTTTTATTTCATTCCTGAGAAAAAAAAAATGCGAAAGCAAGCTGGTGGTTGCAAATAGAAGGAAAAACTTTGTGAATTGGAAACATTAATGTCCACTAAGAAATCAGCGGACTCGACTCCGCCTAGTTCAGAGAGAAGTCGAATGCCACACTGTTAGCTAGTTCCGGTGTGAATGGGCTTCACATTGGTGCAGTGTGAATTACTGGCCAATGATTATTCAACCTTTTGCTTAGTCAGACATTTTTACTTGCTAGACACGATCTGCTATTGACAGATGTTCTCACGACTTATTTCCTACAAAATGTGCTCTGGATGTGGCCTTAGGGGAGAAAGACAGTTTCGGTCCGCGATCAGGCAATAACACACATGTTTTTAAAGCCACACTTCTGCTGGGATAACTGTTGGGATTGATTAATTGACTGATAATTAGTTGATAGACTGGTTATTGACTGGGTAGTTGAGCAGGGAAGCCCCTACCAAACCTCAAATAATGACTGAATTGTACGATATTGTAAAACTTTCATCTAATGGCCAGTACTCTTTCAGGACAGGGAAAAGGACAAGGATGAAGTTCTCGGAGTTGATCAATTTTTAAGGGATGCGCCATGCCTTTGGCTCCATTGGGCATCGTTGGAGGTGATCGAATGCATATCAGGCCTTTAGAATGACTGGCGGTGGCCGACCGATGTATCCAGCCAGTGCTGCTATCCTCCTAGACAACTCTGGCACCAATTTGCTAATCCCTCCCATGCATAATTCGTGGTTTTAGGAAAAATTTAACTAGTATTCAGCATGTGAGTGAGAGGAGAACACAATGAACTCTTATGCCGCGCACGAAAAACCTCAAAAAACAAAGCGCTTGCGTGGATGATGGTTGTAAGAGAACGAGATGAATGTGCGTAAAAGCAGGTCTTCTAAGTATTTAGGTTTGTCACGGTAGTGGTTTGTTAGATGAAATGTCATAAGTAAAAGTAACATGTTTAAGCTTTAATGTCTTCTCGCTGCTGTCGCAGTCCTATCGACTTCTTGTATTATGCTATTTAGGTATTTTTCAATTTATCACAATGGTTAATGTAAGATACTCTAAGATACCCGTTAGATTAAAATCAAGTTAGAAAAAGAAAATAGGAAAACTGCTAGCACCAAACACGAAAATGGTGAAAAATCATAAATTTAATCGTCTGCCTTGACCTTATTCTTTATTCTCTCTGTGTTTTTTCAAAGTATCTGGACGAAGTCGTTAGCAGATAGGAAGCCAGTTCGCTATTGTTCCTTTGGCGTAATTGAATTCCTCCCAGTGATTCTTCTCGCCGGTCTCCAACGATGGCAGACGTTCGCTGCCACAGTGTGCAGCCACTGGCAACTCATCAAGGGGAAGCTCGCTGTTCCCCAAGCGATGAAGGAAGCATTCTCATCAAATTCGCTTCATTTTGCTAAACTTCACCAAATCAGCAACGTTTGAAGACCGTCTCTGAATCTTCCGATACTCAACATGCATACACTTTGCAAGAACGTGCCAGTGGTGTCCGGCTTCTGAAAGCTATTTCAGTTAAAAAATCTCATGAGGCTCTCATATAAAAGCATAGCCTTTATAAAATCCACTAGGATCTGAGAGAAACATTTCGTTGGCTCATAAAAACTCCTATAGAAACTTGTAAAAAACTTATTTGTGAATTGTGAAAAAGGGAAACTTTAAACGCTTCTTTTTGCAATAACTCTCAAGACAACTTTCTGCTAGCCTCAGCGCTGATCAAATAAGTAACTATATTCTTGTAAAACCTCCCAACGGTTCTCTCATGGTAGCTGGAAGGTGTTCCTGGGATCGCACGGCGATGTACAACTGAAATCCATCTGGGGTCTCCTAAGCTGAGAACTAGCCCGCCGTTTCCATCAGAAAGCACAGCTAAGAGTAAGCCAACACCGGAATCCACTACCGTCCCAGTATCAATGTTGCATGGTGGTAAATCTCTCTCTGATCCACAAGGGCTGCGACTTCTAGTGGTGATGAAGACCTGGGCAGACTTTGGCCACGATGACGTCGGGACTCCAGGAAACCATAATGGCTTAACCCGCAGATCTCCGAAAAATGCTGAGGCACGAATAACCATTGAGGACGGGTCATTCAAGTATCAAGTATTCTTATAAAATGTGCCATTACGCTTCCATGAAAACTCTGTGCGGTTGGTCTCCACGTGAAATCCTCAGTGGAAGACTTATAGAAAGCTGCTCTGAGGAAGGCGAACTCCGTCGAAACGTTAGTCTTTTTTACGAATAGAGATTGTTGCAACAACCTCATGTGTGCTTCTCAAGAATGCAGAGAATCATTCCCTTTTATGCTAATTTTTATCTATGACTTATTTTTTCACATTAATTTATGCCGATTTGTGCTTTCTAGATCATTTTCGGTCACCGATGATTGCTGATAGCAACGATAGAGTGAAATAGTATCCAAGGGAAAGGCAAAGCTGGCCCTCGGCTGGTGTGGTGCATAGCAGCCCCGGAAAAGCGAGTTTTCAGCTAAACTGAGGCTCCGAGTTTTTTCACATCTCAGCATCTCCGTGGTCATTTTCTTTTTTCATTTCTGGAAATTCGTCCTATTTATTTTTGATTAGCAAAGTTATTATTCTGGTAGCTTTTCGAATTTGTTCTCTTTTCCCATACGACTGCGAGTTGACATTCCATAAAAACAGTTTTAAAGTGTTTTCGGGTTTCTCAGGATTTGCGTAAAATTTGGAAGTCTGAATCTTCACTGTTTTCTTGTTCTTTTCAAAGTTATCTCTACGCAGTAAACTTTGTCTTCTGTATTCTTTCTTCGATAAGATTACACGTGGTTCGTAAACAATTTTTATTCGACTAACGTTTCGATGTCTTCGTCTTCGTCAGAGTCGACAATCCGACTCGATGGGTTTGAAGACGAAATTAGAAATTTCGTCTTCCATTCTTAATATTGCAGCATAGTGACCGCTATCACTACACTTAATATCCCGCCGTTAATAATTATAGTGGGCAGTCAATAAAAAGGTTAAGATTGTGATTTCGGCTTTAGCCACAGCTTAACTACGTTCGTTGCGATTTGGGCTCCTTAGGTCAATACCGTTGATGGGTGATTGCTGATTGCGATGATCGATTGAGCTGGCCGACACACTGACGAAACGAAGGACCCGCATGGTGTGGTGGTGAACGTGTTAACCCCCGGATAGGGTAGTAGCGCGTTCGTTTCCCACCACAGGCACCTACGGTCTGGAGTTTTGCAAATATCTCGGTGCCATTGTGGTTATTACTCATATCATTGTTGGTTATAAACACCAGGTTAGAGGAGATCATTGTAAGAAGAACTAAATCGATCGCCGATCGCAGCCTGAATGAGTTCTGATGGGACCACGGGGCTTATTAAAATGTTCCGCAATTAACCATAATAAACAAGGATGAAGTTTCCAGGATCGACTTTTTATTAACCTCGGCAATTAAACAGCATACGTTTTTACGTATGCTGTTTAACAACCTCGCGATTGCTGAGAGGAAACGAAGAATTCATAAAGATGAGGTTGTCATAACATCCCTCTTCGATATGAAACTGGTGATGAAAAAGTTCTACTGCTGTATTTCCATCCTCACAACACGTTTTCACACCAACAACTTCTCGCTGGCGAATGGCAGCGTTTTTCTAAACATTTCTTTCCGAGGTATGAGTTTGAATAAGTTGCGAGTTTCACTGATATCTCAACATTCTCGTGGTTGTATTTCCAGTGGTACCATTCCATGGGAAAAGAGTATGCAGTAAATAAAACTTAAGACATTTTGTGTTCCACTTATTCATACTATTACACCTTTTCTTGGCAGAAAGTCGATTTAAGAACATCTGAATAGAGTCACATAAACGGCTTCTAAGCGTTGGAGAAGAAGAATTAACTAAAACGACGTTAGCCAATGAATTTTAAAAACGTGCGATAGCAACCTTGCATCACCTCAAAAATATACAAGTAATTAATTAATATCTTAAATGTAAGTGACTAATGTCTTTGACGACTGCACAGAATATTACCTGACTTTTGTCATAACTCTTATCGAGCACAAAAAAAAAGGTTGACAACCCTGAAACGAATGCTGATCTGTTCGCATTCGCTGACGAACTAGTGCGTCCGTGGAATACGCGAACTCAGTGTTATTATCGTGACTACACAACGATACAGTTTTTTTCATTGACACTTTACTAAGTCCATAAGAAAAGGTGATCGATAGACCGACATAACCTCGCAACACATGTGCTTTCGGGAGAAGATCTGACGAATCAATAACAAATCTGCCTACAATTTTATCCTCCTGCGAATCAGTATATAAAGGATAAAGATCAAACCCTGAAGGGTGTTCAATGCATTTCGACTTCATTAAGCCATTCATTCGTCGGAGGTGATTGAATGCATATCTGGCCTTTGCAATGACTCTCAGTCGCCTACCGATGTATCGAGTCAGGGCTGCTATCCTCCTATTTATGTCTGGTACCAATTTGGCGATCCCTGAGGAATGGAAGGCTTCGTGGGCCATTGGCGCGAGGATAGATTCCACGTGTGCGTTGCAATGGGTCCTCCAACCACTGCGCCACACGCGCGGTGAAACGGTAGTGGCCGGAAATGACGCTGTCCTAAGAACCGAGAGAAAGAAAAAGAAATATGTTGAAATAAAACAGATAAAGATCGAAGCTTTTGACTGAAGAAAGTAAATTCTATGTAAGCATAGTCCGTCCGCTTAATAACAGAGACGATGTTAAAGAATAACTGCGCGAGCAAAACAGCAATGTTATGATTCCGTATCCCGAAAGAGTTACCACTGTTCATGTGACGGGTTGGAAACTGATTGCTCTCTTTTTCCATTGACAATCTTTCCGGCTTCATTAGGTGCAGGCTGCAACAAGCGTTTACATCTAGACTCAGCGAGAATTTCAATCATCAACCATGGAGCGTTAGAACGATATTTTTTTAAACATGTTCAGCTTGCATATAGTTCGTCTGAACTACATATTTTAGGACCTCGAGCGTCACCTTAATAGCCAGGAGAACGCCGTGACATTGGGGCTGGCATATGATAAGAGAGCAGTTAACAAGAAAAGAAACAAGAAGAATTGTATAATGAATGCTTTGTGAAAAAAGATCTATTTTAGGGTAATCATCGGAAAAATGAGCGGAGGTGCTACCGGTCCATGCCAGCTAACTGCATTTGCATTTTGAAAGGGACCAAGATACAGTGAAAGAGGCTCTCGAAAACGTCACTTGAAGAAGACGGAGTGGAAAATATGAAACGGGCGACTTCTATTATTAAACGAAATGAATGGAGAAATTTCTAAGCCATTTAATCTGTTTAGCGAACATAGAAAACCCCGCTGTTCTTCTCGAATGTGCTAGTGAATATGTTCTACCAACAAGACAATAGTAACTATTCCTTAAATAGTTCCTATTTCTATGTCACCTCATATCTTCTACAATAACTGTTTTACATGTAATCGCTATACATCTATTCTTGCACATTCTGTAAATTGTCTTTTAACAACCATTCCATGCAGTTGCCACACAGGTGGCTGAAAAGGGAATAAGCACCAGTCAGCGGAATGTACTTTCCAGCATCTGCCGACCCAAAGAAGTTTCCGAACAAGCACCTGCGTCCTTTCACATGTAGCTCCATCAAATTGTATTAGCTGAAAAAGTACACAACCTCTGAGCTCTATCTCTGATCGCCTCCGTAAAACTCCACCCATTACAGACAGAATATTAGGAGCACCATTAGTCATCACGGGCAGTGCCGAGTCTCCTTTCGGACAGTACCTGTTCTCCCTTAGCACAAATTCTGCCTCCCAATCGACCAGTACCTGCCCTACAGTCTACAAGTGTGTGTCCTCCGATACGCCAGTGTCGGTCTTCAATCTACCAGTGTCTAGCTTCCTTCTTTTGCATAACTTGTTCTCATCTCAATCGTATATATCCAGTTAACCACTTGTCACCACATATTACATATTATTATTGTACTGTTGTTATGGGTATGAACTGTTATAATTCAAACTCGAGGTTGTCCACGGCAGTTACGGCAAAAAAGTCCCGCGCGGCGAATTCATACAAAGTCGAGCATTTCACGCACTGTTGGCAGACAAAAGACAAACCCGTCCAACTCCCTAATCCACTTGCCAACCAACACAAATTGGTCCATTGGCCCACTCGAATTGAACTCAACGCTACTACTCGGTCAACCCCTTGCACCGACCAACATAAATTAGTGCATTGGCCTATCCGAGTCGAACCCTAAGCTCAACTCAACTCAACGCTCTACGCTACCACTAAGCGAATCTATTGGGCATCCTACCCAATATTCTCATATTCTGATATTCCACTCTATTTGCCATCTCTACTTCAAGCGACCGAGCATCGCTCAAGGAATCAAGCAACAACTCGGACAACCTCACGAAGAGAAGCCTACGTGCAAGTACGTTTATTTATCATATATCAAAACTGAAGAAAAAATGTCGAACACCCTTTCTTTCTGCCTGGGAGCGCTAACAAAGGCTATTAACCGCCTAAAATCCTCATTTAGCCAATACGACCAGGAGGCAAACTCTTCAGGAGACATCCCTCTTAACGAGCCTCAACTAACGGAATACCTCGTTGTACGGAAAGACACTATAAAACAAGCGACAGCGGCCATTACAAAGGATCGTGACAGTCTAGAGGCAGCACTGGACAATTACACTAAAGCGGCAGACAACTTCGAGCAGCAAAAACTCCAATACCAGAGGAACTAAAGGAAGGCATAAAACTAAACGTGAATAGGTCACTAGAACATTTCGATAAGGCAGAAGAATACCTCTCCAATCTTCTCGATCTGAAGAATAAACTAGATTGCGCAGCAAACAACACTAAGAATGACTCGCATACCGCTCCACCGTTGACAAATCTACCGCCCATTCCTGTCCCCAAATTAGCGGAGATAAATATGAATGGGAAGCATTTTAAGAAGCATTCGAGCACTCCGTCCACTTGGGGTAAATGGATGACAATTTCAAAATGAACTATCTATTAAACTATTTTCAAGGGAAGGCTAGAACTTTCATCAAGCAATGCGAAATTTCACGAGAATCCTATCCTGTAGTCATAGATCATCTAAGGACCGTGTACGGCAACAAGCAAGCCCTTATAAACCAATGATTGAACAGTCTACACAGAGCACAAGCAAATAGCGAGCGACTAGAGGACCAGGAAATATTGTGCGAAACCCTCCCCCCGACATTCTGTCAACTAGGTCATGAAGAAGAGCATGTCGATAAAATGTATCTCCAACAACAACTCTTGAAAAAGTTCGCTGAAAAAATCCAACGACACACTCTACGAGAAACACGGCAATGCCGAATCAACGAAACACCCAAAAACAGAGAAATTGTTCTAAGTAATCAACGACTACATAGCCCAAGAACTTGTAATAGAACGCCAACTAGGCAAATCTCTAGTACCAAGAAACGACAGCAACAATACGTCGATTAGTAGTTCATTAGGAGAGACCATGATCATCAACGAACACTCATAAAAAGCCGCAATCATGTTTCTATTGTAACAGAACAGGACACCTACCAATCCACTGTGCTACAATAAAAAATCAACAGGAAAGAGTAAAAGTGATAAAAGATCGCAATCTTTTATACAATTGCGGCTCCTCCTATCACCGCGTGCCTGAGGGCAAAGGAGGCCCATGCCGGAATTGTAACAAGTACGGACACCATACTTCCATTTGTAGGTACCAACACCTACCAAGTGAACCTAGACCGCGGAAAGCGGAAAAAGGTGCAAGAGAAAAACCAAAACCACACAACCCAACAAAAGGAAGGAGAACGACCCCGCCCACGGTCAATACAGTAACCTCCAATGAGACGCAAGGCGATCATTCCATTGCTCTTCATACTATAGCAATATGAATCCAGAGTACAGATTTGAGCTGCACGGGCAATAGTACACATTCCAGACAAAACTAAAAAGGAGGCAGTAGAAGTGCTACTGGACACGGCAGCCGATCGATCATTTATTAATAACGATTTGGCCAAGACCTTGCAATTAAAAGGTGCGTACTCAACGGAGTTAGCAATTCACAAATTTGGAGATTCCAAAGCAGATACAAAGAAATACGAAATCACCTCCATGATATTGGAGATACTCACGGAGCAGAACATGAAATAGCGGTGACTAGAGCTGACACGATCACACAGCCATTGAAGCGCTGCAGCCTAAGTGTGGAAGATCAGTAATTTCTCCATCGAAATAACATTCATCTTTCAATAGATCCGACCCGCAGCACTACTCATCCTAAGATCCTACTCGGTGGCCGTGATGTGACAAAAGTATTTGATAAAGGAATACCTCTCAATAATACATTGCCATCGGGGTTGACACTGATCGCATCAAAACTAGGCTACCTTGTAACAGAAGGCATATACAAGCAACAAAATGAACATTGATATAGTTCTAGCAGCGCTAGTACCACACAAGTCTTCTATGAGATAACCGAGTCCGAGAAAAACCTTTGGGCATTCGAGTCACCCGCTGACAACGAATTTATGTGGTCCAACAAATAGGAGTTACAATAATAAAATACGGCGATCTGGAAACAATTTCAAGAAACGATAGAAAAACGAGAAGACGGATACTACGTGCGCCTTCCGTGGAAGAACGATGTAACAACGTCACCAGACAATGAGGCCAATATCCCACGAGAAATCATCCAAATCGGCGTTCCAACTAAACTAGTTATTTGCGCAGACGCAAGGAAGCAGTGTATGGTTACTTGTGCACATATCGTCTCAAACAATGAATCACAGCTACTTGTGGGAAAGTCCAAGCTACCTTCACGCAAGGATAACCCTACTATACCAAAACTCGAATTAAATGCCTTAATAATGGCAACACGGTTAGCTCAAACTATCAACGAAGCTCTAAAAAGCCACACCATCATCACGGATACAATAGTCTTCATAGACTCCGAGATAGCTCTTAGCTGGATAAGATCCCAAAAATCCACAAACTCCCATAGAACACTAATAAAAAACGGAGTAAAGGAAGTACGACAAATAGTAAAAGATCTACCCATACCAATCCAATTTGGTTACACGGATACTAACCACAATCCGGCGGACTGTACAACTAGAGGACTCAAAAAATGCGAGCTAGAAAACCAAATGTAGTGGAAAGGACCTAAATTCATGAGGCAAATCATTAAACGACCACAACGCCAGTCTCTCCACTCTAACGCTCAGTATCACCGAACCTGAGAACTACACCACCGTACTCACTGTCGGAACCTTTGAAGGGGAGCTACTGAATTGGGCACAGCATAACCAACTTTTATCGGCGCAGCGAACAATAGCTTGTGTATTCAGATACATAAGCAAAATAACATTAAAGCTGCGACCTGAGTTGAGAGAACGAATTTATCGGACCGTTCCAGAACGCAGTGCAACATTATCAGAACCCTAAGTTACAGCACCAGAATATAAAAAGGCACTTAAAGCATTAGTCCGCAATCATCAACAAGTTCACTTTACATCCCATCCCAGAAAGAACTATTACGAAGTTAAACCTTTTTAAGGACAATGATGGAATTATCTGCTGTAGAGGACGACTAGAACATGCTAATATGCAAATAGAAACACGTCAACCCACGCTCATTATAAATAACACTAAAATGGTGGAAATTATCGCACACGACGCACGCCTGCCATTTCACTGCAGTACAAGCCAAGCAATGGCTAGAGTTAGACAAAAATTTTAGATTGAGAAATTAAGAAGCTTAGCAAGAGAAATCATAAGACGCTGTGTACCCTGTCAAAAAATGAATAGCCTGCCATACAAATATCCAACAATAGAGGATCTTCCTGGGAGGCGGGTGGTGCGATAACACCCATTCGAACATGTGGGAATAGATTACTTCGGCCCACAGTCGGTTAAGCGCGACGAAAGCGTAAGAAAAATCTACGGGATAATCATCGCATGTGCAACCAGAAGAGTGCTTCACCTCGAACTGGTGCACAACATGTCAACAACGCATTACTGTTAGCGCTCCGAAGGTTCTTTGCGGGAAGGGGGCACCCGTCACTATCACTTCGGACAACGCACAAAACTTCTCCCTAGAGGAGAAATACTACGAACCGCCATCCTCCCCAATTATAGAAGACTCTATGTTTGCAGAGACCGTGGCAACAAAGAGGGTTACGTGGAAGGCAATAACGCCTTATGCCCCGTGGCAGGGGCATTCTACGAACGTCTCAAAAAATCAATAAAACACACCCTTTACAAGGTCCGGCAAAAGAAAGTCCCAACGGAGGTGGAGCTTGAAACACTTATAGCAGAAGTCGAAGAAAGTCTCAATAACGGACCACTTACGTATATCGAAGAGAAGCCCGATGATCTCGTAATAGTGCGACCTATCGGCTTTATTCAACGTGATATGACAATCACATACCCATTTGAATCCCTTAGAGAACATCAAAATGATAAAGACTACATCCCATCAGAAGAAGAGAGTAAATCCCTAAAACCTAAAACCATACACCGTGCCATTACCTTAAGTCGCGGCGGGGAGTATAGTAACTATTCCTTAAATAGTTCCTATTTCTATGTCACCTCATATCTTCTACAATAACTGTTTTACATGTAATCGCTATACATCTATTCTTGCACATTCTGTAAATTGTCTCTTAACAACCATTCCATGCAGTTGCCACACAGGTGGCTGAAAAGGGAATAAGCACCAGTCAGCGGAATGTACTTTCCAGCATCTGCCGACCCAAAGAAGTTTCCGAACAAGCACCTGCGTCCTTTCACATGTAGCTCCATCAAATTGTATTAGCTGAAAAAGTACACAACCTCTGAGCTCTATCTCTGATCGCCTCCGTAAAACTCCACCCATTACAGACAGAATATTAGGAGCACCATTAGTCATCACGGGCAGTGCCGAGTCTCCTTTCGGACAGTACCTGTTCTCCCTTAGCACAAATTCTGCCTCCCAATCGACCAGTACCTGCCCTACAGTCTACAAGTGTGTGTCCTCCGATACGCCAGTGTCGGTCTTCAATCTACCAGTGTCTAGCTTCCTTCTTTTGCATAACTTGTTCTCATCTCAATCGTATATATCCAGTTAACCACTTGTCACCACATATTACATATTATTATTGTACTGTTGTTATTGTTATAAACTGTTATAATTCAAACTCGAGGTTGTCTACGGCAGTTATAGCAAAAAAAATTCCGTGCAGCGAATTCGTACAAAGTCGAGCATTTCACGCACAGTTGGCAGACAAAAGACAAATCCGTCCAACTCTCTAATCCACTAGCCAACCTCCACAAAGACAGGTGGACACTTTATTGTCAGACTAGCTTTTTGTCTATGACGAATTCGTTGGATTCCTTAAGCCCTGTCATTATCCAGGTATTAAAATGTTACTCTCACAATAGTTTCATCACAATTCCTCACACCTTAGTAATATATCCACGGATCTCCCTCACATGAGGGATCTCGAGCCGGTTAGTAGTGAGGCTACGTGCCGTGTCCCCAAGTGGCGGATAGAGGGTTAATCGCGGACCAAAAGCGAGCTTTGCTTGCCTGAGATGCAGGTGGAGATGATGGCCTCCCTGTTTCTGATACGCCGATTTGGCACACAATTTCTCTGCTTGCTAGGCGTATTGATGCATGCTGGTCTGAGTGCGTTCTTGATTTATGCGGATTGTATTCTACGAGCCAATTCGGCCAAAAACCTGCAATCAAGTGAAAGGAAAGCATATGGGAGGCGGTTAGGAGTCGCTTCCAACAAATAAGCTCCTTGTCCACTCTGGGAGAGCCTGGCAAGCTACCCGTGAATATACCCAGCACTCATGTTCAGAGCCCAGCAAGCTATACGTGGGTATCAAACTGCTGAACACAGTATAAAAAACGGCCACCAATTTCGCAGCGTTGGGTAGGACGAGTACGGAGAGGCTACTAAAATCTCAGGGCCAATGAAAGCTGCCTGGACTACGGTGACGATTTGTACCTACAATGCACGTACACTTGCATCCGAGTCCTCGATAGAAGACTTGGTCATGCAAGCAAGAATGATAAGGTACGACATCATCGGCCTGGCCGAGACGAGACGACACCACCCATTCAACGCCGTCTATGACAATGGAGAAGAACTGTTCCTCGGAACATGCGACAGTGGAGAAGTAGGCAGTGTCGGCGTTCGCGGCAACACGAGTTTGTCCATGAACATCGATTCATTCGAACAGCTTACAACCCGAATCGGCCGTTTACGATTAAAAAGATGTTGAACAATACCGGCTTTCACATTCACAATCTTCGTCGTTCACGCGCCAGCATCAAACAATGACGAAGAAGAAGTCGAGGCGTTCCGTATGGACTTGGAGAAGCTCTACAGAGAAGACCATACATTCTACAAGTTCATCATTAGAGATTTCAATGCCAAGACTGGGCCAAGAAAAACGTCTGAGGAACGTCACATTGGAACACACGGATTAGAATGGAGCGAACAGGGTGAGCAGTTCTCCGATTTTATCAAGGCGACCCAGACCATCCATGGTAACTCCAATTCCAGAAGCTTCATCCTCAATGCTGGACGTAGGAGTCTCCCAATGAAGAGTACCATAACGAAATAGACCATATCATAGTAAATAGAAAGTTTTGCCTAACCGATGTCGCTGATGTTTCAAAATTCTACACGAGATCAGACCACCATCTTCTTCGTTGAAGACTCTATTTCTTGCAGAAAGGAGAAAAAGCCCCTAAATTCAAAAACCGAAGTCCAGAACCACCACTAACTAAGACTTATTCAACTCATTAACGGCTGTTGGGAAGATGCCGTTGTCGACAACATCGACGAGGAATACGATCGGCTCATTCAACATCTTCATGTTAGCGCTATGAAAGCTGAGAGTTTGAAAGTCACCGAGACGTCTGCCTCGACAAACAATCGAGATGATACGCTAACGTGAAATCGCACAAGCTCGTGAGCAGCCGCGATCTAACGCCCGAGATTGCGAAACAATGCAGACAGGCGATAAAAAAAAGACCTTAAAAAGAAAAGATCAGCAGTAATGGTCAAGGCTGCAGAAGCTGGGAAAACCATTCGCAAATCCCACCGAAGCTTCGCCAATTACAAAACGAAGATTATTGCATTCCGACGCTCAGAGGGAACGATAACAGCGTCCAGAAAGGGAATGGAGAAAATCATCCACGATTATCAGATCTCTTCGATAGCCACGTCCACCTCCCGTCTTATGAAATAAAAGAGGATGGGTATGTTGTACCACCGGTTCTCCCTTCCGAAATCCGACATGCCATTTGGTCGGTGAAAAATCGAACAACACCAGGTCAGGAGAGGATAAGATCATAACGTCTGAAGAACCTTCCGCCAGTTCTCGTAAACACACTGGCTTGGCTCTTCACACGTTTCCTGTCTGAGTGCAAGTTACCTACTCAGTGGAACACCAACAAGAGCGTGTTATTGTCCAAGAAGTTTGACCTACACGATATAAGCAACTATCGCCCAATCTGCTTGTTGTCTATCGTCTACAAACTTTTCACTCTCCAGATCCTAAACAGGATTGATAGAACACTGGACTGAGGACAGCCATGTGAGCAAGCAGGGTTTCGAAAAGCATTTAGTAAAATGGACCACATCCACTCCATAACAAGGCTCATTGAAGTATCGCGAGAGTACAAAATACCGCTCTTTCTCACTTCCATCGACTTAGGGAAGGCCTTTGACTCAATTGAGATAGAAGCAGTCATGGAAGCCATTGCTATTCACGAAGTCCTCATTCAGTACATAAAGATTCTTCGTGAGCTGTACAAAAATTTCACAACCAAAATTCCACCATTTTACAACGATGTTAACTTTGATGTCAAAAGTGGAGTTAGGCAAGGCGATACAATCTCGCCAAAATTATTTACAGCCACCCTCCAGAACGTCATGCGAACATTGGAATGGGATAATATGGGAGTGAAAATCGATGGTCGGCAATTACATCACTTTCGCTTTGCTGATGATGTCGCTCTTATAACACCAGACTTTAGCCAAGCGGAACGTATGCTTGCGGACTTTGATAAAGCGTGTAGAAAGATTGGTCTTCGACTAAATCTCAAGAAAACGATGTTCATGAAGAACGGATTGGTTTCGTTTGCAGCATTCACGCTCAACGGAACGAATATCTCCGAATGCTCCAGTTATGTCTATCTAGGTCGGGAAATCAATGTGATGAACGACTTAGCCAGAGCTGAGCAGAAGAAAGCGAGCGGCATGCGGAGCTTTTAAGAGCATCGAGGATGTAGTGAAGTGAACAAAGAACACCCTACTCCGTGCCCACGAGTAGGTAACCCACTGGGTTACTCTTGCACGCGACAGGGAAAATGGAGGATTTACTAGCGCCCGCTCGAGTCACTCGACGTTCAGCGGCACTACAGGTGAAACAAGTGATACGGTAATACATCCTAGTATTGAGTCATTTGTAGCGGATGCACACTTCTGGGTTTCACACATGTCATTTTACACATTGCTCTTAGAAAGAACATTTTTCCCACAATATTGGTTCATGTGTCAGAATTGCAGAGAAAAGGCAATGCCGTGTGGAAGAGGAGTATAATGCACTTGAGTGGCCCCTTTATCGTTCTTCTTCTTCCTAGGATTCCCG
This sequence comes from Angiostrongylus cantonensis, assembly GCA_009735665.1. NCBI lineage: Eukaryota > Metazoa > Nematoda > Chromadorea > Rhabditida > Metastrongylidae > Angiostrongylus > Angiostrongylus cantonensis. The sequence goes on along the minus strand of MQTX01000164.1, from coordinate 356,685 downwards.
TTCCTTTACGGGAATCGCTATCAAGCTGGACAGGCGCTTGATGGAAAATTTTCTTTCAATACGGAAAGAGCAGTGGCTGCGTATGGCGAACACCTTAGTACGATCCGACGTGGTGATATCGGGCTTCCATAGGAAATCTCGCTCGAGCGCCACTCAACGTGCTAGTGAGGGGCGGTAAAAAAGCCTAAATTTCAGTCGAATCTTCATGTGAGTTTAAACGCCTCGTGGACACAATGGATGTAAGTCTGCGAAACGAATGGGAGAAGTGCCAGCGCCCGCATAAGATGTGTAGAAAAACACCTAAGTATCTACATGAGTGAAATGGAAAAGTGAAAAACAGATCAAAATGTAGAAGGAAGCTATCAGAAAGATTAATTTTTCGAAATCAAATTTGAGAATCCAAGACAAATTCTGCGATGAAGAAGTAAAACATAAGAAAAAAAGTTCCCGCTTCATTCACATAAATGCTGACCTTTTGACGTATTTCGCCATCTGGAGTCTGGCAAGGTCAAGTTTATTGCAATCTACTTTACCAAACACCTCTACAGTCAAACCAGAATAATACGAAGAAAGCTTTTCTATTCCACTGGAAAAAATATGCTTTCTCACACACCACTTTCTGTTAGCCTTTCACTGAGTACGTGAGTATATCACATGGAGAAGAACCGCACAGAGTTTACTTAGAAGCACAATTTGCCCCGTTACATTAAGATTACAGTCTGAAATGTATTCCTTCCTTGGTAAGCTTACACGAGGCTGATATACAATCTGCATCGGCTGACGCATCACCACGTCTTCGTCTTGATCAGAGCTGATTGTCCGAGTCGATAGCCCACAGCTGTTCGTCTCCTCGATGTGGCGCCTTCCTTTTCGTATGAAGTTCTCATCCTGGTTGAAGTATTTCTCGAACGAGACATACTCACCCGGCGAAACTGTTCTATGCAGGGTGGTGATTACTGGTAGTAGTGTTTTTCCGGTAATAAGAACTTGTGCTTTCCAGACAATTCATTCTGAACAAATCAGTATCATTACCAGCTAGCAAAGAGCGCAAAAATACTAATCAAAATGAATTCCTTCTTTGATAAACAATGAAGACAAAGACGCCACAACGAGAAAACGAGCAACCGTGGACCATCGACTCGGATAATCGAATAGCTCTGATGAAGGCGAAGACGTCGAAACGCCAATCGATTAATGATTGCATGTTAACCTCGTGTAACCTTATCAAAGAAAGAATGATTTTTTTTTAGTCATACCTCAGGTTAAAACAAAGTCGGTTTTGAAATAACATTCTGAGACAGTGTGAGACATCACGTGTAATCATAAAACACTCCATGCCGTTCATTTCGGATTTTGGAATCTATCAGAAACGCTTTAGGTGTTTTTCCCACTGATGCTTTCAATCTTTGTGCGACTCCTACTTCAAAATCTTCCAAGTTGTGTCTCTGTGTCTTATGTACGCCAAAAGTGGAGTATTTGGTTTAACTTTAAATTCACTGACTAGTTTTTATTACGAACGCGGAGTGGTCTACCCGTTTCGCCAATATATTCGTTCCCACACTCTTTACAAGAGACCAGGCATGCCCTTCCCGAACTCATGCAATCACCGTCTCCACTGTTACGGCACATTATGCAATTTTGCCTTGTACATGGTCACTCATTGTTTTTCTCATTGTTTCTCATTGTTTGTCAACATTTTTAGTGACGCGTGTGGCGCAGTGGGCGGAGGGGCTCTGCAACACACGCTTGGAATCGATCCCCGCTACCATGGCCCACCAAGCCTTCCATCCCTCTAGGTTTGCAAACTGGTATGAAGCTCGTCTGCGAGGATAGCAAGACTGGCTCGATATATCGGTAGGCCAAAGCGAATCATTTTAAAGGCTAGATATGCATTCAAACACCTCTAAACGACGCTTAGTGAAGTCGAATGCTTGGTGCATGCTTCAGGAATTGATCAACGCCGAGAGCTTTTTATTCTTAACATCTATGGTCATACGGAGGGCGCGTGTGGCGCAGTGGTTGGAGGCGCCACTGCGGCGCGCACGTGAAAATGCGCCCATGGCTCACCAAGCCTTCCATCCCTCCGGGGTCGGCAAATTGGTACCAGACTTGTCTGGGAGGATAGCAGCACTGGCTCGATACATCGGCCGGCCACCGCGAGTCATTGTAAAGGCCAGATATGCATTCAATCACCTCCAACGATGCTCAATGAAGTCGAATGCATGGCGCATCCCTCAGGGATTGATCAACGCCGAGAGCTTTATCCTTTAGAGCTTTATGGTCATACGGGCGGTTGTGAACTGACTGGCGTCTCAGAATGCTTGGTGATATTTCACTTATTGTTACCGAATTTTCCAGACCCGCCCTTTTTAAGCAAAGCCTTATAGTTGCACTTACTTCTTTGGAAATGAAGGTTGGGATAAACGGAACCTTGTTATCACAAGAATGACCGTCTAATTTCGTAGTTTTTCTTTTACAGCTATCTGAGAAGCTACAGTTTGTAGCCGTTGGAAATAGCTATTTGCCAGTTTCGAGGATTCTTCCCTCTTCAATAAATCTACATATCCACCTTGTGTAAGCCCAACAATTTAAATACATGTTGATTCTTTCTTCCATACTCTTTATGTGCACACATGCAGGATTTGTATACGGGATAAGGTCCCATTTATCCTCCTCTTTATTTCCAACCAAGCAAATGCAGCTGTAAAGCGTTGCTTAAGAAGAGTGGTCTTAGAAAAATTGGTAGCCGCGATGAAATACCACTCACAAGGCCAAGAATCCAGTTAGCACGTAACATCCTGTATGAGCGTTTGCGTGCAACAGAAAATTGCTTATTATAACCTAAAGAAGGAGTCGGTGATTGCAGGAGCTCGACGTACCAAATCTCTTGTAAAGCATGGGGACGAAAACATTGGCGAAACGGATAAACCACTCTGCGTCAGTATAAAACCAATCCTAGTTGTTAAACTTAAAGCTAAACCAAATAGTCCACTACGCGTGCATACAACGCAGGCAAACAACGGGGAAGATTTTGAAGTTGAACTTCCCATGCTAGCACAGAAATCTGAAAGTTTAGCGCAGAAAACCCTTGAGGCGTTTTAAATAAAAGAGGAAGAAGATAAAAGAACATTATGATGAACCACAGGTAGGAATTACCGCACCGAGAATTCACATACTACCTTAGACTGAAATTTCTATGTTAGGAGGGTACATTACGCTTCCATGAGATCTATGTTCAATTAGCGTTTATGTGAAATACTCAATGGAAGATTCATAGAAAGCGGTGAATGTGAGAAGAAACCATTTTGTTTTCGATGCGATTGAAACCCTGCCAGTGTTTGATAGAAATTCTACTGTAACAAAGAAGAAAAAAGTTGTTTAGAGAACCCCAAAGTATGAACAACAAGCTTCTATATGGCAGATTACTCATGAATAGCATGAAAAGAATGCGTGCACTTTTTGGCTCTAAAACACATTCGATTGTCGGACAAATTTCACTTGTTTTTAGCTATTAACACAAAAAGTGCACGTCTCAGATAATAAGAAAGTACCCTATTAGTGTAAATAAAAAGTATTACATGCTATCACTCTTCATTAATGAGAAACAGACTTATTCTGTCACCGCAGAATTCAACGCATTCCAAAGTTTCCTAGCGCTCCTAACGAAAGAGCCTGATGGGTGGGTTTCCCAGCACACAGTTGTCGACGGGGTTGAAGAAACGGTTTACGTCCAACGACAAATCAGACTATGAGTGATGCCCGGTGATTCAATTTATGCGACACTCATTTGTAGCAAGTTTTTCACGTTCCAAATCGGTTTAGAGATTGCAAAATAGTTGTTTTGCTTAAGTCTTGTTCTTTTAGCTGTTCTTCAAGAATACAAAGGGGTAGAATTTAAGCTTTAAAAGAAAAAAAATCGAAGAAGCACCTCGTTGATCTAGTACTTGGTAATGTGGCAGAACACAGAAGAAAAATAGCACTGCGAGCACAACACGTGTCGGTTAGAATACCGTTCTTTGTCGAGAAAATCAAGCGGGCACCAGTAAACGCCATTCGTCCATGTTGTGCACCAGAGCGGCTTATGGACGTCGTTGTCTCGAGAGACGAGAACAGCCTTACATTTTTTGTGTGGGGCGCTTTATTTCCACCGTCCTCCAGAACGAGAAAGTCTCCATGGACTGGGTTGGCCTTTTGAGCTGAACATAGCTGTTCTTTCGCATAGGAAATCCCAGCTCATTTTTCAACTTTGTTCGTTTTTTTTTTGGAAGTATGAAAATATCACTGCACATCTCACACCAGTGGCCAAACACAACACTCGACTATCACTTCTCTTACTCAGCGCGAAATATTGGAAAAGAAATTACTCGATTTCAATTTTCAGGCTTTTTTAAATAAAATTCTGAATCTGGCTGCAAACTAGCACTTTTCCAGAAATTCCCTGCACTGTAGCGAGTGCGTAAGAATCTCTGTGGGAAAAACGAGCACCGAAACTCGGGAAAACAACGCTGCTTGGGAGTAATTGCACCGTAATAAGATTGCATAATAAATTGCAGCCATAATAAGATATTCCTATTCGCACATACTAAAAGCCTCATCCTACCAAAATATGCAGCGAATAGGGTACTGATTGAACTGATGCTGCTGCAGCCGGCTAATCTTATGCGAAAATTAGTTGCTCGACATCTTTGCTAATAAATGACTATGCCGAAGAAGTATTTGTCATAGTAAAGAAGAATAGCTTCTGCAAAAAAAAAGCACATGCAGATAACATACAACCCGACGCCCTCCTGCCAAACTAACCATAGTGCAGTCATTAACATAAATTTCTAGCTCATTCTTCGCAGTTCTTTAGCTTTCTGATGAGTTTGATCGAATTCAGTTTTCCTAAAGCTGAAAGGATAAAGCTCTCGGTGTTGATCAATCCCTGAGGGATGCGCCATGCATTCGACTTCATTGAGTATCGTTTGGAGGTGATTGAATGAATATTTGGCCTTCAGAATGACTCGCGGTGGCCTAAGGATGTATCGGGTCAGTTTTTATTGACTCCAGAGAGATGAAAGACTTGGTGGGCTACGGCAGCAGGAGTCAATCCCGTATGTGTGTTACAGAGTGCCTCCGACCACTGCGCCACATGACATGAGCTCCTAGTTCTCATGATTAAATTAAAGAAAACATACAACTCTGGCGTGAAGCAGAACACAGTATTTGGAGATCTCTGTGGATTTTAGTATAAAACTGTGGCATTTTCAAAACTGGCTTTCTTTTAACCACGGTATTACTTATCAACATATATCCTTTCTTTCATAAGCTTACACGACATTGATAAGCAGCTTTTATTTGTCTAATGTTTCGACGTCTTCATCTTCATCAGAAACGACGATCCGAGTCGATAGTCCACGATTCTTATTCGACTCGATGTAGCGCCTTTGTCTTCATACCGAGTTGTGTCAGAGGACCACCCACCTAACATTTCATTTGACTTCTGGAATGAGCTATACACGACGTTCATACGTCAGATCGTCGGCAGCCCGTAAGTCATGTGCAATGACAGAGCATATCTACAGAGCAAGACTAATGACTAAGAAGTTTTCCAACCTATGAAAGCTCCTCAAATAACAAATCTGCTCCAAAGACTCTCCAATTAGCTACTAAAATTACTGGTATGTTCGAAAGATGAAGTAAGTGGCCCGTTCAGAGAGAATGTCTCGTTGAAGCTTAAAGAGTTCTTCTACGAATTCTTCCACTGTAATGTAAATTAATGTTTTTAGATGATGAAAACACCTCCAGTTGAAAACGATGCCTGGTCAAGCTGATGTTGCTGAGTGCTTGAGAAATGCATTATGGTGAACTGGTTGAAAAATAATAACCAATCTTTAACGGTGGCTATAAAATGCCGCACATCTTCTCAAGCGTGACCGTTTTCACTCAAAAATTTTCTCCAGTAATATAAATAACTTTAATGTTTTTGTAGTTCCTAAGTCTGAAGTCCTGGATATGACAAATTCGTCAAGTACATTTTCAGCAGCGTTTTCACTGTTGATGATTTTCTCAGTCCGCAGTTATCGAGATGCTAAAACAATGTGATAATTGCTAAACAAGAGGTTCAACGAATTTTGTGGTGGACGCTAAGTTTTGTAGCCCAACTCTTTGAAGTCTTGCTGTATTAGTCGCAAAATATAGTCAGGCATTCTTGTCAAAGATGAATGGGCTTTGCCTTCCTGCAAATTTTGCACGCATGCAATTTTTCAAGAGACTTGTTGATTAAAACAGGACACGTGTAACGCAGTGGCTGGAGGACTTTTCAATATACATGGACTCGATCCCGCCCACAAGGTTCATCAACCCTTCTATCCGTTCGGGGTCGATAAATTGGTACCCGAGTGCTCTGCAAGGTTAGCAGCGCTGATTCGATACATTGGTAGGCCACCGAGAGTCCCTGTTACGGGCAAAAGTCGAATGCATGACGCATGCCCAAGGAATTGATCAAAACCAAAAGCTTTGCCGTTTATCCATTTATTCTCGTAAATTTTGGCTATCGCTTTAGTGTTGCGATCGTTTCGTTTACATTGGAAACCTTTTATTATATGATTTCCTTTGTCGAAAACGAAAAACTATCAAATTGGGCCTTGAAAAAAGTGCCTATTGGATTCATCTTGGAATGTGAACCGACATTGATGCCTGTTGCCGTATAGAATATACTTTCCATCTTACACCACAGCACGATCGAAACGGGAGGTTTTTGGCATGCAAAAGAAATGCGAAGTGAACATCGTGGCTGTGGACCTGTCCCACCTTGCTTTTCTCTTATTTATTCGAGATCAAGTTCATCAGCTTTCCCATCTTTCCAGTGCCTTCCAGACGACATACGACCGCCCACATTCGGCTTTTTTTTGAACGGAAGCTTTCAACTCTTGCTTTCGGATGGCTACATAAACTGCCAACAGGAATGCACGACCTAATTCATCATGAAGACTCGGCGCATGTCTCCGATACAAAATGTTTGAAGCCATCTGTGCATTGCTCGTTCCGAATTTCTTTCTGTGCGAGAATATAGAATCGATATGGTTGTCTTATGTCCAATTTTCAGCTCACAAACAAAAATACGCAATTTTCACTTTTCAAGGGCAACCATTTAACCAACCTGAAGTCGGCGTTAAAAGGACGTTTCAGGGGAAATAGTGGTGCACAGAGCAAGCTATGACAAGATGTAAAAGAGCTGTATAAGTAAATAGATGCCATGAAATTTTTCCACATGTTTCGACAAAAGTGGCCACTATGTTTTTGCTGGTTTATCTCTATAGCAACACATTTTTAAGAGAGCACACGGCTGAAAGGACTTCGAAGAAGGCGGAATTCGCGGAAACGTCAGGCGTTTTGAAATAAACGTCCTATTAGTAGCCTTGTGTTGGTTTCGATTATATTCTAGTGCAAAAGAGTCAAAAACTACAAAGCTACAAAATTACTAAATTCTAATAGTAATCTATGACTGGTACTTTTAAAGCAAAAATGAAATTTCATGTTTATTACACATTTAAGTTTTCACAATTTTGAATTGTTTCTTGAAGAAGATTCCTGAATTCTTCCATTAGACTACCACAAACGAGCTCTGTGAGGGCTGAATAATGAACACAACGACTTGACGAGTGGGTAAAATACCTTATGACTTAGGTTTGGGCTGCAAGAGGCATGAAGGCTGTTAACTTTATTTGAGAATCGCCAAATAATTGGAATTTTTCACGTAGAAAGGATTCAACACTTGAGAAATGTCGTCAGTAGAGGAATGCTTTCCATAGAATTTGATTCAGAGGACTTCAAACGTTCCTTGAAGATTCCAGTCCACGTTCTCTAGTTCAGACTCGCTTTTGTGTCACTTAGAAGCGCTAAAAGTTTCTACTGTTCATGCAACTTCTATGACCTTATAAAGAGACGCTAGCAACGAAAAGAGCGCGTGTGATGCAGTGGTCGGAGGCTTCCTTCAACACACACGCGGAATCGATCCCCACGCCCATACCCCACCAACCCTTCCATTCCTCCGGGGTCGACAAATTGGTAGCAGACCTAGTTTTGAGGGTACCTGCATTGAATGGATATGTAGGCCACCGCGAGTTACTGTAAAGGAAAGATATGCATTCAATAACCTCCATACCATGTTTAGTGAAGTCGAATGCATTGAGCATCCCTCAGGGATTGAGCAACACCGAGAGCATTTATCCTATATGAGAATGAAAGTGGAGTGATATAAGTTTTCGAACAATGTCCATTGGCACACTTCATTGTTCATTATATAGAGTTAAACACACAGTAAGAATCTTCCTTATCTAGCACAGTATTTCAGAGCACAAAAGAAAAAACACTGGAATCGAATAATTCGTTGCATGTTGTAAAACGGAAACTATTTCAAAATGTGGATAGGAGATTCATTTGAGACACTACAATAATGAATAAATGAAATAGCACGGAAATCGTCAGATTTTAATAGCAAGGAGTTCACGACACAAAACATGCGACAATGACGTGAGCATATCGTGCCTAACAAAGACCCGTTGAATAAAGGATGCACCCAGATAGAATATGCAGGGACAACGAAACCGAAAACATCCGGAGAATTGAGTGAGTTCAGAAATGCTGTAACAAATGAGGCAAAAATCAGACCAGCTTTCTTTTGGCAACAAATGAAGTCTAATGAACTACGAGTATCTATAGAAGACAATACATGCCGATTTATTAACATGTATCAAAGAGATCGATAGTGCACAGTGGAAAATGAGCACGTTGACAAGCAGGACCGAAGTTACGAGCTTTGCAAAATATGGATTTGATGTGTTATTTGGATTTTCGAATCAATGCGGACAAGAATCGGGATTCACAATCGAGCTGCAAGGGAAGCAGTCAAGAAAGTCAAGAAAGTTGCTTTTGCTTTTCGTTTTTTTGCAGTAAATAACTGGAAATCATTGAGGAATTTAGGTGGTGTGTTTCACCACTTGTCACCCGAATGTTGTGAATTCGAATCAAGGATTACGAATGATAATCCATGGCCTGTCGAACATTCGCTTCAGCCATCAACCACGATTCCTAATCAAAAGCACTGTTGTTCTATATCAGCTAGATATGTCGTGTGATGAATTCAGCCCCAACGAAATAGTGCTAAATTATTGGTAAAATTGGATAACTCTAACATTGGCACATCATCAGGTATTCACTATGCTCGATGTGATTGATCACTATCCATGTGACTTTGCCCTTTGTGAATTCCGGTTCAGATATTGGAAACAGCTTTAGAACCTCAAAGTAGATGGAAAGGAGGACGAGTTGTCGGTAGATAATGTTTGACTGCGCGAGATTCGGCTGAGACCGTTCTCTAGCATTGAACCGTCCGAAATCTTCGGTTTTTCGAACATTCGCGACCGCTGTGCTATCTTGGACTTCACACCAAACATTTCGAAAAAGCTACGGCGTAACTGAAACTGTCGATATTATTTGGACAATAATAAATCTTTATATACAATGAACGACTGCGCCAAGATTTAACGCTGGACAGACATCGTCGCTACTCTGCACAAAACATCAGTTCCTTTAAAAAAAAATTCTGTTTTAAACGTTAATAGGGCTTGCAGCTCTATCTTGAATAGTGGTATCCAATGATAATCATAAAAAATTAACGTTCAACTATTTTGAAATCAAAAGGCTAACAGCAATGTGGTGAGCAATGTGGATGTACCTGGAAATCTGTGATGAAGGAAAGAATTGGGTCCACTACTATTCGAAGCAACAGGGTGCTTCGAACGAAAGCCAGAATTCGCATCATTTCCGGAAGGTGGCGTTGAAAGAAGCATTGATCCCTAATCAGAAGCAATCCAATACACCTGAATTTGCTCTCATGAGGATCCCAATGAAAATGATATCCATTTTTCTGCGGAAATCAGAGTATCGAGACGTCTACAAGCAAAAATAAAACCTACATAGAACATCGAAATCAAAAATGAAGACAGCGAAGCCGCTACTAAAGTGCAAAAAGGTGGGAGAAGACCGATCAACTAACCAGATAACGTAGAATAAATAGAGAACAGCGAACGTCGCAACATTGATAGCAAGTTTCCAGAGTGGAAATCGTACCCATCGACCACCTTCAGACTCATTCGACTCCCGTTTTTTGAACGAATCTACGAATCTCTGTGCGCGTCGAATCAGCAAGACTGAACGATGAATGTAAGGAATAAAGTGAATGAATTAATGCAAAGCACACTTAAAAACATTCCTTGCAGACTTAGACCATCGCAAACACAGTCGTAACAAATCGCAGCGGTTCGGTGCACTCTCTATGCAATTAAACGTTCAGCATTTTCTTTAAAACAAGCCAAAAACACTTATTTGCATTGTTAGTTTGAACATTGCCATTCCTCCTAGTGTTCCTCCTTTTCGTACATTCCTTGCCAACGGAATATGTGCTAATATTGACTTTTTATTTACTGCCTTTTACAAGCTTCCACAGCAGGGTATTATTTGTGAAACAACCACAATGATTCTGAGATATTTGCAAAACTCCGGATCGCAGGTGTCTGCCTACTCGGTGAGAAACAGGCGAAATGAAGGACCGGCAAGGTGTGGGGGTGATAACGTTACTCCCTGGAAAGGATAATAGCGCGTTCGTTCTCCACCGCAGACACCTGGGCTCCAGTGCTCTGTAAATATCTCTGAATCATTGCGGAATATGTCTTACTTTGATGCGCGCTTTTTCGATTATGGCAAAGCAAGGCGAAATCCACTACTCTCGGAATTGTTTATGTTAATTTGCACGGTGAAAATATTTTTACAGCTTGTAAAAGGAAGCTACTATTGTAGCCCTCGCAAGCTGAAGCGGATCCTAGACTCCGAACCAACATATGTAGAACTCATACCCACTAATATCCAATGAAAATGGTGGGACAACCGTGCTGATGTGTGGCACATGGCCACGATGCGCAGCGCGCGACACGTGATGGAGATAAGAAGGCTTTCACTCATTCACTCAGTACTCAGTCAGTGAGAACGATTTGCTCGAAGAAAAACTTCCTCAGAAAAGAAGTCAAGAGTGTCTGTATCTAGAATTTACGGCAATCAGCAGCCAATTTCACTTCTTGTGCGAAGAACATACCGATTTTAGTAGAACAAGCCGTTCCTACATCTTTAAATGTATTAATATCATTGCTATCAGCTAATGTCTCTAGTGTAAACAGATGTTCCACTGGAATTTTCAAGTATTCAACGAGATGACTTCGTCTTCAGTACGCTTAGAGTATAGGAGCACTCACCAGTAACCAAGAAGACCACCAAAGTGAAGAAATACACACTGACAGTGAAAACGTTACGTGACCTGGAATTCTTTGGTTCATCAACAAGGCTCAGAAGCGACTATGACCAGATAAGGTAATTCGCGTTGACCAAAAATAATTGAATCGAAAAACTAGGTAATCACAACCCACCTATACATAGCTCTTGCGCATGTTTCCATCCTACATCCGGACCATTCGTTTAAGGCGGCTACTTTCACCAACGCTGTCACACCCAACGTGTAACTAACCATCAGGATAAACATCACCCAACTGAAAGAATCGCATGTCATAAATCTTGCACCTAGTTTTCTTTGGAATTTTTTTTTTTGGTTTGTATGCAACTGAATGGAATGGAAAGCATAAATACACTTTTATCATTACTGTTCTTGAAAACTAAACCACTGCGCGACAATATGTTGTGTCGTGCCCTTTTTATGGTTTGCAGGGATCTGTGTATATCAGGTATCAGGATCTGTGTATCAGGTATGTCTATATCGCGTCAAACTTGGATCCAACATCAGGAGTGGGTCGTGAAATCGATTAAACCGATTACATTCCTCCGCACAAAATTCACGACAAGTACAGTTTACACTGTGATCTGATTATATAGAGAAAGAAGTGCATAGAACGATCTTGTCATTAATATGTGACATTACTGCATATGAGAAAAATCGTCCGGTTTCTATGACAATTTCAATTCTAATTTGCGCTAAAAATTAGAGAAAAATCGAGAAAAAAATGAATGAAAAATCAGTTGGGCTGATTAAAAATTTATAAACTGGTGATTTAAATTTCAACAGAATACAACACCAGCCATCTATTGTTCGTAAAAGTATTACAGCTTAAAGGATTTTCACGTGAAATTATTATAACCGGAGCTTTAACGGTAATATGGTGACGACATATGTTTTCAAGATAGGCCAGCCTTTTGAAATTAGGTGATTACCGAATTTCTTCATCATAGATCAACCACACGACCGTAGCAAAAACCTGAGGTCGATGGAAAGAAGCTGAACCGTAAACGTTAACCTTGACGAATATGGTCGCCGGACTATGCCTAAGGCTGCTGACAAGCTTCATGTCTAAGCCAACTGAATCGCGTGACTAAGCATAATGTGCTTTTTTCATCATTCTGCCATCTTATAAAGTGGATCTCTCACCTAAGAGTGATGAGATTGATACATCTCTTCATTGTGAACCATTTGCGATAGTGAAACGGTCTCCACACGGCAAACAACTAAAACGTCCAAATAACAAGAAAAAATCATACAAGCAAAATCATTCAAAAAATCAACTTTAACGACTTTTAACATTCTTACCTTAAGCACAGAAAGGGCAACGTACGATACCATGGCGGACCAGAAGGAACCAGTGAAGAACGATTCCATGAGATTAACCATGTCGCGACTAGAACTGGTACGAATTTGAGAGCATGGTGTGGTTTTTTGAAAAATAATCCCAATAACATTAGATTTAAAAACAAGGTTTATAAATTCGAAAAGTAGATTTAACTACCGAATTCGCTGAACTGTGTATTCTGAAAATGTAAAGGACTGAGTGCATTCAGAGCTTCGATTAGATTATCAGCATCGAACGACGCACGATTGTTTTTAAATGCTGTGATATTTATAAAAAAAGAACTAAGCTAGCAGTAACAAACCCCTTTACTCCTTAAACATTAATTTCTGAAACGAAATCAAACCTTAGACCGACCCGTAGTAGCCCCGTTGATCGCCGAGTGACTCGAGCGGGCGCTAGTAAATCTTCCATTTTTCCTGTCGCGTGCAAGAGTAACCCAGTGGCTTCTGCTCGCTTATGAAGTCGTCGAGCATTATATCTTTCTTCTAGGGTCTTCGTGAACAACTCTGACCATCGAGACGGTGGTCTTCCTGATGTCGTTTAACATCCCGAACATTCCAGTCACTAATGGCTCCTGTCCATCGGTTACCATTCACACGCATTACGTGTCCGGCCCGAATGGCATCTTTGATTTCTGATCGTTGACGCAGGTCGGAGCTTCGGATCTCATACCTTACTTGTGTGAAACGGGATACTCGTGGCACGGTTCTTTTGACTGCGCGTTCGATAACGGTGAGTGATCTTTCTTCCTGCTCACGCAGCGACCAGGTTTCTGACGCATAAATTAGAGCAGGCAGAACCGTTTTGTCTAAAAGGTGGGCACGGAATTGGATGTTCTTTGTTTTCTTCACAACATCCTCGATGCTCTTGAAAGCTCCCCAAGCCGCTCGTTTCGTTCTGCTCAGCTCTGGAGCAAAGGCGTTCATCATTTTGATTTCCCGACCAAGATAGACATAACTGCAGCATTCGAAGATATTCGTTTCGTTGAGCGTGAATAGGGCAAATGAAACCAATCCGTTCTTTATGAACATCGTTTTCGTAAGATTTGGTCGAAGATAAATCTTTTCACACGCTTTATCAAGTCTGCAAGCATACGTTTTGCTTGGCTTGTCTGGTGTTATAAGGAAGATGGGCGCGTGTGGCGCAGTTGTTCGAGGCGCCACTGGGACACGCACGTGGAGTCGATCTTCGCGCCCATTGCCCACCAAGCCTTCCATCACTACGGGGTCGGAAACTTGGTACCAGACTTGTCTGGGAGGATAGCAGCACTGGCTCGATACATCGGCTGGCCACCGCGAGTCATTGTAAAGGCCAGATCTGCATTCAATCACCTCCAACGATACTTAATGAAGTCCAATACATGGCGCATCCTTCAGGGATCGATCAACGCCGACAGCTTTATCCTTTTATCCTTTATAAGGAAAATGTCATCAGCAAAGAGGTGAGATAACTGCCGACCATCGATTTTCACTCCTATATTATCCTGTTCCAGTTTTCCTATGACGTTCTAGAGGGTGGCGATAAATAAATTCGGCGAGATTGTATCGCCTTACCTAACTCCTCTTTTGACGGCAATGTTAATATCTCTGCAGAATGATGATATCTTGGTTGTGAAATTTTTGTACAGCTCACGAAGAATCTTTACGTACTGAGTAGGGACTCCTTGACTATCAAGGGTTCCCGTGATTGCTTCTATCACAATTGAGTCAAAGGCCTTCTATAAACCGATGAAAGTGAGACAGAGCGGTTTCTTGTACTCTCGCGATAATTCAATGAGCCTTGTTATCGTGTGAATGTGGTCCCTCGTAGTAAATCCTTTTCGAAACCCTGCTTGCTAGCACGGCTGTCCTTCGTCCAGTGTTCTGTCAATCCTGTTTAGGATGACTCGAGTGAAAAGTTTGTAGACGACAGACAGCAAGCAGATTGGGAGATAGTTGCACATATCGTGTAGCTCACCCTTCTTAGAAACCTCGCGTTCAGACAGGTAACGTGTGAAGAGCCGAGCCAGACTGTTTGCGAGGATTGGAGGAAGGCACTTCAGATGTCCTGATCTTATGCTCTCCGGATCTGGTGCTGTTCGATTTTTTACCGATGAAATCGCATGCAGGATTTGGGAAGAGAGGACCGATGGCACAACATATCCATCCCCTTTTATTTCATAAAACGGGAGGTGGACTGGGTATCGAAGAGATCTGAGTAGTATTCGTGGATGATTTTTTCCAATGCCTTTCTGGACTCTGTTATCGTTCCGTCTGAGCGTCGGAGTGCAATTATCTTGGTCTTGTAATTGGCGAAACTTCGGTGGGCTTTGCGAATGGTTTTCCCAGCCTCTGCAGCTTCGACCATTACTGCTGCTCTTCTCATTTTAAAAACTTATTTTGTCGCCTGTTTGCATTGTTTCGCAAGTTCAGACGTTAGCTCGTCTCGCCTGCAGCTTGTGCGATTCCACGCTGGTGTATCAGCTCAAGTGTTTCTGGAGACTGACGTCTCTTGGTGACTTTCGAAATTTCTGCTTTCATAGCGCTAACGTGAAGTTGTTTAATGAGCCGATCGTATTCCTCGTCGATGCTATCGACAACAGCATCTTTCCAACAGCCGACTAATCAGTTCTTCTGCGAGAAATAGAGTGTTGCACGAAAGAGGTGGCGGTCTGATCCTGTGTAGAATTTTGGGACAACAGCAACATCGGTTAGGCAAATTTTTCTATTTACAATGATGTTGTCTATTTCGTCATGGTGTTCTCCATTGAGAGATTCCCATGTCCATCGTTGACGGTGAGGCTTCTGGAATTGCGAGTTACCATGGATGGTCTTGGTTGCCATGATAATCTGAGACAGCCGCTCACCCTGTTCGTTCCATTCTAATCCGTGGATCCCAATGTGACCTTCCTCAGACGATTTTCTTGGTCCGATCTTGGAATTGAAATCTCCAATGATGACCTTGAAGAATGTATGGTCTTCTCTGTAGAACTTCCCCAAGTCCATATGGAACGCCTTGACTTCTTCTTCGTCATAGTTTGATGTTGGCGCGTAAACGACGAAGATTTTCAAAGTTGGCATTGATCCACATCTCTTTAATCGTAAACGTCCGATTCGGGTTGTAAGCTGTTCGAATGATCGATGTTCATGGACAAACTCGTGTTAACGAGAACGCCGACTCCGCCAGACGTCTCTTGGTGACCTTCGAACTCTCAGCTTTCATGGTGCTAACGTGAAGATGTTCAATGAGCCGCTCGTATTCTTCGTCGATGTTGTCTACAACGGCATCTTCTCAACAGCCGACTAATGAGTTGAATAAGTCCCAGTTTGGGGTGGTTCTGGGACTACGGTTTTTGAATTTAGCGGCTTTTTCTCCTTTCCGTGAATAATAAAATCTTGCACGAAGGAGACGGTGGTCTGATCCCGTGTAAAATTTTGGGATAACAGCGACATCGGTTAGGCAAAAGTTCCTATTTACTATGATGTGGTCTATTTCGTTATGGTACTCTCCATTAGGAGATTCCCACGTCCATCGTTGAGAGTGAGGCTTCTGGAATTGCGAGTTACCATGGATGGTTTTGGTCGCCATGATAAACTCAGAGAGCCGCTCACCCTGTTCGTTCCATTCTAATCCGTGGGTCCCAATGTGACGTTCCTCAGACGATCTTCTTGGTCCGATCTTGGCATTGAAATCTCCAATGATGACCTTGAAGAATGTATGGTCTTCTCTGTAGAACTTCCCCAAGTCCATATGGAACGCCTTGACTTCTTCTTCGTCATAGTTTGATGTTGGCGCGTAAACGACGAAGATTTTCAAAGTTGGCATTGATCCACATCTCTTTAATCGTAAACGTCCGATTCGGGTTGTAAGCTGTTCGAATGATCGATGTTCATGGACAAACTCGTGTTGACGAGAACGCCGACACCGCCTACTCCTCAACTGTCGTATGTTCCGAGGAACAGTTCTTCTCCAGTGTCATAGACAGCGTTGAATGGGTGTCGTCGTCTCGTATTGGCCAGACCGATGACGTCGTACCTTATCACACTTGCTTGCATGAGCAAGTCCTCTATCGAGGACCCGGATGCAAATATACGTGCGTTGTAGGTACAGATCGTTACCATAGTTCTTGATCCAGGCAGCTTCTATTGGCCCTGAGATTTTAGCAGCCTCTCCGTACTCGTCCTACTTAACGCTGCGAAATTGGGGGCTCTTTCGGAGTCAGAGGAATGAGTTCCGTTTTTTTTTTACTGTGTTCAGCAGTTTGATACCCATGTATAGCTTGCTGGGCTCTGAACGTGGGAGCTGGGTATGCTCACGGGTAACTTTCCAAGCTTTCCCAGAGTGGACATGGAGCTTATTTGTTGGAGGCGACTCCTAACCGCCTCCCATATACTTCCTTTTCAGTTGATTTCAAGCTTATGGCCGAATTAACTCGTAGAATATAATTCGCATAAAGCGAAAACGCACTCACATACGCATACATAAACACGCCTAGCAAATACAGAAAGTATGTGCCAAATAAACGCAGCAAAAACAGGAAGTCTATCCCCTGGATCCACCTGCGTCTCAGGGAAGCAAAGGTCGCTTTTGTTCCGCGTTTAATCCCCTATCCGCCATCGGGTATAGCCTTGCGACTATCGGCTCGAGATCCCTCACATGAGGGAGATCCGTGGTGAGATTCGTATAATGACAAAAAAGGATACAACAATCGGCTTTGATTAATCTCTGAGGGATCCCCTTGTATTCGACCTGGTTAAGTATCGTTATAGGTGTTAAAATGGATATCTGTCCTTTACAATAACTCGCAATGGCCTAGCGATCCGACTCCGGAGGGATTAAAGCTTGGTGTGTCATAGGTGCGGTGATCGATCTCATGTGTTCATCGCGTGGATC